>BCGP01000001.1:2771513-3184726 GCA_001599335.1 [Candida] boidinii | reverse complement strand
TTGTTCAGAACGGTACTGGAAAGAGTTTGACCCCTGATGAACATTCTAATTCCTCTGACGACTCCTTTGCCTATGCTACTCCATACTTATACCAACTAAGGTATGTTCTTTTGAGAAGTGCCGTTCAGTCTAATAGAAACTATTTTTTCCATATTGGCAGACTATTCTTTTTAATCGTCAGTAGTTCATTTATTGGTTTTAGTTTCTGGAATGTTAAACACACCATTATTGGTATGCAGAATTTAATGTTTGGTAATCTATTTGCGGCACTTTCAATGTTCTCTTTAGTTTCAGGTATACAGGATAATGCTTTAAGAGGACGTGAAATATATGAAGTCAGAGAATCTAAATCTAAAACCTACCACTGGTCTGTTCTTTTTATTTCTGAATTTTTAGTCGAACTACCGTCATTAGTCTTCAGTTACACAATTTATTTCGTTTGTTGGTATTTCCCAATTCAACTTGACAATGCACCTTCTGTTGCCGGGTTCTGGTGGTTTAGTATTGCGTTATTACTGCAGTTTTTTTTCACTTCCTTTTCAATAATGTTAGCTTATATTTCTCCTGACCTTCCTTCTGCCTCTGCTTTATTTAGTTTCTTGATGGTTACATTAGTTTTATTCTGTGGTGTTTTCCAACCTTCTTCCTTACTGCCAGGATTTTGGAAATTCCTGTGGAGATTATCACCAATGACTTACATTGTCGAAATGACGCTTTCAAGTTTATTGCATGGTAGAGAAGTTCACTGTAGTGATATTGAATTGTCATATTTAGATCCGCCACAAGGACAAACATGTGGTGTATTTTTAGCTGATTACTTTGAAACACACACCGGGTACATTTCTAATCCAGATGCTACAAGTCAATGTGGTGTTTGTAAATATTCCGTTGGTGATGAATACTTAGAATATCTTGGAATGAGTTATGGCAATAGATGGAGAGATGTTGGTTTTATGTTTGTCTTTACTGTTTTTAATCTTTTCCTTTTGTTTGTCTTATACTATTTCTTTAGAGTGAAGAAAGGTAGTTTTGGTAGTTTATTCAAAAAGTCGAAAACAAAAACAAACTAATTTGTTTCTGGAGATAGTGGAATCAATGTTTGTTTTCGATGTTTGTTATTTTGTTTATTTTTTCCTACTTTTTCCTTTTTTGATTATTTCATTTTGTCTTTTTCAGTTGTTAACTTTTATATTTTATGTTTTTTTTTCAACTTTTTTCTCTAGTTTTCAACTTGTTTCTTTATTCTTCGATTATTTATAATCATTCGAGTTCAGTGTCTGTTTAATCGTTTATCCCTATGTTGCATTTTGTTCTAATTATTTTATTTTCTCTGTTCACTCAATAATAGTTAATAATTCTTTTTAGCTATTTGTAAAATTTAGTTTTGTAAAGGTTAATACTTTGTTCAGCTGTAAGTAAATTTGATTTTGGTGTTTTTGTTCCTATAAATGATTTAAACTATCACTTTCTATAAAAAAACTTTTCTAATATTTTCATAGTCAGATGTTAATTAATTCGAACATTCAGTAACCCTATATTCTACAGGGTTTAGGGACAATGAAAAATTTGACATATTTACATATTGTTACACTGGGAACTTTAAAAGTACTGCAAATATGTTTTCCCTAAAGGATGTTTGCTTATTTAATCTAAAATATTTTTAATCGATTAGATTTTTTTGTTGATGTACTAAAATGTTTCGGTATGACATATGGTAATGGTTTTGGAGTGTAC
Source organism: [Candida] boidinii (assembly GCA_001599335.1). NCBI lineage: Eukaryota > Fungi > Ascomycota > Pichiomycetes > Pichiales > Pichiaceae > Ogataea > [Candida] boidinii. The sequence continues at coordinate 3,182,992 of BCGP01000001.1, read as the reverse complement.
CAAAGCCATTTGTTTTATTTTTATTTACGGGGATAAAGAGGAGTGATTTTCTATTTAAAATCAACAGTAAAGCTCCAGATCAGGATCAGGATCTTGCAGTTTACTAGCCTGAGAATACATACAAAGCCCTACATACATATCTATTCTGAATGTTTCAATTTATTCAATTTTTTCAATAAATTTATTCATTCTGAATGCTAAACATTTGAAGAAAAAAAATTCACTGAAAAGAGCGATAAAGAATTTATTAAGGCCGTATCGCAAATAACTGTGTTTTCTGTTTATCTTTTTATATCCTTTGAATCTTTTGAAACATTGTTTGTTCTGATTAAAATTAATACCTCTTTCAAAGAAACAACTTCGTTGGTCATTTTAAATTAATTTCCGATAACTACGAATTAAGTCAAAATGAAAGTCCATATAATCCTAAAAGTGATTATTATTTGGTTTAAATCGCTGATTCATGTATACTTATTTTCTTCTTATTTTCTTATATCCACACGTCTTATGTCCAGACTTATTATTCTTGCTTGTTATATAATTCTTATATCCAATATTTTTATATTCAAGTTTCTTATATCCATACTTATTGTGCTTCTTATTTGCTCATAATCTTTTTTTGCGGATCAAAATTATTTGAATCTTCTTTTTCGGGTATGAAAAACACCACGGTTCGGAAACAAAATTGGTTCTCAGACTCTGTATTTATAATTCTCCGTTAAAATTGATATTCTCAATTTTTGTTTGTCTTTTCCCCTTTTCTAGCAATTCTCCGACCTGATATTCTCTTCTCCGTGTACGTAAATAAATTGATTTTTGTAAACATAATTATTAATAAAAAAAAAGAAAAACACCGCAGTTGACCTCTGTTGTTGTAGAAAGCCTTGGCAATCAAGATTTAAAAACAGACATAGAGAATTCCGGTTGTTTTGTCCCAGTGATTCGAAATGATGGCTTATTAATGAAGTTCTCTACTAAATGAACCTTCCATTTCTCAATCAATATCCATATATTTATTAGAAATATTTTGTAATTCTGTCGTTTGAATAGACGGTTATTTATGAAGCAAAGCTTCAGTTATTTGATGTGGCGTAATACTAAACCTCAAAAATGCTGTTGAGTTTTGCTGGATTACCATAATTGAAAGAAACCTACGGCTTATATCTTGATCTAAAGATGATGTGAAAATTCAAGAGTATATTTTAAAGCGCTTCCTAAAAAAGTATATCTAAATTACTAATTTAAACAATTTTTTGTTTTAATAATAATTAATTTAATTTAAAACATTTTGAATATTATAATAAAAATAAACTTAAAAGATTAGTCTCAGAATAAATTTTAGCGGAAAGTTATCAGGATACCTGTGTTCTCAATTACTAATATCATTTTTTTTCAGTTAATTATAACAATACTCTATCATATATTTGCCATTAAAAGCTAATAGTCTTAGAAGGCTTGGGTGACAGAGTGAAAGAAAGAGGTAGGCAATACAATATCTGAGCAACAGTTCTAATGTTTTGTCAACATATCACGTGAACAAACGCGGATTTTATTTAAAATATTTCGTCAACGGAGATGAAAGATCTTCCACACGGAGATGACTATTCGACACGGAGTTAATATTGACTTGCTCCCAAATCATCCTCACCTCCGCCAGCACCTTATTTCATGGGAAACCAGATTGGCCGTATAACACTGATACTCCAGGAATTCTAATATTAGTTAATATTCTAGGAATGATGGGAAAGAAAATTTGCTAGAAGGTATACATACTCTATGCAATTAGAAGGATAACTGTTTAGTGATGGTGAAGATGACTATAAAAGTGTTATTCTCTTTTGTTCGTCCAGAATACTATTTAGAGAACAAGGCTCTGTTATCGCACGACGCATACAATATTACAAGTCTGATTCGTTCATAATTTCCAGATCGTGTAACTGTAGAAAACAAGAGAACTACTTGTTGTTAAATAAAGTAAAGTGAACCTAAGTGTTATCTGTTTTGGGGAGAATTGTGTTGTATGCGTTGTATGCACCGCCTGGCAGTATGACAGTATGGCACGACTTTAATAAAGCAAAACAAGAAACAACTGCACCCTTTGACAATAGTGTATAACAATAAGTTAATAACATTGCAGAGTCTTAAGTATGGAGGAAATTTGCCACCGAGGAAACACTCTAAATCGCATATGCGACACGAAATGTAAACAAGAGCGGTTGGGTTCCTTTCAACCGCCCACTATATAAAAATCTCGCCAACGGCTCTTCTACGTCTTACAATATTTCACATTGATTGAGACTCACGCGCATGATTCTGAGGATGAGTCTTTTACAGCACTTTCTCAACGTCAATACAGGGAGGCATCAGACGCAGGAGACACTATTTACACCTCTTGTTTCCGGATTCCAGACTATTTATAAATCGCCAGACGGGGCAGAATTTGTCACTGATGAAAAGTGGATAATTTCCAGCTTCCAGCCGCCAACGGCAGCTAGCTCTACAAGCTTGAGATATTGAAGCTGTAGCGGATGTGAGAAAGGGGAGGGCAGAAGAAAAGTGAGTCAATATTGAAATAAGCTGCTTTTACAAGATGAATATTCGGAGGTTTCCCAAAATAGCAAATGCTCATTAAGAACTGAGGTTGACTCCAGTAAGAACCGGAAAATATCCAATTTACATAGGCTGCTCCCAGCTGACAACCAATTACAGATTCGTGTTTTCTTTTATACTCAAATTTGTTTTGTTCAATTTTTTAATTTTCTTAATATTTTATTTTTTCCCTTTTTAATCCTGCACGACACATTACCATATTTTTGTAGGGCGTTCAACAGAACACCAGAACACACAAACTCATGATTTGTTTCATGGCCCCTAATTCTCTACTCTGAGATCAAAAAAGTGTCAAGGAATAAATTCACAGCCGTAAGGCAATGCAAGGAAAGACAAGTACAGTATTCACCAGCTGTTAGAAGGGAGAAAAACGCTTATTCCCTAATTATTCCTTCTTGTCCAGCATAGTAAATTGACTTCTTTTTTCGATCTACTTAAACTTACAAACCGTCTTACGCCATTCACATGTTTATTAAAACTCCTCTTATTTTTCTCTTAAGAATGATGAAAATATTTAGGAAACCGGAAATTGCATTCTGACGGCCGTTGAATTTCGTAAACAAATGGGTATATAAAACTAACTCCAGTCCGACAAGCTGAGTAAGCTCCGTTTCAATATTGAGTAGTCCAAGACAACAACAAACACGTAGTTTTCCATTGATTTCTTTCTTGAGTGGCAAATCACTCAGCTGCTACACTGTGTTTACATGGTAGGCCGTCCGTTAAGGTTGAAAAATACAGATACTCAGTTAAAAGGTAGTGTATTTACAGAAAATCGGATTTATCCTGTCTATCTCAGTTTCTTCTGCGATTTACTTAGGAGGCGCACTAACCACAGTCTAAATTTAGCCAGCTGGCTACTATAGTTATTGTATGCTGTAAGGTGGGTGGCCGGTAAATAGCAATAACCCCTGTTTCCCAGTACTTCCGTCGCCTAATAGAAAACCTGTGATTTCGTGAATTTGTGAATCTGTGATTTTGCAATTTTGTGATTGAGTGAAGTATATAACACCTGAAGGAGCATTACGTATTCAGCTATCTGTTTAATACTAGCTTAACAACAATAGTTATATTAGACATCATCTAAACCAGCTTGCTGAAAATTATCAATGTTCAGAGAGACATAACGCCACAGCATCAAAATCTATTTTAACTAAATAATTATTTGTTAATCACCAAAAATTTGGATAATATAACAAGAGCCATAATTTAATTTAATTTCCGGAGGAGAGAATAAGTGGGCTAAGTAGAAAAATTTGCCTAACCATTATAGTGAAAATGGACGTTGCTAAGAAGAAAAGGCAGAGAGTATTCTTGCTCATATAATCCTAATTTGAAGAGTGTTTTTTTCTCTAACTGTTTGTCTTACATTACGTTTCTCTTTTACGTTTCTTTAAAACTCCGAGGTATTGTAGATAATTAGTATTTCCGCATATCTAAGACTTAAATTATCAATTTCGGAGTATTAATAATCATTTAGGTTGCTCACTAGCGATGGCTCAATACTTCATGTTTTGACTCACTATGTACTTCCTGGTAGGGAGTTTGAAAAAAATTAATTATCAGGCGGAGATAGCATATCTCCATCTTAACGGATATCAAAAATTCGTGAAAGTTAATAAACACACACCTATTGGGATACACCCTTCATGTTTCGTATAAGCCTTGCATACTTGATTCTTTCTCCGTCACTCAATTTTTTAAAAAAAGGTTAAAAAATATATTTATATATATATGAGACGGTTCCCCAAAATTTTAATATAAGTTATCTTTGTTTTTTTGAAATTTATTTATCTTTTTTTGTCATATAATTTTTCCATCTTTTTTTTCTCCAATTGTATTATTTATCTTGAAGGTTAATTATGAGTGCTAGCAATTCAATTCAAGATGAAGTTCAGTCTTTCACTGGGCAATTAGAACATGAAGCTCATGAGATGGAAGAACTTTCAAAGGTCATTTCCAGATCTCATTCCATCGAGGGAGATGCAAATCAAGACAATGCTTTATCAAGATTATCAACTCTTTCAAGAACTTTATCCAGACTTACGTCTAAACAAATGTCAAAATTTGAAATTAATAAAGAGGATTTTGATTTACAAAAAATTTTGAAATTTTTACAACGTCAAGATGATGAACAAGGTCTTGGTAAATCTACCAATGTTATTTTTGAAAATTTAGATGTCATTGCCAATAATACTTCAGCATCTATAGCTCCTACTACTCTTGAAATTTTATTTGGTCCTGTATTAGCTGCTAGAAAAGCCCTTTCAAATAAACCAGATGCCAATAAACCAAAGTCAAAGCCAGAGAAAACCAGAAAACTTATTAGAAATGTTACTGGTTATGTTAAACCTGGTGAGATGTTATTAGTGCTTGGTAGACCTGGTGCCGGTTGTTCTACTATGTTAAAAGCCGTTAGTGGTGAAACCAGGGCTTTCATCAAGACTGAAGGTTCCGTTTCTTTCAATGGTATTGAYCAAGATACCATGATGAAGAGATTCAAAAACCAAGTTATCTACAATCCAGAATTGGATGTCCATTTCCCACACTTGACTGTTGAACAGACTTTGAAATTTGCTATTGCGTGCAGAACTCCAAACGTTCGTTTCAACGATATCTCCAGAACCGATTACGTTGACAACATCTTAGATCTTTGGTCCACMGTCTTTGGTTTGTCTCACGTTTACAAGACTAAGGTTGGTAACGATTACGTTCGTGGTGTTTCAGGTGGTCAAAGAAAAAGAGTTTCTATTGCCGAAGCCATGGTYACTAGAGCTTCTGTCTACTCTTTTGATAACGCTACTCGTGGTTTAGATGCTTCCACTGCTTTGGAGTTCATCGAAACGTTGAGAGCTGCCACCAACATTACAAGGTCCACTTCTTTGGTCACCATTTACCAAGCTGGTGAAGGTATCTACAAGACATTCGATAAGGTTACTGTCTTATATTTAGGTCGTCAAATCTATTTYGGTCCAGCTGATCAAGCTAAACAATACTTTGTTGATTTAGGTTTCGAGTGTTTACCACGTCAAACTACTTCRGAGTTCTTAACTGCTGTTACAGATCCATTGGGTAGAACCGCTAGACAAGGTATGGAGGGTGTTGTTCCAAACACCGCAGATGARTTTGAAAAGATCTGGTTACAATCCAAAGAATATAAAAAGTTACTTGATGAGGTCAATGAACTTAAAAGCACAACTAATACCGAACAAAGTATCAATGCCTTCCAAGCTATTAAAGACATCGAAATTATGAAATACACAAGAAGTAAGTCAAGATACACCATTAATTTCATTGAACAATTCAAGTTATGTTTTATCAGAAGTTATCAAAATCTCTGGAACAATATTGCTTTCACTATGGTCAATCTTGTTTTCAATGTTATTATTCAAGCTTTAATTGTCGGTTCATGTCTTTACAACATTCCTGAGTCCACTGCTGGTGCATTCTCGAGAGGTGGTGTCATTTATTTGTGTATTTTCCATTTCGTTTTCACTGGTTTATTTGAGTCTTTAGAATTATTCACCTACCGTGATATTTTACAGAAGCAAAAAGGTTACTCTTTCTATCATCCAGCTGCTGAAACTCTTGCTAACATTCTCAGTTTATTCCCAATCAGAATTGTTTTCATCACAATTTTCAACATTGTTGTTTACTTTTTAGCTAACTTAAAAGTCGATGCTGGTAGTTTCTTCACTTTTGAACTTTTTGTTGTTTTAACAGTCCAATGTTTATCATGTATGTTTTCCATGCTTGCTTCTTTGTCTGCTTCTTTAGATGCTTTCATGGCTATTTCTGGTCTTATTGTTTATCCTATCTTATTATACTGCTCTTATTTAATTCAAAGACCATCTATGGTCCCATGGTTTAAATGGTATTCTTACATGGATCCTGTCCTATACGGTTTTGAAGCTGCTTTGACTACAGAATTTCATGGTAGAGTTATGCAATGTTCTGACTCTGATTTAATTCCTTCCGGTCCAGGTTATGAAAATGTTGCCAGTGCAAATCAAGTTTGTGCTTTTGTTGGTTCTACTGGTTCTGAAGTTCTTGGTGATAGATATGTCGCTCTATCTTATGATTATTCATTTTCTCACGTTTGGAGAAATTTTGGTATTCTTATTCTTTTTACATTAGGTTTCTTAGTTATTAATCTTGTTGTTGTCGAAATTTATCACCCAGTTGGTAAATCTGGAGACGTTTTACTTTTGACTTCTGGCAGTCATATTCCTGATATGGATGGTACTGGTGAGGAAAAGGAAAAAGATATTGAATCTTCTTCTGTTGATTACCCATCTTCTTCTTCATCCACTGGTAACAAAGTTGGTAATAGCAAAGCTTTTATTGAAAAGGAAATTCCTGCAAACACTGTTAAGTTAGGTTCTAATGATGTCTTCACTTGGAAGCATTTGGATTATGTTATTCAGTACGATGGTAATGATCGTAAGTTGTTAGATGATGTTCAAGGTTTCGTTAAGCCTGGTACTTTGACTGCTTTAATGGGTGAATCTGGTGCTGGTAAGACCACATTGTTGAAYGCTTTATCTGAGCGTGTTGAGATGGGTGTTATCACTGGTGAGATGTTGGTCAACGGTGTTTCTGCTGGTGCTTCATTCAAGAGAAAGACTGGTTATGTTCAACAACAGGATATTCACGTTACTGAATTGACTGTTAGAGAATCATTGATTTTTGCTGCTAGATTGAGAAGACCTGTCACAGTTCCAGATTCCGAGAAAGTTTCATATGTCGATGAGATCATTGACATCTTGGATATGAATGAATACAGAGATGCTCTTGTTGGTGTTCCAGGTACTGGTCTTAACGTCGAACAAAGAAAGAAGTTATCTATTGCTACCGAATTAGTTGCCAAGCCTGAATTGTTGTTATTCTTGGATGAACCTACTTCTGGTCTTGATTCCCAATCATCATGGGCTATTGTCCAAGTGTTGAGAAGTTTAGCCAATGCCGGTCAAGCCATCTTGTGTACCATCCATCAACCTTCTGCTATCTTGTTTGAGTGTTTTGATTCCTTATTGTTATTGAAAGTCGGTGGTCAGACAGTTTATTTTGGTGACATTGGTGAGCACTCTAGTTCTGTTTTAACTTATTTCGAAGAGAACGGTGCTCGTAAGTTTGAAAGCCATGAAAATCCTGCTGAATATATCTTAGAAGTCATTGGTGCTGGTGCCACAGCTAGTGTCAACGAAGACTGGCATCAAATTTGGTGCAAATCTCCGCAATACTCTCAACTTGGTATTGAAATTGATAACATTGTTCAGAACGGTACTGGAAAGAGTTTGACCCCTGATGAACATTCTAATTCCTCTGACGACTCCTTTGCCTATGCTACTCCATACTTATACCAATTGAGATATGTTATCCAAAGAGGTGCTGTTCAATCCAACAGAAACTACGCTTTCCATCTTGGTAGAGCTTTCTTTTTGATTGTCAGTGGTTTATTCGTTGGTTTCTCGTTTTGGAACGTTAAGCACACCATTGTCGGTATGCAGAATTTAATGTTCGCCAATTTGTTTGCTACATTAGCTGTTTATTCTTTGGCTTCTGCTTTACAAGGTAGTGCTTTGAAAGGACGTGAAATTTATGAAGTCAGAGAATCAAAGTCAAAAACTTATCACTGGTCTACTTTGTTTATTTCTCAATTCTTAAACGAATTACCTTCATTAATCTTTAGTTACACTATTTACTTTGTCTGCTGGTATTTCCCAATCCAATTAGATAACTCTCCTTCTGTTGCTGGTTTCTGGTGGTTCACAGTTTGTTTCTTGTTACACTTTTTCTTTACATCTTTTGCTTTAATGTTGGCCTACATTTCTCCTGATTTACCTTCTGCTTCTATCTTATTTGGTTTTATCATGACTGTTTGTGTCTTATTCTCTGGTATTTTCCAACCTGCTTCCTTATTGCCAGGATTTTGGAAATTTATGTGGAGAGTTTCACCAATCTCATATATCTTAGAGATGACTCTTTCAACATTATTGCATGGTAGAGAAGTTCACTGTAGTGATGTTGAATTATCATACTTAGATCCTCCACAAGGACAAACATGTGGTGTATTTTTAGCTGATTATTTTGAAACACATACCGGTTACGTTGCTAACCCAGATGCTACAAGTCAATGTGGTGTTTGTAAATATTCTGTTGGTGACGAATTTTTACATTCTCTTGGAATGAGTTACAGTAACAGATGGAGAGATGTTGGTTTCCTTTGGGTTTACACAATCTTCAACTTCTTTGTCATGTTTGTCTTATACTATTTCTTAAGAGTTAAGAAACTCAATATTGGTGGTTTATTCAAGAAGTCAAAGAAGAAGACTAATTAATGACACTCCACTTTTTCCCTGATAATAGTTTTTATATACATATTTCTTTTTTTATATTTTTCTTTCCGGCCTGTCGCAATCTTTTTGGTAATTTTTAATATAATTTTTTTTTAGTCTTATTTCACTTTTTCATTAATTTCTGATAATTCTCTTTGTCTTCCCTTATATACTAATAAGCAAAAAATATATGTCTTTTTTTTTAGAAAAGAGTTTCAGTAGAATATGTAGCTGAAAGTATATAACCGTAACTTCTGCAATTTCATTCCACGAATACGCTTGTTATATACACAGAATCACTATTAAGAATATAGAAAAATTATGGTTAATTCTATGATACTCAGATTTTTATGTTAATTTCAAATCCATCGAAGGAAAATGATTATAGAATTATATTTAAGAAATTTTAAGAGAATACATAGTAAATGGGAAGAGTAAGCTGAAACAAAATTTTTTATCGTTGAAGAGATGTATATAGATCTATATAAATGATTAAGATAAACTAAAACTTCAGAGTATGCAAGAAAATAAAAGAGAAAATTAGAACGAGTGTTGTATAAAATGTTTTCAGAGTAGAAATCCCACGGCGCTTATAAATTTAATGATTTACCCACAAAAAATACAAAACCCAATGCAATAGCTGATGCACCAACTGCACCAAGAGAATTTAAGGATAAAGATGAAAACTTTCCTAAACCAACCTTAATGATTGAAGTTTGGTTATCTGATGAAATACTAGCTTTAGCATTCTTTGCTTCTATTAATCTGTTGTGTATCTTTAATTTTGGTAACTCTTGATCTTTACCATCTTTATCATGATTTGCAATATAAAGAATATCATCTTCAACATCATCAATTACTGTCTTTTGAATATTACCAAAGAAATCTGTGATTAAAACATCTGATAAATTCCTTTTAAATAAATCAGTTCTAACACCGGCATTAGAATGAATTTTTTCAAAAGTGTAAGAATCAACTAGATCTTGCATAGTTAATTTAGAATCTTTATCTACGTCTTCTAAAAATTCTAAATTATAGTAAGTAAATCTATCAATAACAGCAACACCAATTTCTGTATCTGAGTGGTGAGAATATGAACTTTCATCTAATTCACTTGAACCAATTGCTAATATATTAGGAGAATAGAATTTAGAGTACATGGTGTTTGCCTGACAAGTATCAATCATAAATAAAATTTCGTTATATCTTTTCTTTTCTGACATTTGTTCGAAAGCATCTGCAATATCATAAGAAGTAATTTCTTCAGCGTCTTGAAATTTTAAGAAATCTTCACCACCATGTCCAGTCATATAAATGAAAATGTTTGAATTCTCATCTGTTAATAATCTTTTTGATCTAGGTTGGTCTTCACTCCAACGATCAGTTAATAATCTTATAAAATTTTCAACGGTAACCTCATATCCACGATAATCGACTTCAATATTATCACCATATAATTCTAATTGTCTATCTTGATTATTGAATACAAAACCAGGAAATGCGTTTCTTGGGTTACAAGCAACATCATCTGCTAGCATTAATATGATCTGTGAATCTGGTATACCTAATCTCTTGACAGTACGATACATACTAAGAGTATTGGCCATATGTCTATAGTTGAACCAAAATCTTGAAGTTGACACAAGAACTGCCCAGTTGTTAGAATGCGATGATGTGGAAAATGAGGACTCCGATTCTGCATTTTCTGATGATTCAGAATCTGCTATAATGTCGTCTGCTAGTGCACATACCAGAAGCAGAGAAATTAGCAGGTATTTAAATATTGATATGCTTGATTTCATTTGTCGGTATGAATTTATTATATGATCTGATTGTATAAGAAGAGATGTGATTCTATAAATAGTTGTAAATGCCTATGGTTTATATGAGAGGATTTTGTACAAAACTGAAAAATATAAAGATGCAATTATAGCCAGCGGGTGATAGAAAAATGATATTCAATGAAAAAAAAGAGAAGTGATCTAACCACTAAGGAACCTTTTCTACATTCTTCATTGACTGTTTGCCTGATGGCCTCTTTAACACAACGCAACAGGGTTTGTTGTCATCACCAATTAGTAATCATGCTCTGTGGCATCTCGCGCGCTGTTTGTTTGTTTGTTTGCCTGACGTTTCACCGCGTTGAGGAAAGATCAGAATACTAAACACCCGTACATAGATATATGCGTTCCATGCTTCTTGCCTGCACAGGAGAATAACAAAGCTTTTGTTCTTCTTTGGTTTGTTCATTAGTCCATTGATCAACTACAAGCTACGAATTTTGGTGCTGGCACCATTATGTGTCCTGTAGTCTTGATTTTTGATATTTATATATTCCAATGATCCTTTTTCCAAAAAAAAAATACAAAAGAAAAACAAAGGGCAACAAAGAGAGCCACGAGAATACAAAAAGTCCGCCAATTTTAACAGAGGGTATCAGTAATATGCTACATGTTTGGTATTACCTGCAAATATAGACTCGGAATCGGTTCAGTGATTCGGAAACCATTCTGGAAAAACAATTCAGTATTTTTCAGCACAAAAGCCTCTTGGTGTGTGGCGTCTTCTAGGGATGCTCCGTTTGAAAATACTCAAAATAAAGATACAATAAGCCTCAGAGAATATCAACAGGAATGTATAGATACTTGTGTATCCTCAATTCGTAATGGTGTTTTAAGAATAGCCGTCAATATTGGTACTGGTGGAGGTAAAACAGTCATTTTTTCAAATCTTATCCCAGGTTTGCCTGCTAACCCTGTATCAAATGGGAACAGGGTTCTCATTCTGGTTCACAGGAAGGAACTTGCAGACCAGGCGGTAAATACTATTCAAAGAACAAATCCAGACTTGAAAGTAGAAATGGACATGGCTAAGTTTAAACCAACTCACAAGGATACAGATGTAATAGTTGCTTCTGTACCATCGCTAGCGAGAGGTACTGAAAGACTAGAAAAATATAACCCAGACGATTATAAAGCAATAATTATAGATGAATGCCATCACTCAGTTTCAAACTCTTACCATAAGATTCTGAATTATTTTAAAGCAGACACAAATAAAACCAATATTAGTGTTATAGGTTTTAGTGCCACTTTAGAAAGGCACGATAAAAAGCCTCTGAAGAAAGTATTCGATAAAATAGTGTTTGATAAAGGCTTAAAAGATTTAATATCTGATGGTTATTTGGCAAATTTCTCATGGGCAAAAGTTTCAGTATCCTTTAAACTCGATGAAGTTGAACTTAATAGTAGTAAAAGTGATTACTTGTTGGATAGCTTGGCTAAGCATGTCAATACTCCAGATATAAATGAGTTGGCGTTTAAAACGTATTTGAAATTTAGAGATGATAAATCTTATAAGTCAACTCTATTCTTTTGTGTCAACGTTCAGCATATGGTTGACTTATCTCACTTGTTTAGAATAAACGGAGTCAATGCTCAATATGTCACTGGTAATACGACAAAATTAGAAAGGGAAAAGATTTTAAATGATTTTAAAAAGGGATTAATACCAGTATTATTCAACTGTGGTGTCTTTACTGAAGGTACTGATATACCAAACATTGACTCCATTTTTATGCTAAGACCAACTAAATCAAAGCCCTTGTTGATTCAAATGTTAGGTAGAGGACTGAGATTGCATCACGAGAAGGAAAAATGTTTTATTGTAGATTTTGTTGACGCCTCAGAAACAGGTATTCAGCTTGATCCATCTCTGAAAGGTACCGATAACAGTGCTCTCAGCGGTTTATTTCCGAACGAAAATGCTGTTCCTAAAGCACAAGATCCAGATACCTCTGCAGAGATCAACTATATAGAGATTTCCAATTTTGAAGGTTTTGAAGAGTTAATGAATAGAGTAGATTCGAAATCATCAGATAATGGAAAAAGCGAATATAAGCTGTATATGGAAGATGATCTTTCTTGGGTACAGTTGAAAAGAGATAGCTGGGGTGTTTCTATTACACCTACTCAATATTACAAAATTGAAAAAGAAAAAAATTCCACTATATCAGTGTTATCATTCGTAACTGTTGTTAGAAATGGCGAAATGAGATTCACAAAGAAAAGAGAGATCGAAGCATCTGATCAAATTTTAGATCTTCTCGAATTATGCAAGTTAAATTTAATGAAAGATGATTATAAAAAAGATATGTATCTAAATTCGCAATACAAGGGTGAAATCTCTTCAAAACAATTAGAGTTTTTAACAAAAATATTTTCAAAAGTTGCTAAGAAGAGCAACAAAATTAACCAAGATCAGTTCAATAAGGATATCAAGACAATTATTAAATCTATGAATAAAAAAACAGCTTCAAACTTGATTTTTGCTTACAGTGTTTCTGGTCAAGCTCCAATAAAATTGTACATTAGAAATATACTTTTAAAGAAGAAAGAAGCACAAAAATCTTTGTTACTTGATTCTGTTCACGGATAAACAAATACAACTTACGTCAACTGTATATACATGTACATAATTCAAAACTTTTATAGAATACTTTAGATGATAATATTATTTTTAAATATTAAAATTAGAATTACAAACTTATATCCTTTATATATTTTTATAATTATAAAATCAATTATGCTCTCCAGTATTGCGCTAAACTATGTAGACGATCAATAACGACAGGTAAAAATGCATTAACACTATCATTAATCAAATTTTGGAAATGTAAAATGGCCTCTTCATCATTTAATTCCAACATGAATTTTTCTTGAATTTTCCAAATAATTTCCAATTTTTCGTTTTCGTTTGATATTTCACTATCAATCATATTATTAGCACCACCAGGCCCACTACCTCCAGATGATGTTCTTAAAGCTGGAATACTAGAATTTATCATTAATTGAAACAAATTCAATATTAAACTTGCATTTCTTCTTAATGTGATGTAGGCAATGAAACAATAATTACAGAATTTATTGTAATTTTCGTCATTTAAACCACCCATACCTTCAATAATTTGAATAGGTAGCTTCATCAATGGTGGGAATGGTTTAGGATCTTCTCCTAAAATATAACCAAAATCTGCATGGAAGAAATAACCATCGGTTGTCATTAAAAGATTTTCTAAATGTCTATCACCGACACCTAAGATGTAGGTAATGACACAGTAACCTGCACATGAACGAACGTAGTTATCCATTGCTTCAGGTTTAACACTATGTGGAGCAGTGGGGTCAGGGTTATGTAATTGTAAAAATGTCAATATAGAATTGTTATATTGGGCAAGAATAGATGATAATGAACTATTAGGAACAAATTCAATAAAACCTTCAACACTTCCTAATGCAACAATCTTATATGGTTTAAGTTTCAAATCAAGATTCTCATTCTTTAAAATCTTATCCATTAGAGTTATAATTTGCACAACAAATTGATCTTGTCTTAAATCATCACCTATTTTATACATTACTCTATAAAGAGAGTTATCCTTCACTTTCATAGTTAGTTTCAATGGACTCATACTACTCTTGAAAACAGAACATCCTTCTGGGACTAGTCCTGTGACTTCTATTTGAGGATCTATAGGTAACGGAATTGGAGGAAAATTTAACATGGAATCACTATTAGATTCTTCAAAAATGGATTTTCTATAATTTCCAATACTAGAAAGTGCTTTATTAGGCGATAAAGAAACAGATGATGAAGATACATGGGGAGCTGACAAAAATTTATATTTTTTCTTCTCATGCAATAAATTTCTTAAAATTTCAATCTTCTTTGGAGTTGATTCTTTTTTATAATTGATTTTAATCTTAGCTGTAATATCATGAATCGCTGTAACAAATTCAACTTGTCTTTTAAGCGTAATGATTTTATCAATACCATTTGCACTTGACGCTAATTGACCAACAAAATACAGTAAAGTTCTTTGATAAATCCTTTTAGTAGCAGCATATAATTTTGAGTTTTTTCTGTTTGAATAGTAACCATTTTCATCGTTGTATAGGTTATCACGTTTGTCAATGTTTTTCAATTCTTCTTTCTCATCATCTGCTTCAACTTGAACAGTCCAATAGAAGAAGCTTGTCAGTCTAAAATTACTAATTGATCTTTCAATCAACAATCCTGCTAATGGTGAATTTATTTTTGAAATTTTTTCAACCAATCTCTTTTGATTACTCTTGCTTATTAATTTAGGATTATTCAATAAATTGAAAACTGGATTTTCAGTAGTTCCCTCACTAATAATTTGGAAATCGCTTGAACTGCTATTTATATTTGAACCTAAAGATGAATCCAAGTCATATATTTCATCAATATCAATGCTTTCATCGTTTATTGAGTTAGGATTAATATAATTCGATTCATTTTTAATACATCTGACCAATTGAACCATGTACATTTCTAATTCCTCGTCACTTGCCATCTTCAACCTTTCTACAGCCATGTTTCTAACAATGTGACTTTTATAATTAGCACTTAATAATTCTAAACAATCCACTATTTCTAGCTCTTGAATGAAAATGCTTGACTGTGGAATGCCACTTGTAGATGAATTCATATTATTAAAGATTCCGCTATTAGTTGATGAAATTGAAGTACCATTTCTATTACTAATGTTATTATTAGAAATACTTGTTGTTTGAGTTTTAGAATTTCCATTCAATGAAGTCAGTTGCAATTGTTTGGAAATATTGTTTGCACTATTTACGTTATCATTTCCTATTGTTAGATTATTTGTTGAATTATTAATTTCAGTTGAAATAGTTGACATTGCATTTCTCTCATCCAGTCTATTTCTCTTTTGTCTATCCAAATCGCTAATAATAGTTAAAAATTCTTTTACTTCATAATCGTCATCCCAGTCAATACATTTAATGAAATTAATTATAAAATTACTTAAATGCATTGTATTTTTATTCAATATGAATGTATTTAACAAATAAAATCTGTATCTCCATATCATATTTTTCTCTTTCCTTGATAGCGTTTCAAAAAACTGTTTCTTTAAACTTTTTGTTAATTCGTTTTTAACCTTTAATGATGGTTTACTATCTTTATCCATTGGAGATGTTTGGTGATTTCTTTCAATTTTTCTAAATTTAACTTCAATTGGATCTTCACTATTTTCATTACGATATTGATCAACATCTAATATAGTTGGAAAATAAGTCTTATGCTGTCTGTTATCGTATATTATTTTATTAGCCATTGCTTCCGATGATGCACGATTGTTATTAGTTAAACGATTGTTATGATGCAATGTATCAGAAGTTGGAATTGTGAAAATATTACATTCAGAATCCGAATAAACCACAGGAAAATCAAATGAAGGAAATTCTATATGGAGTGTACATTTTTTCTTTTTCAAAGGATTTGAATGTTGAGATTCTGAATTTGCATGATTAATTTGTTCAATTTTACGATATGTCATCTGTTCTAACCAACCTATTGAAGGTTGATCATTTGTTTCCTTTAATTTTAATAATTTTTCCAATCTTTCCATTTCAGATATTGGATCATCGTTCTTGTTATCATCATTATCACTTGCACCATTTCTATGTGTACTATTACCATTATCGCTATTGCTGCTATTATTATTTTTATTATTATCACCAATATTATTGCCACCAATATTTTTGGAGTTAACTCTGTTATTGTGTTCATTATTAAAAATATTCATACATATTTTTTGGTTACCCTTTTTCAAAGTATATCTCTGAACGTTTATAGATTCATCAGAATCTAAATTGAATAAACTTGTTTCAGCATCAGAAACATAAATTTTTTTTCCAGTTTTTGGATTAAAAATGTGAAATGTAATTTTTAATTTTGCATCTAAAGGTAATTGTGAGTAATTTATAGGTAAAGTAATCCAACCATTATTTAATCTATGTTCTAAAATGTTTTCCTTTGTATACCACGGTATTGAGTTTATTATTGTTGATGCAGACATTGACTTTTGATCTTGTGCAAGTGTTAAATTTGAAATCGAGTCCAGCGGATTTTTGTCCGGTATATATTTAACGTTAGTCACCAACGGGATGGTCAATTGGATCGATGATGATACTATGTAAACAGAAGAGAATATTTCATTTTCAGCCTGATTTTTTAATTTTGAATTAACAATTTCTAAAGTTGAACTATTATATTGATTTAATGAATCATTGATAAATTTTGAAGTTGAATTTAGATACGAGAAACCTTCAATGCTTAATATTTTAATCTTCACAGAAGCCTTTATATCTTCTGATAAATAGAAAGTGACAGAATCGGAAATCCTTGAATCTGAACTGGTGAGATTTTGTGCCATCTTCCTGATGTATTCACAAGAGAGCAGTTAAGGAAATCAGTAGTTTGCAGATATAAAATATCCCTGTATCCAGACTTAAAAACAGATACACAGATCATTTTTTTATAAACCACTGATTTGCCTGCCTGTTTGTCTTGGAGTTGACTGATTCCCTTGATAGTACACCCTCTGTTATCACTCTCTATCAGAGAATCTCTCTATCAGCCAGCGTCTGTGGCTGTTATCTCACTCGATCCCTGATTCCTCACGAATTTTGTATCAACGCACATGATATAATCAATTTCGCGGGTATTACATACTATTAATACATTATAATACTACATTAATTATATTCAAATATTATGAATCTTACAAAATTATTAAATTACAGTAATATATACATATATATATATATATTGTATCAATCTTCTTCAATATCTAACAAGACAGAAGCATTTTTCAATCCAGCAGTTTCAATATCTTCATCAAAGTGATTGAAAAGATCATCTCTTTGAGCAGTCAATCTAAAATCGTGTTCTTTTGTATTTGGGAAATTAAATTTTACAACTTCATAAATTTTAGCAACTGAATCTGTTAAATTAAATCTCTTTATTATTCTTTTACCATCACCTGATCTTATCTGTATTCTTGTTGTCAGTTTTGGATCATTTGGCGCATCTTCATGATCTTTTGGAAGTATTGTTGCTAGTATTTCACTGTATGTTGCATTCGCTGTATCAACTTTGACATCAGCAGGCGTTGACGTTGTTGTTGTTGCAGCTTCGGTTGCCGATATTGATGTTGTTGCCGTTGATTGAGCACCAGTATTGTTAGAATTTGACAAGTCTTCTCCCAAGTCCATTTTCGAAGGTAATCTGGATAACATTTGATGATCTTTATTTTCATTGCCTTCTTCATCATCACTTTCAAATTCTACAGATTCAATACTTTCATTATCATCAGAATCTATAAATATAGGATTATTTTCTGAGTTATTTTCTAAAACAACAACATCGTCATTATCTTCATCATGATTTAAAGATTTTTTAATTGCCATATTTATCTGTTGTTCTTCAGATAAAGAAGAAGGATCAATTTTAGTCTTATGTTTAACAATTGGATTTTTATGATTTTTATCAAGACCAAATTTATCTAAAAATTCTACAACTTGTTCAATAAATTTATCAACTTTTGGAACATCACTCCACATTTTTAATCTTTCACCAGTCATTGGATCTAATATAGCAATATGTGGGAAATCAGTGAAAGGATATAAATTTTTATAAATTTCACCACTTGGTGAAGAAGAATGATATTGTAAAAAGATAAAATTTTCACGAACTAAATCTTTAATTTCCATATTTGACCAAAAATCTCTATTTAATACTTGACATCTAAAATCAGACATTAATTGAATATTAATTAATATCCATTTTTGATTTGATTTTGCTAAATTTTTAGCTGTTTCTAAATCTGCTTTTGTTATTATATCCCAAGGAGGTTTAAACATTTCAGCCAATCTTCTTTGTGTTGCAGTTAAACCATCATCTCTATTACTTATTCTTCTTGCCCTTCTATTCATCGGTCTTCTAAACTCAACAGATACATCATGATTACTAGAATCTTCTTCGTCATCTGAGCCAAATACGACTCCATTTGTGGCATCATGGCGAGCCTGGTTGTAGTGGTGGTAATCACCATCATCATCGCCATTGTCGCCATTTTCATAGTCATCATCATCATCGTCATCGTCATCATTGTAATATCCGCCTGCTCGTCTTCTTCCATCGCTATAATCTGTTTGATTAAATATACCAGAAGGATCAGCACCAAAAATCAAAGAAGATGCGTTTCTAGAATTTCTTGAATTTCCAAATCCAAAATGATCTGAATGTAATTGATTATAATCCGAGTAGCTAGGTAATAATTGATCATGAATTGGTTCAATTGGCCTTGGTGGTTCATCATTGCCACTATTATTGTTACTATTGTGATTGCCGTCATCCTGTTGGTACATTTCGTTCTGTAATCTCTGAGCAAAAGCTTCATCGTCTTCACCTGGCGCAGGTGTGTTTCTATCTGTAGAATTTGAACTAGTGATATTACTGCTACCGGCATCACCAGAATCGATATTTGAGATATTGTTATTATCATTGTTATTGCTGCTGGCTGTAGCACCGTGTTCAAAATATAAAGCAACGGCAGTCTCTAGATTGTTACCTGACATTTCTAAAAAATTAGAAGCGATATCTTTATCTGTTGTGGAGGTGATCTCCAAGAACATATCAATCAATTCAGACATTTTATTGATATTATCCAGTGTTTCTAATCTGTTCTTTGTCTTATTATTATTTGCAATACGGAGATGAATAGAAAGATACAAATTACATACTTATATATACAAACATACAAATACAGATATAAATATGGCAACTCATTGTTGAGCGAGAAGAGATACGTCAAGAGAAGGGAGAGGGAGGCAAGAACAGCGTGTGCAGGGTTTGGATTTGAATGAGGGTGGAGGATGACAAGGGAGCCGGCGGTGGCCAGGGAAAGTTGCAGGGCTGCGGGCCATATATAATTCAGAACGCGGGGTGTCTTTGCTCATCCAGCCGCGGCGGACAAATTAAGCCGTGGTGGCGATTTACTTTTTTGCTACATTAATTTTAATTTATCTGATAGAGAATATAATTTATATTTTAAAAAGTAAGTAAATAAATATGAATTAATTAATCATTTAGTAAATTATTTAAAGATATTTTATTTTTATTTCCATTTCCATTTTTATCTTTAACTGTATCTTTAGGAATTATATCCTTTGGAATCGTATCTTTTGGAATTGCATCTTTTTGAATTGTATCCTTTGGAATTGAATGTGGTAAATTATCAATTAAATCAGCTAAAATATCTAAATTATTTGTATTTGTAGTAATATTTGTACTATCATTATTAGTAATATTAGACGTATTATTATTATTAGTTGTATTATTATTATTATTTGAACTTAAATTATAATTTTTATATTCTAATTCTAAATTTTTTAAATCATTTAATAATTTTAATTTAATATAATTTTTATTTTCTTTTAAAGAATTATCTAATTGATTTTCAACAATATTTTTATTTGAATTATATAAATAATTTGATAAATTTAATTCATAATTTAATAGATTTTTAATTGATTTTAAATCTTTAAAATTATTAATTAATAATTTATTAAATGCATTATTGAATATCGAATAGTTAATTTCATTTGGTTTAACATTTAAAAAAAATTTTAAATTATCATTATTGTCATCATCATCATTATTATTTTCTTTAATAATTTCATCTTGATCTGTATAAGAATTTAATTTTAATTTAAATTTATTAAAATTTAATTTTAAATCATTTATTAAAAATTCAATTAAATTAATTAAATTACTTGTTCTTTTCAATCTTGAATTAATGAAATCATTTGATAATTTTTTATAATTTTTTTCTAAACTTAATTTAAATTCTTCAATTTCATTTATACTATTAAATTTTAAATTTGTTAATTCTTTTAATGAAATAGTAGAGTCCACACTTTTACCAATTTCATAATCATCGTTATTTTCTTCATCTTCTTCCTCATCATCATCGTCATCATCTTTTTCTTGCTCTTGCTGTTCTTCATTATTAAAAGTTTCTTCAATCTCTTCAATTTCTTCCTTTTTAATATCTTTTGTTGAATTATCAATTGACAATTTCCTTTTTTTATTTGAAGTGTTATGTCTCTTGGATAATGTATGTTGATTGTTATCCAATACAGATTTACCTGACCTTTTACGTAAATTATTTCTGTTTCTATCGTAACCATCACCATCATCATCATCATAATCGTAATAATCATCATCGTCATCTTGCTCATCATCACCTTCCTCTTCTTCTTCTCTATGATCAGGATCTTTATCATTTGTATCATTTATACCATAATCAATATCCTCATCATCATCTTCATCTTCATCAGATTCAATTCTTAATGATTTTTTCCTTTTTATAGTTATATTTTTTAATTCTTCATCACTATTATCACTACTATTTGTTTTTAAAACTTCACTTTTTATATCATTATTATTTAATGATGGTATATTTTTAATATCAATATTAGTATTGACATTATCATTTAAAGCATGATCTGAATCGTGATTTATAATTGGAGAAGATGGAGTCTTTGATCTTATTGGAGATGAGTTAATTATATTTGAGCTAGTTATATCACTTGTTATATTTTTAGATGGAGAACTTGATCTTGTTGAAGATCTCACTGATCTTGAAGATCTAGTGACCATTCTTGAATCAGAGTGAGGTGCCATGTTATGTGTTGTTGATGTTGCCGTTGTTGCTGTTGAAGAAGAAGAATGCCTTCTTGCTGCTTTTAATCGCGTTGAGTGTCTTGTCACTGTTGTCATTATGATAGTGGAATATGTAGTTGTGTTATTGGTGTTATTTGTGTTATTGTTATTATCGTTTTTGTTATTAATTTTTTTACTGCTGTTATGTGTTATATTTGTAACTTAAAAGACATGATATGTATATGATTTGATGATTTGAAGAGTTGTTGAGTGAAAATAGCCATATAAAGAGAGAACATCATTAGTAGTAATTGAATATCAACTAAGAAATATGTTTTTAAATTCGACAAAAAGACAAGAAGTTGAATATCAACATCATAGAATACACATGATACGTACATACTCTGTTATTGTCTCGCGTTGGATTTATCATTCATGTTATCTCACTGTAATTGTAGAATAATATGTACAGTAGTAGATATTATACCTGTAATAACAGTAGAATAATAACGGCTGTGCAAATAATGTATGGCATAAAAACATTGCTAGATGAGAATCCGTGCACCATATTAGAAGAAAAACCAAATAATATGAGAACATCTGGTGAGCGCCTTCTGTTATTGTGTGCTTTTGAGATTTAATACTGTACCGTGTTATCTTAAATATCTGTGTCTATCTATAATATATATCTATATATATATGAGTATGTCATTAATCGAGTGTATATGAGTATAAGAAAACATTGAATTGGGATATATATTGTATTGCATATTTAAAGAATAATCAATTAACAGAGAAACAAGATGGCTATTAAATATTTAATGTTATTATCTAGACAGGGGAAGGTGAGGCTTTCTAAATGGTATATGGCTATATCACAAAAGGATAAACAGAGATTAATAAGAGAATTAACAGCAATGATACCATTAAGGAAACCTAAGATGTGTAATGTTATTGAATTTAGAGATACGAAATTAGTATATAGAAGGTATGCATCGTTATTTTTCATTGCTTGTATTGAAAATGATGATAATGAATTAATAACATTAGATTTAATTCAAAGATTTGTTGAAGTAATGGATAAAGCATATGGAAATGTTTGTGAATTAGATATTATTTTTAATTTTGAAGTTGCATATCATATTTTAGATGAATTATTAATTGATGGTATTATGCAAGAATCATCAGCTAGTGAAGTATTGAAAAGGGTATCAAATCAAGATCAAATGGAAAGTATCGAACATGTTGAAGGGTAAGTATAATTTTATCACAATTTATATTGAGAATGATATTGATATAGATATAGTTTGATTACAATAATACTGACATTTAATTTACTTTATATTTATATTTATGATTATGATTATGATTATGGCTATAGACATATATCTGTATAATACCGGGATATGATACGAAGATACCAATGAATAAGTGATACGGTTCACTATATTCACTATGTAAAGTATATAACAATTACCAATTAATACAAATTAATATGAATACGAATATACTGTTCATAGTAAAAGACAAGACAAGACAAGACAAGGGCAAAATGGCAAGAAAAATGGAAACAATAAATAATGTTGCAGTTTTTAAACAAGGGAATTATAAGGGAAATAGGGAAATATTTAACAAGATAGTAAAAAAAGAAAAGCCTTGTTTGAATCAATTGACCGTCCTTGTAATTCTTATATCAATTGGGAATTGTTGTATGTTATAAAATATGACATTTACAATATACCATATATTTGTAGTATAGTATAGGCTGTGTAGCATACACAAGATCTTGTTACTGTAGAGTAGCCAGAGTAGACTAATAGAGAGATTGCTGCGTGCGTCGATCGGCGAGGCAATTTACAATCGGTGCACTGGTGTAATCAACTGCTGGATCTGCCACTCACAGCGCGTGCAACGATTCCGAAAGCAACCGGCCAATCATATTGCTCGTCTGGCAGTTAAACGGCTTAGTGGTGCAGAGATGCGACAAATAGCTTCCCTCTGAAGCGCTCCTTCACCCGCGTGTCTGCTGAAAAGTCTCCTGGCTGTCTCGCGTGTCTCATCCGGCGCGTTGATATCGGACAACGGCCCACACAAAATTCCAGGCCGTGTGTTCTCCAGCCGGCCAGCCAGCTCTTTGCAATCAACGTTGGCCAACACCGAGAATCCGAAGAAAATCAGAACAACAAAATGCTCAACTGCTTCACATTCACCATTCTCCCTTACTAAATTTACTCTCATTATTCTAATAACTTCACTTGGTTTACTTACTTTTACACCTTCTCAATGTCGCTAACTAATCAGTCTCTAAACCTTCAATCACTCATAACCTCCATCTTTAGTATCGTATACTAACTGTCTATCAGCTACTGTATTTGCCTATCTATCTACTGATCCATCTCATTGGAGACCCACCAGATACTACTACAACCACCAGCAATTCACTGCTAATACCCTTCACATCAATCAATCAGTCAATTCAGGCATACGAATCAACATACTCATTGCTATCCTACTCTAAACCCTACTCTGTGTCAATCAATCAATCAATCAATCAATCAATCGATCAATTAAACCTACCCACAAACAATACCAATAACATCACCAATTCAATTCAATACATATTAATATTTATAAATTATCTTATAAATTATATATAGTTAATTGACAAATAATATATTTTTATTAGTATAAGTTAGTAATAAACTTTAAGAATAAATATGTTAGCTTCAAAATTAACTACAAGAGGTATGTCATCGTTAAATTTAAATATATTAAATATATTATATTACATTACAGTTCATTTATACTAACATATAATTATTATAATCTTTCTTTATATATATAAATTATTATCATTATTTTATTTTAAATAGCTATTCGTCCAGTTGCTGCTAAATTTGGTGTTAGATCCTTAGCCCCAATGGGTTTAAGATTCATGTCTACTCCAGTTGACCCAAAAACTAAAGCTACTTCTTTAATTGATACTTTACCAGGTAACTCTGCTTTATCTAAAACTGGTATCTTAGCTACTTCCACTGCTGCTGCCATTTACGCCATCTCAAATGAATTATACGTTGTTAATGATGAAACTTTATTATTAGCTACTTTCATTGGTTTCATGGCTTTAATCGGTAAGGCTATTGCTCCAGCTTATGGTGAATTTGCTAGAAACAGAACCGCTCACGTTTTAGGTTTATTAAATGAAGCTAGAGAAGGTCATGTTAACGCTGTTAAATCAAGAATTGACCAAGTTTCAAACTTAAAAGATGTCGTTTCTACTACCAAAGCTTTATTCGAAATCTCAAAGGAAACCGCTGCTGTTGAAGCTGAAGCTTTTGAATTAAAACAAAACGTTCAAGTTGCTACTGAAGCTAAATCAGTTTTAGATTCTTGGGTTAGATACGAAGCTCAAGTTAGACAATTAGAACAAAAACAATTATCTTCAACTGTTATTTCAAAGGTTCAATCTGAAATTACTAATCCTAAATTCCAAGATAAAGTTCTTGCTCAATCCGTTGAAGAAGTTGAAAAATTATTTGCTAAAGAAAAATAAATTAGCATTAATAAATTTTAACGAAAATTTTCATTTAATTTATTAATTTGATTTTATTTATTAATTTACTTTAGTTCAATTTAATTTAATTAAATTGATTAAATCATTTTTTTGCAAAACTTATTTATTTATTTATTCTATATAATATTATATTATATTATATATTTTATACTATATTCTATAGTTATTATATAAATTATTTATTTATTTATTCACTATTTATTTATTTATTTATTATATAAAACATTATTATTATTTATTTTATTACAGTAAATTTAGTATTCATTTCTTTTTATTAATATACATAAATATAAAATTACAAAAATTACAATTAATGTTTAAAAATTTAATTAACATTTCTTTTATTTTTAATTATTTGAGTTGGAATTAAATTACTTGAATTAATCTGTTTTTTAATAATTTCAATTTTTTTAATTTCTTCATTCTCAATTTCATTTTTATAATTTCTAATTTTATAAAATCTTGGTTTTATTTCTTTGGGTAATTTAATTGAATTTATTAAACTTGCTTGTTCTTCGTTAATTTTCTGATTTTTAAACGTTTGTTTATTTATTAATATCACTTCCAAATCTTCATTCGTAGTCTCATCTTTCTTTGTATACTCTTGATTTTCTAACCCATCTGGAGATATACCAAATGGATTCCATTCAGGATCATAGAAAATAGAAGATTTACCTAATTTCTTAGCAATTGGTTTACCTTCATTAGCCCCAGTACTACCCCCTTGATTTAAATCATTACTTGAGTTAGCATTATCGTCATTGTGGTCATTATTTTTATTATTATATTGATTATACAATTTCAAATCATGATTTAATTCATTCAATTTCTTAAATTCATGAAACGGTAATTTTTTACCAGTGGAATTAAACAACCGTTTTTTATGATTCAATGATTTAATTTCATCTTTTAATTTACTTATATTTATTTGATTTAATTTTTTAATTCTTGTTTCTTTTATTATTTGCTTACTTTTCTTAATTTCTTTATTTTTTTGCTTCCTTCCTATTCTTATATGTTAGTATTATACATTTATATCTATATGTTACTAGTCAAATTAAACGAAACTTGAAACTTACTTTCGCTATTTAGATTATTCATCATTTTCCCAAAATAATTTCACAGATAATACTCTGAATTGTCTTGATATCTTGTTATATAGTATACAAGAATTTACTCACAAGTTCAATTTAAACATGTCTAAATAAATCTACGCTAAATTTATATGCGCCATGTTCTCAAACATAAAATCTCGGTATATTTTCTAACCGTGATTTAATACCCGCTTACCATGTATTATATAAATATAAAAACAAGTAACTTTATTCTTAATTATACCGTTGATTCATATAAATCCACTTGATATAATTCAATAAATATAAGTGATTATATGCAAATGAACTCATCATCGAATCAGTTGAATTTCCAGGATGTTCCTGTACAATCATTAGAGTCATTAAGACCAAGATTAACACAATTAAATCATTCATTACATAAATTAGAAGAATCTATTAAAAAAAATCAAACATTACCTAATTTTTCATTTTTACAAAATCAATTTAATGTTATATTATCTCAATTAACTTCATTATCAACAAGTTTAGATTCAAATAATGAATTATTAAATAATACTAACGTTTATCCAAATTCGGAATTCCCAGTATCTTTACATGAAAATTTATTAACTACAATGTTAAGAAAAAAACATTTACCTGAAGTTGCTGAATGGATTGAAAATTCTTTAAATTTAACTAAAGACGAAATAGATAAAGATGAAGAAAAAATTTTGAAAAATGATGATGAATTTAATTCAAATTGTTTAAAAATTATTGATGATGAATTAGAAAATTATCAATTTGGTGGATTTTTAACTAAATCTGAAATTGAAAATAATGAATCTTTAAACTCTGAATTTGAAAATGATTCAAATAAAGTTAATGGGCCTCCAAAAGGTCTAAACGTTAATGATGTATTCAGATTGATTTATCAAGGTAAAGATTCAAAATTAAACGGCATTTAACTTAATTTGCTTCCCCCCTTCCTTCCTTCAACTTTTACTTTTAATTCTCTGTATATTAATATTAACTAAATATAAAAATAATGTAATTTACTAATTCTTTTAACTCACTCCGATTTGTTTTCTATTGCGTAAAACCTTTTATTAAAGTTCTTATCAATATAAATCTTTAATAATTTAAATTTATTACCAAAATTCTTACCATTATAAATTAAATCTGTTTTCTTAATATATTTATCAACAATTAAATTTTCATTCCTGAAATTAATTCTCCTAAAATCATCTTTACTTAATGGAAATTCACTAAATTTAATTAAAAAATCAGTATTAAAACTATTATAATGTTTCCTATTCTTTAACCTATCTGATTTAAAATCATTTGTTATTACATGAATATGTAAATTAACTAATGATGGAATAGTATGACAACCAACAGTAATATAATCATCAATATTAAATTCATAAGTATCATCAACATCTTTAATTTGAAATCTAGATAAGAAATCATTTTTAACTAATTCTTTAGCTTTAGTAATATAAATTGAAATTAATTCTCTGAATTCTAAATCATCAAATGCAATAATAGGATTTAGATTTGTAAATTTCTTAGATTTTGGAATAATTAAATAATGACATACTGATTTTGGGAATTGATCTTTTATAATTATTACATTTTCATCATTAAATACCAATGTATCACAAGTATCTGGGAATTTTATATAATTGCTGAAAACATATTTGAATGACATTATTCAATTGATTGAAGTTTATATTATTTTATTTGTATTCCATTGATTGCAATGTTTGTGGGGACTGTGTAGCTAGAAGGGTATAGTAGCTGATGTTTAAATATCGGACAATTATCACTAGTTAAAAAGAAAGAGAGAATTAAATGTACCTACATATAAATTACGAGAATAATAAAAATAAAATTATCTATAGATTTTAAATTATTCGAAATTTTAGTTTAAATATATATATATATATAGTAGGTGTAAGAGTTGTTGAAAAAGTATCTTGTAAAATGAGTATCTATATACAAGTGAAAGATCATAAAGCAACAAGCAGAGACAACACAATATATATATAAATTTGAAAACAGTAAATAAAAAACAGGAAACAGGAAACAGGAAGTAGGAAAATATTAAAAAAATTAATTTATAAATGACTAGAAAATGTGTATGAACGGGAAAAAAGATAAAATAAATCATGAAAAGACATGTTACAAATATATATATATAGACATAATGGAGGATTAAATGAATGAAAAATAGAGGAGAAAAACTAATAATATAAACGGAATTCACTGAAAGGATATCAAATTGAGCGGATTAATGATACTTCTAAAGAATGACAGCAAAGCATAATATAATTTAAAGAAAAAAAAAAAAAGACATTGACTAAAAAATGAAGAAATGAGAAATATATGACATGATTAATTACAATCATTTATATAATTGTAATATGTATGGACTATGAACAAGTAATAAAATTTATTGATTTTTCTTTTTTTTTTTGATTTTGATATTGATACTGACTTTAATTTGTTCAATTATTAAATTCCTGATAATAATTTAGCAAATAATTCCCAAGTACCAAACATAATAATTGAATTTGGAACAGTTCTCATTAAATGTGGAGTCAAACCACCGTACATAGAGGCTAAACCTTCTTCTTTTAAAACTAATTTAAAACATTGGATTAATCCTGTATATTTTGGTTTACCATTTTCTAAAGAAGGAGCTTGTCTTAATCTTGTTCTAACAACTTCATGTGGATAAGTAATTAAAGAAGCAGCAAATTTTGCAGCACCTGCAGAGAATGATCTTGCACTCCAATCAAAAAATTCATCAAATTTTGTTCTTGGTTTACCTGATTGAGCAATTCTATCTGATCTTAATTGAATTGCGTTTTTCATTTGTTCATATAAAATCCATTGTAAAGTTGATTCAATTGAACCTAAATAAGAAGCTGATAAACCTCTATATAAAGCAAAAAAACCTTCATTTTTAAAAATTTTATTAACACAATCAAATGAATTTTTATACTGTTTTACAGTTGATTTATCTAATTGTAATCTTGTCTTAACTAACCAAATTGGGTTTGTGGCAGTACTAGTGACAACACCAGCACTGATACCTGATAATAAATGAACAAAAGAATCTTCTTTACCATCATAAAAATTTTCTCTTATTATATCTTTTGTTAAACCATATGTAAAGAAATTAATTGATCTTGCTGGAATAACACCTACTAAATTTGGACCTAAACCTTTAAATAAAGCTCTTGGACCTTCATATTTATAAACGTTGTATAAGATATTACATGTTTCTTTCACATGAACTGAAATACTTGAAAATGCATTACCTTTTGAAGCTTGTGATTTGTATAAATCTTTGTATACATCTGATTGTAATCTTGTCTTAACAACATCAAAAGGTGATGTGAAAATGGCACCACACATACCACCTAAACCACCAGCAACAAAATGAACCCAAGGTTGAACTTTTTTAGTATCATTCTGTATCTGTATCTGTTGTTTCTGTGGCTGTTGTGTATTCTGTTGTTGTTGGTTCGGCTGCAGCTGTTGATGTATTTCAGTTGCAGAAGAGTCCTTTAAAGTTGCAGATTTTTCATCACTTGCTAAAAAAGGCATAGACTCTTCTATATCTGATTCTATTCTCTTTTCTAATTTTTTCAAATTATCTTTATCTATAGACATGGCGGCGTAGAGAACATTCAAATTAAATATATACTATATCTTATAGACTGCAATATAATCAAAATTTAATTTTACTTCTAGAAATCTTAAATATATTTTTAAACGCAAGGACAAAGAGAGGCAAATCTGATCTTGTTAGTTAGAAGTTATATCTTGTTTACGAACTGTGTAGTTACTGCTAGAGCGCTACACTATGAACTGTTGTGGGGTGAGCCTTGCTTGCTTCTTCTTCAAGATATCGGAGAACCGTTGAACAACCCTTCATCTATAACTCCATCTCTAACTCCAACTCCACCTCCATATCCATCATAACTCCTAACTCCTAACTATTGTTCTCTGCAAATATTCCAGCAAGAGGTGAAATATTTTGCTTCGTCTTCACCATGTCATACCGCCGGCCAGTCCAACGCTGGTCCCATCGCTGTTTCCCTGGACAGCAAAGAATGTCCGTCACGGCAGAGGAGAGCCAGACTGTGGGCCGAGAATCTTTCAGCCGCTTATCTCCTCCGTGAAAAATTTTCATGCCGTACAAAAAAATTACATAGCAATTTTACCGGTATTAAAAATAAATACATCGTTGCACCAGATAGATTTTCGACAATTAAGATAGTATTAGTCCTCTTACTATTGAAATATTCTTTTAAACTACTGAAATATTTTACAATTAAAAATTACAACAACTGAAAATAAAAAACAGATTGATATTATAAAAGATATGAATTTTTATTCGAAAAAGACATTACAATTTAAACTATAACATAAAAATAATAAAACAATAAAAAAAGCCCCCTAAAATAATTAATGAAACAACTTCTTTTTTTAAAATTTATATATAAAGTAATTTAAATGTAAGTTTCGTAAGCAGCTGGAGCTAAAGTGGTTGGGACACCTGCAACAATCTTTGATGGTCTTGGAGCAGCTGGTAATCTCTTTAATAAGACTGGTTCACCAGAAGCCTTAGCAGCAATCTTTTTAGCAGCGTTAGATTTAACTCTGTCTAAAAATTCTTGTCTACATTTAGAGTGTTTGATATGTTCAACCTTTAAGTTAACTCTCTTTTCAATATATCTGTAACCAACAACTTTGTTAATGATAACACCAACGGCGGATTTGGTAACGTTGTAAACAATACCGGTTTTACCGTGGTAGAATTTGTGTGGCATACCCTTTTGGACAGAACCATTGGCCTTGATATCAACAATATCACCAACCTTGTAAGTCTTTAAAAAGACAGACATTGGAAGACCACCGTGCTTCTTGAAATCACGAGAGAAAGCATAACGTGTTCTTGATCTGGAACCGTGACTATATTAATTAAAATTAAAATTCAAAATTAGAAGTGGAAAGAAATAGAAAATTATTTAATGTTAGTATTTAATATTTTTAAGTTAAAATTTATATTATGAATATTGATGTGATATAATACTATTATTATATGGCGAAAATTTTATCAAATGAAGTATCTTTACATAAAGTATTAATGAATCCTAGTGGGCACAACTAATTCAATATTTCTAAAGGTCTTTGAGTGCATTATTGGTTGAGTTTGATTTATATATCTGATTTATTAAAATTGTATATAGCTGTAAACTTTTGATCTTGTGATAAACATTCCATGTGTTCGTCTTTGGCTGTTTGTTTAAATCAATATTCAACAATTTCAAATAATAAAGTTCTGCTAGTGTCAATCTTTGTCTAATATTTCTAACTGAGTTATATGATTCTCTATAATTATTGGTCTAAACTTCTCTGTAATTTCTTTGATACATTATATTATATATTTGTAAATTATAATCTTAGATTCCTCCTTTTATTTTAGTCATTCATATTTATAATATTTATATTCACATTAATTCAATATTCATTTTTTATCTATATTCAATATTCATTGATTGGTTTTAAACATACGATTTACCCATTTTTGATTATTATATATGTACTGTTAAGGGATATGTATAACAAATTAATATATCTTATAAAACCTACAAATTTTTTTAAAGTATGTTAATATACAACTTATTTTAATATACTAACCATCAATATTTTTACAATTCCTTTACTTTACAAGTTTGAATTTGTTTGTTCAATGATAGTTACTTGTTCAGGTTCAAGTTGAATAATTAATTATTCAGTAAGAGAATTAGTTAGTAAGTGAATAAGTTAGTAAGTGAGTAAAGTAAGTGAAATGGCTATTTCCCACTAAAGGGTAAGCTAACAGTATGAGCACCCAGCTTAGAGTGATGAAAAAAAAATTTAGTATTGGGTAAGAGAGAAGAGAAGACGACTGGAGGCAGAAGGAAGTAAAGCGGGAGAACAGCAGGCGGCCTGCCGGGGTCAACAGCGAGAGAGCCACCGTGCGAAAAAATTTCAGTAGCGGCGTACATGGCCAGATTACATTTTGTACAGCCTGGGTGACTACCTGTGAACGAGCAGCAGGAGCTGGCCAGGCATATATTTCTGCCCGTGGAGCTTGACGTCGGCCGAGCGCTGTGCAGCTTTGATGTAAATTGTTGCAGGCGATCACCCAAAATACGCTGGATTATGTCAGCATCCACGGCCCAAGATCCAGCGCGTAGATTTACAAGTGCGAAGTCACAGTCTTTACAAGGGTTAGCAAGCCCTTTTACACCTCACGTGCTTGTGATATAATATTATAAAGGCAGCATCGTTAACTATGGGTAGAGATATGTATCAGGCTCTAGTGATGATTTACTTAATTACTGTATATGATAAACACTTACACCAACTATTCAGTGAACTAACAATCATGATTCAATGTATAATATCTGATGAACTTCAATATTATTGTTTAATATGATTTATGATATTACGAAATAAAACATAAATATAATAAAAATAAAGAATGTACCCAAATATTAAAATTGAAAAGCATAATAAAAGTAAATAATAAGAATCTTAAAACTTAAATTTAATCAGAATCAAAACGATTTGAATTGATTTGAATTGATTTAATTTATGTTTGATTTAATTCTTAGCGTGAATGTAAATGTATATGTGGATCATATATAAATAATAAAATTACAAATAAATGAAATAAAGAAAAGCAATTAAAAAAGAAGTAAATAATTAAATTTTTCATTAAATATTAACTGAAAAAAACATGAGTTATAGAGGAAAAAAAAATAAAATGAATTGAAAATAAGTAAAATTTATAAAATAAAATTAAAGTTAAATCAACACATTTATTCTTCTTCTTCAGCTTCTTCAGCATCACCAGCAGAAGCTTGGTGTCTTCTCTTAACTCTACCGGCTCTACCACCACCGTATGGGGAAGTTGGGGCAAAGTCAATGTGTTTTTGAGAATCTAATCTAACCATGAAAGATGGGATAGAAACAATTTGTTTACCAACAGAGATGTGTCTTTGTCTGATTAAAACTCTAGCGTGGTGAATAGATCTGGCTAAACCTAATTTGAAAACTTGGGTTTGTAATCTTCTTTCTAAGAAATCTTCAATCTTTAAGGATAAAACATAATCTAATTTCATTTTATCTTCAGATAAGATACCAACTCTAACTAATCTTCTAATTAAAGCATTACCTTCGAATAATCTCTTTGGATCTTTTTCATCTCTGGTTAATAAATCTCTGGCAGCACCTCTGATTTTAGATAATTGGAAACCAATTCTGTAAATTTCGTGCTTGTTCTTTAAACCGTATTCACCGGCTAATTTTAATTCAGCATCTAAACGAGCAGATTCGTATGGTCTCTTTGGGACAGAGTAAGTCTTAGAGTATGTTCTTGGAGCACCTATAATAATAATAATAATAATAATAATAGTAAGAAATGATAATTTAGTACAGGTTAGTATATTTGTTATATCTTGTTTGAAGTAGATATATAAAACAAACACACAATGTTATAAAACTTTACAAGGTATTACGGGGCTCTGAATTACAATGATATATAAAAGTATGATTAATTTTAATTATTTCGACAACTTTAAATTAAAAGCATTTCCCCTAACAAGAATATAATTATAATAGTTTATCAAATGATAGCAAAACAGAAAGTTTAACATGAAACAAGGAGATATAGCATAACCATAAATCGTGTCGTTGAATATTAATCCTTGAGCATGCATCACTGATAGAAATCTAAAACAATATAAGAAAACTTGTGATAATAAAGAGAAACGTAAATAATTCTTTACTGTTGCAACTGAAGTGTCGGGTGTTCAGTGCAACTAAATTCAAATTGTCGATATAATTAAAAATAAAAGCTAAAATGAGGAACAAACAATACTCCTTACTTCAACCAATACTTTTAAATATCATTATATTGACCACAGAAGTATATAATTACTTTGTGTCAGAGGACCCGAAACCTCGATTGAGACATTTAAGAAATGAATCAATCTGAAAGTTTGATAACATGAGCGAATTCATTTCGTAAATTTGTATTAAATTAACGAAATTCAAACACTGTTTGTTTTTAATCTATTAAGATAAAATTGACTCTATACATACGAGGCATGTTGACTAATTATTAATATATGCTTAACTAAAAGAAAAGTGAAAAAAAGAAACTAAATAATGTTTATTCAATAGTTTTATAAGTAGAGGAATAAAATTCATTTATATAACAATAAGAAGATGAGGAGAAGACACTCAGTGAACAGGGTAAAGAGTTAAAAGTTTGCAAGGTTCGAGATTGAAATTTTTCTCTGTTAAAATTTACTATGTGAGATTTTCGTTCAGTCAATTCTCAGTTTTCTTGAAATCTATGATATTTGAGGGTTATTAAACCACGTGATTATGTAAGAGGGTTTTCAGGGTTGCAATTTGAGCTGTTTTATAAGTGGTGTGCGGGTGTGTTGGACACACTACTCTCAACATGAACTTCAAGTATCTCTGTTTACTGTTCAGTCAGCTTTACGTTTGTTTTAAAGATTTAATGAATAAATAGTATCAATGAAACAATATTTTTAAGAGGCAATAATGAAATTAAAGAGATGAATACAAAGGCAAACGTGGCATACAGTATTATACTAATATATAAATACAAAACCTAAGAGATTAAATTAAAAAAGAATACTATGATATAAGATAAGATAAGAAATAGTAAACATGAATGTACTGTAATTAAAATACATAAGTAAATAAATAAATAAATATGGTTGTATGAATAATGTTGATAAAAAGACAGAGAGAAAATAAGAAAAAAAAGTAAAAAAAAAAGAGAGAATGAATGAATTAATGACAATGATGGAAAATAAAAGCCATACCCAAAATTTAAAATAAACCGTATACGATAATGATTAATTGGATCTAATATATATAAATATATTTAGATAATGATTAAATCATTTTTTAGCGTTAAAATATATTAATCTATTTATGTGAATTGAAGTGATAAGCAAAATCAGTGAAGAGTGAAAAAAAAGCATTAGAAAATAAAAGAATCATTAATTATTTTCTAAGTTTAAATCTTTCCTGATTTTTTTCTAAACCTATTTTATATTTTATATTTTTTGTTTTTTAGAAGCTGGTTCTTCGTTACTGATTTCATTAGTATCGGTATTACTATTAGCAGCACCAACTTGTTCAGAATGGAATTCTTTAATAATTGAATCAACATCTTCAATATTTAATGGTCTAACATCACCCATTTTTTTAATTTTATTTGTAACTTCTTTAACTTGATCATCTGAAAGATTTAAATTCAATTGTTCAACTCTTGATTTAATAGCATTCCAACCAGTTAATCTATTAGCGAAATGAATATATCTAGTTAAACCAAAATCTTCTGGATTTAAAATTTCATAAGTTGATGGATTTGCTAATATAGCCTTAGCGTGAATACCAGCTTTATGAGTGAAAGCACAGAAACCTGTAATTGGATTATTAAATGGAACATTAACAGAAACGGTTTCAGCTATTAAATTTTCTAATTCTCTTAAATATTTTAAATTATATTTAGATTTAACATATTCAGGACATGAAACAATCATTCTAGCCATGAATCCACCAATTGGAACAATACCATTTCTTTCACCGATACCTAAAACACAAGTATCAATATATTTAGCACCACCTTCTAAAGCTGTGTAAGCATTAGCAATAGCACAACCTGTATCGTTATGGAAATGACATTCAATATCACATTTAACAACTGATCTTATAGTTCTAATTAATTCATAAACTTGTCTTGGGTTAGCACCACCAACGGTATCGGCAATACCAATTCTATTAACACCTAATTTATCAACAACTTTATAAATATTTAACAAATCAACAATATCAGATCTGAAAGAATCTTCAGTTGAAAATCTAACTTCTAAACCTTTAGATTTAACAAATTCAATAACTTCAATAGCAGATTTGGTAATAAATGACATATCTTTACCATGAGAATGCTTTCTTAAGAAATTTGAAGTACCAATAAAGATATTAACACCATCAACACCAGTTTCAACAGCAACTGAAGCATCATGCATGTGACATCTAATATGTGTTAAAATTTTAGCCTTTAAACCTAATTTACAAATTGTTTCAACTTCATGTCTAGCTTCTTCAGAAGCAACAGGTGAAGTTAATTCAATATAATCAACACCAAATTTATCTAAAGCTTTAGCAATTTCAATTTTTTTTTCAAATGAAAAAAATGAATTGGCAAATTGTTCACCTTCTCTTAAAGTTGAATCTATTATTTCGAATTTACCAACATTTGATAAAAAATCTGCTGGATTTGGAGCATATGGATTAAGCTTATTTTGAGACATTTTGAAAAATTAATCAATGAAAAATTTAAACTAATTTTATATATTAGAAATATAAAAGTTATTAATTATTAAAATGCTTTATAGATATAGATTTAAGGTATACCTATTATCATCTGCCACATGATAGGAATAGTTAAATATATATATACATATATAGTATGACTGAAAAAATATTTCGCCTTAAAAGATTGTGGAATTATGAGTCTAGATTAAAGATGTTTCATTAAAGAAGAGAGAGACAGAGTACTTAATGAAGGAGATGGATGGTATGAGAAGCATATAATAACGATACGATACCAGCAATATTCACAAAGACACACTACAGGCCTACCTACTCCATACTGCACTGATTCATGGGTATCAATTAGTCATATCTATACCTCGAGTCCTGGACTGAGCGGGTAGAGCGTAAACCCAGAACAGGTAGCCAATTTTTGGAGTAACGTAGTAGGGGAAAAGTATGGAATTCTGTTTGCCTACTATCTCTACAATGGGGGTTATTTAGTAATAATTAATCTTTTGAAAAATCCATTATAGTTCAATTTAGTAACAATAAAAGTGGTGACATGTTGAACAATGCAGATTACATAAATACTATAACTGAGTAATATAAAGTAGCTGCAATAATGTACATATTAAATAATGGAGAAAATGTTAATAGTCATTTTTTTTACAGTCATTTGTTTTTTTTTTTTGCAGGAGCGATAAATTTTTTTTTAATTATTAGAGTTTTTTGATTAATTTTTCACACAAGCGAGCGATAAATTTTCACTGGAATTAAACGTGTTTTACTGTTTGAGGACTGATCTCACAGCGTTAATTAGGAAATTTATTAAATTTCAGCGTATTTATTGAAATTAAGCGCCGTGTCTTCAGGTTATTCTCCACTAAAGTTTTTCACTGTGTGCATTTAACTCTTCATAATTGTGTCATACTTTCTACGCTGATTGATATGCTAGAGATCTCTATTGGCTAACTCTTATCTATCTATATACTTCTCTAAAACACCATGCCAGCAGCATTTCTCTTATTCTACTTTCAGTGTGGAATCCTTGCCGGAAGTTCGCTTTACCGGCGGTGGTTCTTGCTGCTGGTAGCAGTTTAGCTGTGCCGGTGGTTTGCCCAGACTCAGAATATTTGCCGCCGCGGCTAATTTTGGTTTATCACTGATAGTGTGCGGGCCGGAGTAGGAGTAGGACACAGGGCCGTCTCAGGAGAAGTCCGGCCGGCATTCACTTGCTGGCAAGGAAGCTGGGGAAACAATCACAAGCCGCGGGGTATAATCACACAGGGTGGCACGGGGCGCGGTGATTTGATCAACGCCGCTGGTAGAACCCTTCGTCTTGCGTACAATCCTAAAATGACAGCCTGGCGGCGGAGAAAACTACTGGGAAATGATTACTAATTCATGGGGATACGGAGCGCTTAAAGACGCCAACCAGCGTCAATCTTCCCGCTCTGCGCTCTCGCCAGCCACTGTGAAGTTGTACTCCTCAGCCAACAACCAGCAATTATTGTCCTTATAGTAACCTTATATTGTCCTTCTAGTATCCTTCTATCATTCTTGATTTTTCTTTATA
The DNA here is from genome assembly GCA_001599335.1 of [Candida] boidinii. Lineage (NCBI taxonomy): Eukaryota > Fungi > Ascomycota > Pichiomycetes > Pichiales > Pichiaceae > Ogataea > [Candida] boidinii. The sequence goes on along the minus strand of BCGP01000001.1, from coordinate 3,144,850 downwards.
TTTAATATGACTGCCATCAACTTGGTGCTGGATTTACTACTGGATGAAGAACCACTGTATAAATTGTGCAAGACACGGAGTATGGGAGATATCAGTATCATCAATAGCAAGTAAATCCAAGAGCAATAAAGAGCAAATTTGAGGCCGCGCTCGCTCCTTTCGGAAATACCACTTTGGGATTAATCAATATTAGATTTCCTCAAATCTGAACCTGTATTACTCACCTGTGCATCATATGATTTATAGTTTTAATAATGGGATATCACATGGCATTTCTGGTTTATTTCATTTGTGAGGCCTTCAGTGGTGTCAATCTTTCAAAACTTTTTGTCCAAATACTAAATAGTGAAGAGAAATGGTCCAAAACAGGCTTTTTATTAAAGTTTATCTTATTTAGCCAAATATTACAACATCAAACAGCTAAAGAAGACTATCTTAATAGTATCTGTAGAAGGTATTGTTGTATCTATAGCTATGATCTGTTTCTATCTATCTATCACCGTATACAGTATATCACTACAAGGATTGACCAGCATCACGCGGTGGCGGTTGTTGGGCCGCCTGTTGGGCTGAGTGTTGCCCAGTGACGCCCGTGCTGTCACTACGCCACCTCACGTGTAAGCAAACTAGTGAGAAGTTCAGTCCCAACTAAAAGTGCGCAGCGGACTTTCGAGAACTCGCTGCTGAGAGCAGTTGTGAGCCGTTGAAAGCTGTTGGGCTCCTCCGCAGGACACGCGGCCCAGATTCACCGCCGCGGGATCCGCCCTAAAGCAGCTCATCGCCGTCGCGCCATTGTTCTGCCCATTTTATCCGCTATTCAAGGCTCATTGAAATATATTCGTACACGAGCTATTGTTTGATTTACTTTACCTCAACTATGGAAATTTACAAACACATGATTCAACAATTACAAACTCTACAAACCAACTAAATACCAACAACCAAGAAATCCTTGACGTATTCAGTTGACGAATGTTGAACTACATTTATAAAAAATGTACCAAAATATAGATATTCGTTTGAGACTATAAAGTATTTGTAGATATAGTTTACTGTCTGTCTTTTCTATTTTCGTTTTGTTCCTCAATACTTACAAACTAAAAAATAAATTATCTATGTCTTTTCATATAATACTCTGATTTGTTAACTCAAATACACTAATCAAAATACAAAAAGTTAAACAATAGATAAAAACTATAAATTATATACCCTACAACATACTAAAAAAGTTCACTGCATTTCTTTCCTTTCATAAAATTCTTTAATAAAAATAGCATATTCATATATATATATATATACTTCTTAATTTCATTTCTTCAAACTGCCAGTTATACACTCCTCTTTTTAAAAAAAAAATACATAATAAAAACAATAATGTCACTATTACGCTTATCAAATACAAATAATACAAAACTTTTAATTTCTAAATCTTCAACCATTTTTCATTCACATCTTCACACTTCACGTTATTCAAACACTTCAACTTCATCTTCATCTTCTTCCTCAGTCTCTGCTTCATCTAGAAATTCAAATGCTGCTACTGTTGTAGATGCTTCCACAATCAATACAGACATCTCACAAGATATACCTAGTAAAGTGAAAATAACTAATAATTATAGAACTTCAACACCACCTTCTGGTGTTCCATTATCAAAGATTTTTTCAAACAATTTCCCATTATCATTTAAAGAATCTTATAATCATTATAAAATAAGAAATGATTTAGTTAAGATTCAATATGATTTATTATCAACTCTAGATTTTTTCCCTGAACCTTCAGAATTTTATAAATCAGAAATTAAAAATACAATAATTAATGAAAAAACAGGTGATTATATAAATGAATTTAATATTGAACCTTTAAATTTTCAAAATTTGAAAAAAGATGATAAACATTATTTGATTTTTATTCATGGTTATGGAGCAGGACAATGTTTTTTTTACAAAAATTTAGAAAAAATTGCAAATTTGAAAAAAAATAAAAATTGGAAAATTATTTCAATTGATTTATTAGGTTACGGTAATTCTTCAAGACCTAATTTCCCACATGATATACCTTTCGAAAATTATGAAAAAATTGAAGACTTATTCGTTGAATCTTTAAAATCTTGGTTCACTAAAAATAATTTACCTGCTAATAAAACATTAGTAGTTTCACATTCAATGGGTTCTTATTTATCAATACTATTAAATATGAAATACCCAAATTTTTTTAAAAAATTAATTATGGTATCACCAGGAGGTATATCTATACCAAAGAGGAAACCAAAGATTCCCTTATGGTTTGAAAAATTATGGAATTTAAACGTTTCTCCATTTTCATTAGTTAGAAATTCAGGTCCATTAGGTTCTTATTTTGTAAGTGGTTGGACAAGTAGAAGATTTTCTAAAAATAAAGAAATTTTTAGTAAATTAGATCAATCTTTATTACACTTATATACTTACTCTATATTTAACGCTAAAGGTTCTGGTGAATATATGCTTAATTATTTTTTAGCTCCAGGTGGTATACCAAAATATCCATTGATTGATAGAATGTCAGATTTTAAATGTGATACTTTGTGGTGTTATGGTTCAAATGATTGGATGGATAAAAAAGGTGGTTTGAAATGTTCAAATAATTTAAAATCTAAGGGTTTCATTAGTGATTATATTGAAATTGAAGATTCAGGTCATCATATTTATCTTGATAATTTTAATAAATTTAATGAATTAATCGTTAGTGAAATGAATAGATTTGAAACAACTTATAAATAAACTAATAAATAAAATATTTATAAATATATAGAGATATATAGAGATATACATACATTTAATACATTTATACATTTACTTAATTCACTTGATATAATTAAAAGTATAAAAGTATATATTAAATGACAAATTTATGATAAAAAAATATTGGATATAAAGTAGTAATAAATGGCAAAGAAGAAATTTTAGAAAAAACAAAAGAAAAAAGTAAAGACAAGGAGAAAATAAGAAAAATAAGAGATTACAAAAAAAAAAGAAGGGAAAAAATAGCAAAAGAAACTATTAAAATTATTATAAAACTTGAATTGTGGGTCATTAAAAATCAAGTTTGTTGAAAAGGACAATTTAGAAAATAAAGATAAAACAAAATTAGCAAAAAAATAAACAAGGTAAAAAAAGAATAATTATGATTAAAATGAGTATTAGAATTATTTTTAAATTTTTAAATTAAAGAGATGTATGTATGTATGTTAGTTATTATTTATGAATCACCGTATAAAGTTTCAACACGATCTTTACAACTGTTTAAAATCTTTTTACGTTGTAATTTTTGAGCACTTGTAACAAATCCATTTTCTGGAGTCCATTCATCATCTAAAATAACACAACCTAAAATTAATTCAATACCAGCTAAACCTTGTTCTTTACCTGTAGCAACTAATTTATGAGTAACTTCATTACATAATTTTTTATTGTTAACGATTTCAGCTAAATGAACTTCATCTTCACTCTTAGCTAATTTTAATTGAACTGCAAGTTTTTTCAAATTGGCTTCATTTGGAATAACAATGGCAATTGGTTTAACTTTTGTATCATCAGCATAACAACAAATATTTAAAACTAATGGATTACTACGGTAAACACTCTCTAATTTTTCTAATGCAATATATTCACCATTTTGAGTCTTGACTAAATTCTTCTTACGATCAATAATCTTTAAATGACCATTTGGTAACCATTCACCAATATCACCTGTAGAAAACCAACCTTCTTCATAATTGAAAGCACCTTTGGTTTCTTCTTCATTCTTGTAATATGAAGCTGTAACTGGTAAACCTTTAATTAAAATTTCACCTTGATTATTTTTAGCTGAATAACCAGCTTCTGCTACATCGATTAATTTAACAGTAATGGAACCAACTAAAGTACCTGGACAATCATATTCAAAGTAATCTGGATCAGTAATACAAGTATTAGCAACAGTTTCTGTTAAACCATAACCGATTAACATTGGTGCAATTAATGTGGTGATGAATCTTTGAGTAGAACCTGAAATTGGAGAACCACCGTTTAATAATAATTTAAGATTACCACCAGTTGCTTCTTTAACTTTCTTAAAGATTAAGTTATCAATAATTGATGTACCTGGAATATAATATTTCTTCATGAGTAATTTAGCTCTGTAACAAGACCAGAAAACTTTTTGTTTTGTTGCTGGTAATTTATCAATTTGACCTAAAATACCTTTTCTAACAGCTTCCCAAACTGCAGCAACACCAACCATAATTGTTGGTTTAAAAGTTTTCATATCACCTTCTGAATTTCTCATTGAAACATCACTTAAAGTTTTAACAGATGCATAACCAATAACACCACCCCAGTATAAAACAATTAATTCGAAAGCTAATTCAAAAATATGAGCTAATGGTAAGAAACAAATAATACGATCATTTTGACCAACTTTTTGTCTGTCAATAACTGATGAAATACCACCAAGACCACCGACAATATTTTTATGGGTTAAAGTAACACCTTTTGGAGTACCTGTAGAACCAGAAGTATACATAATACAGGCTAAATCATCAGCTTTTGGTGGGTGAACATCAATTTCTTTAGCGTTTTCTTTACCTAATTGAATAACATCTTCATAACTAATAATTTTAATATCTGGTCTAATTTCTTTAATTTTTTCAATTGCACTAATTGTATCTTTATATAATTTACCGTTTAAAATTTTATCATTTGGATTTAAACTTTCAGAATGAATAATATATCTAACTTTTTCAGCTTTCTTTAAAGGATTAATTAACTTTGCTAATAAATCATTGTTTGTAAAGACACCAACAGTTTCTGTTTGACATAATGAAATAGTTAAACCTTCTTCACCTAAAGTATCATAAGCGGTAACAACTGGGATAGATTGTGATTGAGCAGAGAGGAAAGTTTGTAACCATTTAGCTGAAGTAGCAGCAAAAATGTGTAATTTTTCTTCAGCAGGTTTAACACCTAATTTAACTAAACCTTTACCAAAATTGGTGGTAATATTTTCTAAATCACCAAAAGTGATATAACTATAATCAGATTTTTCATAATAAATCCATTCTTTTTCTTGTTCTTGTAAAGTACCATCAATCATTTTTTTAACAATTTTTTTTTCTGAGTGTAAATCAATTAAATCTCTTGAACCCATACATTTTCTATCTTTACCATGAGTTTTAATACATTCTAACATATATTCATAGACTGTGTTACATCTGTAACCAACTGGTCTTGAAATAGCTTGATCTTTGTATTTGTAGTATCTTCTTGGGGCGGTTTCACCTTCTTTGGCTGGGCCAACAGGGACATTAATTTGGAAAACCATATTTGACTATTGTTTATTATATATATATCTGTGTTTGTCTGTATATGTAAATTTGTAAAAAACAATTAAATAAATAACTAAGGAGAATTAAATTATCTTAAAAAAAAAAAAGTTAGTATTAATAATAACAATGAATTATTTTTATATTTATCCATTTTAATTAATAGCAAATTTCATTTTCTTGCATTGTATTTTTGATTTTTGAAAGTTCAACCAATTGAATGTATATATATGATAGAACCATTTTTTAATCTATATCTTATTCACATGACAGTATAAATTTGTATATATTTCCATATTTGTAATTCCGTTTTATCCATTTTCAAATGCAACTTTGCACATGTTAGTGATAAGTGATATTGGCAAAGAAGGAAAGAAAGCGGGGTCTTCGAATATGAGCTGTAAGAAAGCAGGAATTGCGCTGAGAGAGTTCAGCGGGATCCTCGCACGCCACAAAAAGGGAAAAGGGTCGCTGCCTAGAAAAGAAACAAGGGCAAGAACAGTAACGGGGGCAAATGGAGTAATACGCCAATGCCAAATACAGAAAACAGAGTAAATCAGCAAAAACGCCAGCAAAAAACAGAGTCGTCATTGGAGTTGCACTGGGAACAGAAGGCCAAGAAGCGAAGCTGAAGGCAACGTCATCTCCGTGTGAGGAGAAGCTGTGCTGGATTTTAACGGGGCTTCGCTGGAGTCCGACAAGAACCTGGTAAATCGCTCCACGCCTCCCTGATACAGCCTCGCGACCTGGAAGGCGCCCCATGCAAAAACCAGGCTAGAGAAGAGGAGAGGATAGCAACCAAGCAGCCCATGCTTTTGGGTGTCTCCTCTCGCCCTGCCTGCATCACCAAGGGTCATCGTGCCTAGTGGTTCCCTCTCTTCTCCTCTTCCGTCCTCTCCACAACACTCTATTCCTCCTAACACTCCTATCACTGATTATTGGGCAGTTTCTTGGTCTTCCACAATCTATCACTTGATGATTTGTTTATTTCATTTCTAAACACATTCAGTTAGGTCATCGATCTATCACAAGACCTGAACAGTTGGAATATTTTGTGGAGAGCAAGTATAAGTAATACCCTTACAACAGACAATTAGAGGACAAAAAGTCTCCACTCCCACTGAATTCAAGTACGCGCATCGAGCGGCAAAACCATTGTCTGCGCGCAAGAGTCGATGAAAGCCGCCCTCTGGAACTAGTTCCATTCAGCAGCAAACAATGGGACAGCGTCTGCGGTGGACCGTAGCAGTAGCAACAAGAGGAGGCATGCCTAAAGCGTTGAATTTGTGCCTTGTGTGTGCGATGGCCATGAATATGGGTATCATATCGTATCATTTCCATGGAGATACTTATAACTGTCCGAGTGTCTGGCCTGAGTATCAGCCCACAGCCTTGATTTTTTCAAAACTTCACACACTGATATTCATCCAGCACTCTTCTCTCTATCGGTATATTGAGTTAAAAAAAACTTTGGTAGTGTGCCATGGCATAGTATAGTACTTGGAACTGTTCTTGTTGTAATTCTATCCGTTGAAATGAGTGTGGGTACAAATAAATATATGATCAGATACTGCAAAAAAAAAAACAATATATCTTTTATACTAATTTTGTTGACTAAACCAACTTGATTGATACTGTTGAGCAGAAAAAAATAAAACCTTGCTCACCTCCTCCTTCTCAGCGGTAATTTTCTATCCAGGAAATTCGATTTTTTTAAACCATATCATATGGAGTGTGTATTGGGAAGCAAGGATATTGGCATTAAAAAATTCACAACTCCTATTTATTCTTAAATTTTTATTCTATATTATATTATTTCTTGTCCCTATTCACTAAATCTTATTTTAATCAGAGTAAAATAATAGAGTGTGTCATTTATGTTCATACCTGATACGAATGAGAAACTATAGACTATAAACTGTACCAAAATATCTTAATAAACGTGGCGGACTAACTTTGTATTTGAAAAAAATGATAATAAAAGTGGATTTGACTGATATAACTTATAACTATTCAAAAAGCTTAAAGCAGCTGTGATTTTATTCAATATTTATTGGCTGTTCAGCAAGAAAATAAAGAAATCAGGTGGTTGTGTTCGGATAATTAACGGAAATTGACTGTATCTATTAATTGTAAAATTTTATATATTTATTTCTTCTTTCTATTTCATTTTTGTTTCCTATTTTCCTCTTTTCGTTTTCTTATATATGAACTTGCAGATAATATAAATGGATAAATAATGATTTCAAATTAAAAATTAAAAAATACATACCTATAATTATAATTAAAACAAATTAACTTAATTTTCTTTTTTTAAAAAAAAACCAAAAACTAAATATAATAATAATAATTAATGAAATTACTACTGTGCGGAAACAAGTTTATTTATATAACGCAATAAAATAAATTATTCTTATTTTTTTATCTTATCGCCTGAAAGTTTAAAACTAAGTAAGGCGAACAATCTAATAAAATCCAGGATAAGAATAATAATTGCAATGAAGGCAAAAAGTGATTTACAACAGGAGGGGTTAATTAAAGAAAGGGAAAAAAGGAGGAGGAGGAGGAAAAAGAGAAAAGTGTAAAAAACGAAAGAGGAGATAAAAGCAAGTGTAAAAAGGTACCAAATATGAATGAATATAATCTTTGTTTAAAATGGAAGCATTTTTACAATTGTATAATTGTATAATTGTACTGAAACTGACATTAAATTTGAAATTTAAGTAAATTGTTAATTGTAAATTGAAATAAAATAATATTAAAATAAAACTGAACAGGATAAACTGACCGCCGTAGCAAACTTGAAAGCTCTGCAGCCCAGAGCTCCAGCAACCAGTGGAGCTACGTGACCAACGAACCCGTAACTGGACTGTGAACAGAATGCACGAAACAAGGAAACCGAAAACAAGTTGAGGAGATGGCCAATATCTCCTCCGTCTCCGTGAAACTTTAATATTGGCTGAAAATTAAAAAAATTAAAAAAAAATAAATAAAAAATAAAAAAAATAAAAATCAATAAAAAATTAAAAAAAATAAAAAATAAAAAAAAATTAAAAAAAATTAAAAAAAAATTAAAAAAATTAAAAAAATTAAAAAAAATTAAAAAAATTAAAAAAAATTAAAAAAAATTAAAAGAAATTAAAAAAATAGAAAAAAAAAGAAATTAAAAGAAAATCGGGTTTTCAACCATTTTTGAAGACAAGAACAAAGATATAAACAAGAACAAGGAGTTCGTGTTTATATTCTATTATTGTTCAATTCCTTTAAAAAAATAATTCCTTAGTATAAAAAATATTAAACAACAATCAAATCACAAGATAATTGAATAAAGATGTAATACTCCTGGTAAGAAAAAAAAGCAGATTGCCAGAGATAATGAATACAAACATTTATTGGACTATATTACTGAAAATCTAATAAATAATATAAACTGATGCACATTTTATTTGTTTATTGTTGGGTTTTTTTAAAGTTGTTTATCTGTATTTATTGTTAATTAGTTATGATCATTGATAATCAAAGATACTTCTATGATCCTGTTTAATTTAATCATTTCGTTATCATAATTTACGGGTCTAGAATACCTGACGTCAGCTTCATTGAAATCAGTATAATAATACTGTTTACACAACTTCAAGTCGTGATTCATTATCATTACACCAACCTCGTATTCAAGCTTTAGCTTTATTTGTGTTTTACAAAGCTTGACCTTAAATATAAACAATTTTTAAATAAACAGGGAAAAAATGAAGTTTGAATTTATTTATAAACGATACTGTTAGTTCATAAAAACAAATTAAACTTCACCACTTTAACAAAATATATAAATTATATACTTATTATGTGTGTGATGCGTCAGTAAATAATACTGATAATAATAAAGAATCATGCTATTTCACCGTTTCCTTCTTTCTTGTTATTGCTATCTCTACAATACTGTTGTCTTTGTACAGTTTGCGCATGAATTACATATAAATCTGTATGAATCTGTATCCTCTATGTATATATTGCGTTGTTCTGCAGATGAAAAGTACACCTGGTACCCTAGCATGGCGGACTGTTTATTAGACGGATTGGCCGGTTGGCTGGTTGGTTCCTGGTTGATTTAACTTCGGCCAGCAAGATTATCCCTTTCAACAGTGCCACCGTTTTCTGCTTCCACGCCGCGAGTCTGTGTAATAAACCGTGCATCACAAGGCGGTTTACTCATCTGCCCTTCTTGTTCTGTTAATAAATATACGATTTCTCTGCCTGAATCTCCTCTCACCGCGTGCTGCCCCTCCACGCCAACTAGTGGTCGAAGTTAGGGGAGAGGGGGCGGTTTCTCCATGCGAGTGTCAGAACCTCGTGCTCTTGGTTGGGCTGAACTCTTATCAATTGGGTAATCAGTATGGAGGTACAGCCACTATCATTATGCAGTTAGGGAGAGGTACGATTTTTTTTACTATGGTAACCTGCCGTTGCATTCATCTCTCTCTGTATTCACTTGGGACGACGAGAATCTAACGTGCTGTTTTAACCTGGTCAATGGTTAGCGAACAAAGAGAACAGCCTCCCATAGAAAATGAAAATATCCGACTTATCTCCATGTGGCACTGCTGATATCGGTACTTCTTTCCTCTCTAGACAGCACTATTTAATCTTCGAATTTTCAAAATGATTTAAGTAATTAATCTTTATTGCAGCCTAAAATGCCGCCACAACGATCACTGTTGTTGACTGGAGAGGAGAGTGTTTCGACAGGCAGTCTTATATTTGTACGTTTTCGCTTGCACATAAAACCAAGCGAGCTGTGAGAAAGTTTACGGAATATCATATTGATATAATATCAAATCAAATAGATCATCATTTAACTGAATTATGATTCAAATGTTTCGGTTAAGCTTATTATTTGTCGATTGAATATTACTTTATCATTTAACAAAGATTACATATCAGATACCGTAGAGACAAAGAAAGTATCTTCGCCTGAGTGGCCTCCGTGAATGAACCTTTCTTCACAGTGCTGTGATAACGTGGAAGGGCGGATCCAGTAAGGCTGGTAAGGCTGGATAAAGCTTATAAGGCTGGCTAAGGCTGGCTAAGGCTGGCTAAGGCTGGCTAAGGCTGGATAAGTATGTATAAAGCTTGTAAGGCTTGATAAGACGGGGCAGCTTCCTTGCTACCCGTCACTCGACAATCTTCAAGTGCACAAGGTTCACAGGTATCCATATCAACCTTACCCGGTGGCATTAAAACAGCCACCTCTTTTCCACCCTGCGCCTGAAACAACTTTCTGCGGCTTGCCTCATCTCTAGTATGAATTTTTTTTCAAAAAAATGGACTTTCTCGTTTCTTTTTTCACTTCATCTAGTTTTCTTGAGACCCGCTTCTCTTAATCTGTTTTGCCTGAGATATTCTTAGCCTACCTCATTTGTGGGGGATGTGGGATTTTGTTGGTTATGTTACTGATCAGGATTTTGGCCGTGAGTCACACGTTTTGCTACTTCTCATGTCACCTTATCCGACCCCTCCCGGCTTATCTCTCATCTATCAAATGGCACAGCCCACCCCCACAAATTGAAAACAAATACTGTTTAGGATTAATTTTTAACCATACAATAAATTTGTTGGATATATTCGTTATCTATAAATGATATTCTCCGGAAACCAATTGGATAACAATTTGTTTTTATCCTATACCCTACGGATTTTGATTCATATTCAGTATATTATTGTTTATATACGTCATAATCATGTTATTTATTATTATCAATCTTCTAGCTAACCTCCGATGTATTCATATTTATTTTGCTCTGCAACATCCCATTAAACGGAAATGGATGACGCTGGGTGTTTTCCAACCAGTAAGAAAAAAAGAAGCAAAATATGAGCTAAGTTTTCAAATCCAACAAATATGATTTGGAGTTGTTTTAATATACATATATATATATTACTGTCCTTGGGAGAAAAAAACTTTTCTGGTAGTGAAGTAGCAATCGTTTGAAGTTGGGTCGCTCTATGCTCTTGATTTCAGGAAATTTAATCCAAATTTTATTTATTCACATACATACTTTTGCCTTTCAGATGTAGGAATAAATTTAACAGAGTATTATATAAAAATAGTGAACTATTGTAACCAGCTAAATCTTTTCTTAGTATACAGAAACATTCTCACTTTCGTTGGTCACGAAGAATTCTGTTTAATATAAAGGATATCCTCAAGGATTATCTTTATTATTTATATTTTATATTAGTTTACTATTAATTAAATTTTTGTAGTTTAATATTCTATTGATTATTTTTTGAAATATATATAAATATATAAATATGAATAGAGCGCAATTATAAAAATATGGACCCAATATACATACATTACATATGTCAATCACAGTTAAGATAAAAATCTACATACATAATGTGTGAGATTTTACTCAAAAAAAAATAAAAAAAAATAAAAAAAAAAGAAACTTTTTTCGCTTTCCTTATTTGGAACATGTCCGACAATGAAAAACAAATTTCTAATCCTCAGTAATTAAGTAAGTAAGCGATGAGAAGTAGCCAAAACACACTGGAGAAATTTACTTGCTGCCTGTCACTTTCAATAATAATAATAATAATAATAATAATAATAATAACAATCACGATCACAGTAATAGTGATAGTATGTCATAGCATTGAAAAAACTTCACGCCGTGGCTTTAAACTGCGTACTAGATTACCGACATTTTCTATTCAGATTTCTATTATGCGACTATGAGCGGAGTAATGTATGGTATGTACTGTCAAAAAGTGTGCCTTACTTTATTGCTTTGTTATGTTGTATAATGAACCATTATTTCAATTTTTCATTATTGAGTGATTGTATCAACAAGTTTAAATAATGTAAACATCTCGTTAACATGTGTCCTTACATCTAGTTTATACAATTCAATAATTTGACTAATATCAGAGCAAATGGTTTCTATTTTTTAAGCTATTTACAATTTTGGTATTCAATGTATTGTTACTTATAATTATACTGCTCCTTTTATGAGACCGTTTGTCATTTCAGTAATTCTACGCTTCACATCACGTATTATCAATATTTATTTCATGTATAGAACTTTTATGTTTCATCATTGCGATTTTCACTTTTTTCTCTCTATGTTTCATCATTTTGTCTAGCTTATTGATAAAGAACAAATAACATTATGAGCAATGTTACTTTTTATTTTATTTTTGTCATTTTATCGTATTTTACTTTTACGTGTTCAGATTTTTTCTGAGTTCGTAAAGCATATTATGAAACTGTATTTGACCCCTTTTGAATAACTTTCTTTTCATTCTTTGTTCAAATCAGTAAGTAAATATGAATAAATAAATTCGCATTTAATAACTATTTCATTAATTTTTTATTTATTTTTTTTTATTTTATTTCATCTGTCGTGAAGTTACTTAAGTAACCTTAACTTCGCCTTTTACCCAAACATCAAATTTTCAAGTTGACATCAGTGATGTAACCCATTTTTTAATTGAAATTTTAAGAAATTTAAATAGTTTTAATTATTTAAAAATGTTGAGTTACAATAAAAAATTACACAGAGTTTCCAATACGATACGGTACGATACTGAAAATATATTTTCGTTTAATGATTAAAAATTTTAAGATTACGAATTTCAATTCATTTATCGAGTCATTATAATGAGTTGAATGTTATTAATATAAAATTATTAAATGATACGGATATAGTATGTTTTGTATAAGAGTAAGTAAATACAGTTAGTCTTCATTCTCAATTTCAATATTTAAAATATTAGCAGTGTTTCTACAATGTATATAATATAGTTAACAATTTTTACAACATAAAATTTGAAAATTTTGGACAATTTAAGTGAAAAATTGGAGAAGTTGAAGCAAATCGACGAAAATGAAAAATTTCATATATATTAAACAAAAATAGTGAAATAAATATGTTTCATAAGTCGTTATTTTACTATATATAGAATATATAGAACCCAACACAAACTAAAGGGATTATGAAACCCAACTAACTAGCTTATTAAAATATCAAATGTGCGACAAAGAAAGGCTGGATGGCCGGCTGAATTGTGAGAGGGTGAAAAGGCTCCCCTGGTTACCGCAGCCCACATGCAGGGCATGGCAGAAAATACTTGATACACCTCTGGCAAGATGGGGTGCGTGTTGGCAGCTGACTCGCGCGATGAGATTGAGAACCACCATACAGGATCAGCGTTACCACCACAGGCCAGACACTCAGGCTGTCGAGTCACGTCAAGTTGTATAGTGCCAAAGCTGTAGTAGAGAGCAAGCGGCTCAGCCAGGTCTTGTTAGTCTTATTAAGGAAATAGGATTTTGGCGTCTGAGGCTCACAGGCTGGAGTCTAGACTAGCATATAATGAGTCTCAATATTCACAACGGAGACTTGGAGGTGGATTGGCCCGCATGGCTTTTCAATTGAGAGGCCTGATGGCTGGTTTTATGATTGAAATTCTGCTATAGATTCTGATTAGCTATTCAAACATTCATTCATTCATTCATTCATTCATTCATTCATCCAACCATTCAGTTCACTCAGTGACATAAAGTTCAGTTAATTCTAGCAGAAAGGAATAATAAGAGAGAGTTGATGTTAAAATTGTCATATGGCAGCCTGGTTCATTAGCACCAGGTGTACTTACTCCCTTCCCCTCATCTTCATACATTTTTCATATTAAGTGAAAGTGATTTTAAGTACTGGGCTACTTTGCGGGGTAGCGAGCGAGTATCTTGCTAGGCTGTAACTACTGTATGCTTGGTAAAGTGTACGAGAAGGGTCCAGAGGATTCAGATGAGCCAGTTTGTATACTGGCTGGCTTGAAAATGGGTCAGGCTCTGACTCCCTCTCACTTTCCGATGGCTCCAATACCGTTTAGCCTGTTGTCAAGTTAGTTGTTTTTACCAAAACCCAACAAATTTCTCAATCCTAATAGCATAGTGACGATACAATAAATTGTATTCTTGCTCACACGCCTATTGTGACTTTTGTTAAGATGTGCCACCTGCGCCACCGTACATCAGCTGGCTGCCGTTGTTTTCTATGGGTGGCCAGTCCAGTGCTTGTCTGGCCAACATGTATTATTCAACTCGGGCTGTTCTTCCACCTCCATGGGTGAACAGTCTCTCTGTCCAGCAGGTAAGTAAGTAGGTCAGAAACTCTTTGCGGCTCATATTGATTTTCAGGTATTCTTGAGATAAAGGCACAAGCATATGATGGAGTTACGCTGTGAGACGCCGGGCTGTAAGATTCAAATAGCAGAGTGGCGCTCGCCAAGCCAATACTGGCTCAAAAAGCTTAAATAAATGAAAAGATTAAATAATTAAATAATTAAATAAATTAAGTAAATTGATTGAAAAAGAACAATTAGAAAAATAAACTGAGAAAATTAGGAAAAAATGAGAATTTTGTTCAACATTTTTTGTTGGGTACTTCCAAAATCAATAATAAAGACAAAAATAATTAATATACTAGAAGCCGAACCATCCAGAAATTAATGCTGATTGATTCAGTTTGCTTGTTTACTGTACATTGCATAATTTCTATATAACTTCAATAATAAAAGCCATACCCACCTAAGCCATAAATAGACATAACTAGTTTGACAATAAGTGATTTACTCTATACAATTGCTAACTACTTTTAGTATTTGGCTAGCCTTCCTTCCCTTCATTCACTCTCTGTCCATCTGCCGGTTTATTTTCTTATCTCGGTTGCTTATAATCATTGTCACCTAATTTTACTACTATTACTACTATTACTACTGTTACTACTGCTACTTGTTTATTGTGTGGTTTATTTTATTTTAATAATAGTTCATGTTTCATCGATCATTTTCACTTTGTATATATACTTATTTATGTATGGCTCGCTTAAACTGGAAATTCCGTGTGGTTATTGCCTCTATCTAGCTTTGTTAGCTCTCTCTCGCTGGTACATAAGATTCCGATGAGTCTTGGCTGATGGAGTCATTTCCACGGAGAATCTGTTAAAGCCGTCTATAGAGGGCTCGTCCGTTTCCCTGTTCTTTACCTGTGCAGCTGGTGGCCTGCTGGACTGTCGATAACCTGTATTCCTACGGCGCTGTTTTCTCGGCTACGCTGTTCTGAGAGAATATTAGAATTTCATTTTCAATTCTCAAAAAAATTTCAAAACGGCAAAAAAATGTCCGCTGGTGTATAGATGTCTTATGCCTGTGAATTTCTTTTCGTATTATTGTGATATTCTCACGATTATGTTCTTTTTATATAAGCATTTCTCTAATTTGTGGCGACCCGTCGTTGTCTTCTAAATTGCGTCGATATAATTTATTATTATCACTTATCTTAAACTCTCTTATCTAATCTTTCAATCTTTTAATCTTCTAATCTCAACCAATTTATAGTATTTTTCTCTTTTTTATTTTTTATTCTTAATTTATGTTTGAATATAATTTATATTATGTCTGTATATATAATCTCGTATAAAAATTTGTATTGTAAAAGTATTATATTTATAAAATGGCATATATATATATGTATGTATCTACTAATTATCTTAGTAATTGTTCTTTAACTTGTAATTGTTCACCTAAATGTTGTGTATCACCAAATAATTGAATTGTACCAGTTTTATCAATTTTATTAATATCAACAACTGTAACACTAGTATTAAATGGAACTTTTAAATTTTCAGCTTTTATATTTGGATTTAATTTATAATTATTATCTGAATATAAATGATTTATAAAATTTGTAATTACACCACCATGTGTACAAATTAAAATATTTTTATAATCTTTTGAAATTGCATTATCAATAATATTATCCCATTCTTCCCATAATCTATTTAATAAATCAACTCTTTTTTCACCTAAATTTCTAAATCCAACACCATATTTTTCTAATGCATCTTTTAAATACATTCCTTCAACTTCACCCATTGCTCTTTCTCTTAAATTTTTAGTTGATCTATAATCAATTTCATCTGAATGATGTGATTTTATATTTTTAATAGTTTGTAAACATCTTGTTAAATCACTTGATAAAAATTCATCAATCGGTACTTCTTTAAATCTATCACCACATTTAGAAGCTTGTTCAAAACCTGTCTCATTCAATGGTACATCTAAATGTCCTTGTAATATCTTGCTTTTATTATGATCTGTTTGACCATGTCTTACTATAAATATTCTAACTGTTTTCTTATCTGTATTTGTTAATTCAGAGATTGTCATTTTTTTTTTGTTGATTTTATTCTACGTATATTAACTTTTCATTAAACTTATAAAAAAATGATTGATAAATTTTCTAGGATAACTATTCACTTATATATAGGTAAATTAAAGAGGGGCAAACTATAAGAAAACTTTACTATTAAGAGTCAGATAGACAGACACAAATGATGATGATGATGATGATGATACTATACTGATCAACACTTACGATGAGCAGTTTCGGAGTGGTGTAATACGTAAAAAAACAGATTCACATTGTGGGTGATGTACCCTCCTGTACTGTGTCAGTTACTGTTACTCCCTCTCTGATAGCTAATTGAACTATTATGACTATTACACGTTCCCTATAATCGATTTATCGGTGCTTATGTAATTGCCGGACTCTCTCTTATATTCTCACTCTGTGCAATCGGTATTTGCACGTGAGTTTTCTAAAAATTGGAAAATGAAAATGCTGTTTCACCTTCCGTGCACCTATTCATCAACTATAATTTATTTTTCAGTATTCCTACAAAAAAAGTCAGTTACCCGGATTTAATCTCTGATTCTCACCTCTCGCAGAGTCTCTTCTGTCTTGTTTTGTCTTGTCTTGTCCCAGGTTTCTCTCTATGAAATTCCAACTGATTTCTATGACGATTTTTCAGTGGGTGAGAATTCGAGTCTGAGCCTGAGCCTGAGTCTGGGTGTGAGCGTGAGTGTGAGTGAGTGAGTGAACATGACAAGGTAAAATTTCAACCTCCTGCAATGTATGTGTGCTGATAGTGAGTGGTAGATGATGCTCTACATCGTGAACTGGATCTTTACTACACCGTTGGATGTTATACTCTGATTTATACTATTGTTGTGAGTAGTCCTGTCTTGATAACTCCTATACCGTCACTTCCTCTGTTTTAGAAGTGATCATTGCCAAAGACGGTATTCGCAACTGTAGCTTCTTAAACTATACTTATTTCAATATTAAATCAATATTCTATTTTTAAGTTCCACATATTTCAACTGAAATAAATCCGCTACTATCATTCCAAGCATAAGGAAACCAAACCACTTTTAGATAATAATAAAGCAAACAAAATGCTGGCTTCCAAGAGTATCAATAGAATTGTCTTTGAACAATCACGTTGTTTTTCAACAACTTCAAAGACTTTATCTATAATGGATTATTTTAAATTTTATAAGAAAAAAGATTCAGATATTGTTCCAACTAAAAAAACTGAACAAGTTATTGATGAAATTGAAAATAATAAAGTTGATTTTAATAAGAAAAAAATTACAATATTAGGTAAAAAAAATCCTGAATTATATGATAAACAAGTTATATTAAAAAATTTAAATGGTTTTACAGTTAATCGTTGGATACCCAAAGAAACATATTATAAATTAAAATTATCAAACAAAAATCCAGAAAATACTTATATAGATGTTATTGATTCAATTATACCTGAATTATATAATAAATTTTATTTAAGAAATTCAAATGAATCACCAATATCTTTAGAATCATTTGAATCAATTAATTTAAATGATTTATATCAAAGATTTATCTTTATAAAACAAGTTCAAATTAAATTTGGTATTGAAATTTCAGATTTAAAATTAACACAATTAAATAATTTATTAAAATTAAAAAATCATTTAGTTAAAGAATTAAATCCATTAAAGATTAAATTAAATGAAAAATTACCAAATGCAATTTACTTAAATCCAGAAGAATTTATTGGTACTAATATTTCTATTGGTGATCACATTTTTGAAAAACAAAAATCAAAACATTTTAAAAAATTAATTAAAAAAGCAAATAAATTAGAATCTGTTGCAATTGAAGAATTTCAAAAAGTTAAAAATGCTTAATTTAGTTTTAATTTAATTTAATTTAATTTCATATATATTCATCTTATTTGCATTTAAAATGTTTTAAAATTATAGTTTATTTATAACTTGATTAATATTTCAATTTATTAATAATTTATTTAAATTAAATAAAAGAAATAAATAATTTAAGTCTTATTTTCAACTATTATTTCATATTTATTTATATCTTTTTTTTTATCTTTTGTCTTACATCTTATCGTATCCTTGTTTCATTATTTATCAGTTAATGTTTTGTTTTAATTCTCTTGTATATATTTTAATATACTTAACTCGTTATATATTTCATAATTAACGTTCTCGTAAAATCAGTATAAAAAAGGAAGAATTAATATTATTATATATATATATATATATATGAAGATGAATATAAATATAAGAAAATAAAAATCAAGGTATATGAAGTAAAAAATTTGGGGGTATAAAATTAAATTTTAGAATAAACGGTATATAATAAATAAATTACAACTTATAAAAATATTTGGAAAATTATGTTAAATAAATAAATTTAATCATCTTAAATTTATTTATTTATCTTCTACTTAAAGAAAATCCAATAACAATTGCAGCAGCTAAAGTAAACAAAGCACCAGGGAGTAATAATTCTTTTATAAGTTCATTATTACTTGTACCTGAATTTGTTGTACTAGAATTATTTGCTGATAAATTACGACGATTATGAATGGATGTATTTGTCTTTGAGCTAGAGTATCTAAGACTAGCTGGGATATCGATATCTGGAGTTTGATCAGGATGATGAATATATAGATCAACTTTATCCTTTAATAATTGCTTAGCGAAATAAACACAGTCTTTTAAATCTTGGTCGATGGTAATGGCAACTAAATCACCTTCATCATCAATATAAGAAATGGCAATTTCTTCAGTTTCATCAGTTACTGTGTTACCACCTGTACTTGTACCAATTGTAACATGTGAATTTGAAGGTTTTAAAGTGGCAAGTGATTCAGTTTCAGTGATGTTATCCTGAGAATAAGATGATTCAGCAGAAGATGAACGTTTTGATTTTTGAATGATTAATCTGTCTTGCTTTGTTAATTTTGAGTCAATTAAACTTCTAAGACTTTCTATACCATCAGATGGTTTACAACTAATTCTATGTGATCTACCAGCTGGTGATTTAAATTTAAAGAAAAATGATTCATCAAAATCAATTTCTATAACTGGTTCTAATTTACCAACTGATGAACGATCAATACCGTTATGTGAAATTGAATCTGATGGTTTAACTAAATCATTATTGTTTATTCCATTGTTAATTGAAAATTGAGCAAATTCAGATTGAGTAACATCATTAGGTGAGCTTGTAATTGAATGTAAAGATTCTGTATCGTTATCGAATGAAGTCCAGAATTTATTCCAAATTGGACCTTCAGCTTCATTTGGTATTTGGTTATTGTTACCAGTATTACTGAAACTGACGGAAGAGTTTGGTCTTGAACCACCTTCATGGGTTTTACCGTTGCTTGTAGTGTTATTACCATTAGAACCAGATTGATTGAAACTTTGCATTGATTTCAATTGAGTTAAAGTACAATGAGTTAATTTTAAAACTTCTACTATTCCAATAATTTCTTGGGTTAATGGGTCAATAACAGGTAAATTCAAATATCTTCCATCAAACATTTTTCTCAAAGCTTGATGAATTGTTAATTCACTTGAAGCAAAATCAGGTTTTGGTGTCATAACTCTAATAACAGAGCATGTCTTTGGATCAATGCCTGCAGCTATAACTCTTAATACAACATCTTTAGAAGTGAAAATACCAGTAACCTCATCGTTATTTTTGGTATCCTTCACTAATACTGCAGTTGTTCTATTATCTTTCATTAAGTTAGCGGCATCAAAGACAGATGATTTAATATCAACGTAAACTGGGTAAGTTGATTGATCTAAAACTGAATCTAATGTTGGACCATTAATTAATGATTTTAAATTATCTAAATATTGAACTATATGATTTGGTTGATTTTGCATTCCGCCCATTTCAGCATGAACACCTTCCATTGCTTCGTGTAATTTTTTAGAATTTTCATACATTCTTTCTAATTTTGTCATTGCTTCATTATAACATTTAGTAATATCTAATACACCAATAATTTGATTAAGATCATTAACAATTGGTAAATGTCTAAAACCTTTATTAACCATAAGAGTTAAAGCATCAGAGGCCATAGTAGATGTCTTTGCACAGAATGGGTTTGGAGTCATAATTTGATCTATTGTTATTTGATTTGCATTTAAATTAGAACCAACAATTCTAAAGGCTAAATCTTTTGCTGTGAAAATACCTAATAATTCTTCGTTTATATCATCAACAACAAGAACACAATTTTCTTTTGTTAATGACATTAATTGAGCTGCTTCATAAACGGTATTTGAAGGTTTACAAATAACAGGTTCAGTTGGTTTTAAAGACATGACTGAACCAGCCAAATAACCACCATTATTATTATTAATATTATTATTATTTAAACTATTTCTTTTATTTGAATTTTTAGAAGTAGTTTTAGGAGATTGTGTTAAATTATTAGGTAATTTTAAATTTGATTTTTTTTTTAAATCATTTTCAATTTTTCTTCTAATTGCATCATCTCTTTTAGATTGTCTTTTCCTATTTGAATCAGTTAAATTTTGATCAATTGAATTATTATTGTTATTGGTATTATTTATTGAATTATTTGTATTATTACTAGATAATGAAGTTGAAGAATTTAAAGCAACACTTGATAAATTAACATTTGGAGAATTATTTATATTTGAAATTGAAGCGTTAGCAGTTGTCAAGTTTGGAATACCATTATTTGAAGAAATGTTTGAATTTGATCCTGATTGGTTAGATAAAGAGGATTGTGTTCTTCTTGGTGTTCTAGGAATACCAGAATCGTTTGAATTCATCTTTTTTATACTTTTTCCGTTTCCTTTTCCGTTGCGTTTTTTTGTTTTCCAAAATTTCTTGCTTCTAGTAAGTAAGTAACGGGGAAAACAAAGATTGCTTTTATTCCATTAATCCTTCTATTAGATCAAGATCATCTTTTGGAAAGTTGATTACAATTTTTGTTTACAATTCCGGATGGTAATAAGAGTACTGAGTTACACTAAGGGTATCGAGTAGTTGACAGGATTTAGGATAACAATGTCATATTAGCAGTTGATTAGTTACTAGGCACTAGGGAAGGTATGCAGCAGTTAGCATCTAGTCTTTGGAATTAGTTTGTCCTTGTAGCCTATATAATTTGATCTGATCTGTGATATTGTTGTGGTTCACCTGTATCCTTGTTTTCTTTTCCTTTTTTTCCTTCTTCTCGCCACACGCAGATCAGAAACACCAAAAGGCAGAGATTGAATAAGACAAGACAAGACAGACAAGACAAGACAAGACAAGACAGACAAGACAAGACAAGACAAGACAAGGTAAGACAAGAAAGGCTGCTGCCCATCCACCTGCCTGTGTCTACCAAATCTACAATAATAATCTCCTCCTTAACTGATTTGATCTTGCTTAATTAGGCAATATGAAAACATTAGGAATTAAAGAAATTTTAAAAAGACAACAAAGACAATAAAATTTATGAGAACTTATATGGTGTTTAGATGTTTTGTAATTTTTGAAATTTTTGAAATTTTTTTTTTCAAATTTAAAATCTTTTCGTAGCAATATATATTTATGGGATATTCACGTGAATTAAATGTTTTTTGTAAAAAAAGCTCTTTTTAAGAATTCTCAGACATCTGTACACCATATGAAAATATCAATTTTCTTTTATTTTTTGTTATCTCTAAGATTTTCTCACCCTTTTTTTTTTTATTTTTATTTCAAAAATAATAACTTAATTTTCTTCTAAACTACTGAAAATTAGTTCAGAATTTGAGAATAGTGTAAATATTGAGAATATTGAGAATAGTGAGAATCAATTAAAAAAATAAGCAATTCCGAGATCGGTTATTAATCGGTAATGCTAGTTATTTTATATATAGTTTTACAACTACTACTATATTCCCCTCTTCATAACTTAACTTAACTTAACTTAACTTAACTTAACTAAACTTAACTTAAGAATATGAAATTTTTAAATCTGCATTACTATGATAATGATGAGGGTATAATAATATTGATTTAATTATTGTTAGGATAATAAAAAAACTTGATTTAAATATGAGAAGTACAATAATAATTGATTAATATAAACCAATCAATTTAATATTAAAATTGCTTACACATTTTATAAGAATATAAATGTAAATATAAATATAAGCATAAACACGTTTATAAACTTTTTTTATTGTTTACGTAATAACTTAAAAGAAGAAAATAAAATGAGTTATGTAAGTGTTATGTAATCAGATCACATGCTTTTCACTCTTTTTTTTTTAATCTATTATACATAGTAAATTTAATGTATGTAGATCGGACAAAATGAAGAAAAGGGATGGATGATGATTGATATGAAATCATATCATACAACAATGTATTTAATAATTAAGTTATATTTATTGATTTATTGATGATAATAATAATGCAATTAACGAATCAGAGATTTGAAGTTAATAAGCAAATAAGAATAAAATAATTACTACGGAGACCTACTAAATTATTTAAATTTTTATTTTAAGTATGTAAATAATGTGGAGAAAAATAGTTTTAAAATGATAATAATAATAATAATAATAATAATAATAATAATAATAATCGAAGTCCGGATTTATAAAAACAAAAAGAATCAAAAATTATACTAAAATACTATAATATATTTTATAACACGGAATATAAATCGGTTTGAATTAATTGAAATCACTCGGACTAGAAATATATCAAAATATATCAAAATATATCATAATAATTAAAATAAATAATTAAATTAATTCAATTCTTGGAAATATCCTTTAAAGCGTGATAATAATAATAATAATAATAATAATAATAATAATAATAATAGTATGGAGAATAAGAATGAGGTGAAATAATTTAATTTATTTTATTTTCTTATAGTAAGACAGTATTATATTGTAATAAGTGTATGTACCATTTTATTACAATTTATACATAATTTATTGGCTGTATCTTAGAGATGCCAGCTATTGTTAGCGAATTGGTGACGGAGCCGAGTGTCTGTCATTCCAATTTTCTAGTGATCAAGATATTGAGTGGTACAGATCGAGGCAGACTGGAAAGTGTGTGGGTGGGCCGAAAGCAAGAAAGGGAGCTAAGAGCTAGGGGTTTTTGGCTGCTGTACGGCTGTGTCTGCCCGTCCATGAATTTATTGCCCCGAGCTGAGAGCTGAGCGTGTTGTTAGCGAGAACCAGCGATTAGAGTATCGGCATCCTACACTTTTGCTGCTTTCCTTAAGGACGTTCATCTCCGGCCGAGACGCAATCAATCGGTTGTTCAATTTAATCTCAGCTGGTTGATTTAAATAGGTGTTCCCTTGCACCGTATAGTGTTACTAGTATTATGTGCAAGTGTTAGTATTGGTGTTAGTGTATTGCAGTGGGTTAGCAGCAAGGTTGTTCAACAGGCAGTAGTAGACAGTAGGCAGACAGGTACCAAGGGATGATCGAGATGGATTGTTTTGTTCTTACTTGTTGCTGATTATTTAATTATTATTACAATAAGAACGAATCTTACTTGTCAGTAAAGAGCGCGCGCACCTTTTTAATTTTTTTCTTTTCTTTTTCCCCGACTTTTTTTGAAAAATGGCTGCAGAATATCTGAATGGCGGGCCTCTGCCACGTATTGTATTGTGGTTATTACCTTTCCTCACTCGTTTACAGTTAGTTGATTTCTTTGTGTTAATCATACAATTGACTATTATAACAGTGTTTCGTTGTATTTAAATTTATATAAGAGACACATTTATGAAAAATTGTATATTATTGGTATCTATTACTTGATATCCCGGTCTGAATAAATATAAATTGTGATGTAATTGAGTAAATAGGTCAGCAGTCGTTGTTGTTCGGAGAGACTCCCGATCAGCCGGTGTTCTGGGAAATCTTGTATCTTTCATCATGGCCCGCCAAAAGGACGTACGGATACCATCGCTGCCTGTACCGCCAGCAGCCCCTCCACCGTGAACCTCACACACCCCGTCAGTCCGAGCTTGTGCGCCGAGTGAGCTTGCAGCCCACACTCACCCATAGTGATCAGAGACTTAAGACATTAACGAGACACAAGAGAAACAAGAGAAATGAGAAAAATGGGACCATAGCCGTTCTCGGTTGAGCATAATCTCTTAGTACAATTTTAGCAGCTATTACAACTCCCTGTCTCCGATTAGAAACAAACCAGCGCTGGCGCCAGAGCGAGAATCTGAAAATAATGAATGATGGTTCAGCTCTGATAACAATGCTAATCATGTACCTTTATGTGATCTCACAATCTTTACAATATGTGATATGCAGATTGACAATAGAAGAGAAAACAATAAAATATCCAGCAGATAACATATTTTATTTTAGCAGAGACGGCGCAGACACCACGCGAGACACCACGCGAGACACCACGCGAGACGGCCATACTACGACACAGGCAGACTATAGTGAGTGATGCTAGTTATGCTGGCAGAGCGAGAGTTTGCTTCTCCAGACGCTCTCCGTGAAATTGGCTAATGAAATAATTCCTATTGTAAATACTCCACAGCGCTGACTGCCTGCCTGCCTGCCTGCCTGCCTGCTTTCACTCTTGCCGTTCTTTTGGCCATTTCTCTCCCCCCGACCCTCCGGCCTACAAAATTCACTTCAGTCCGCAGCTTTATTATCTTTAGGTAATTATACTATTGTTCTCCTAATTTATTTTCTCTAAATTTTTTTTGGTTTCATTAAATCTTCTCCATTAATTCATTGCTTCTTCATTTTCTCTTAATTTCTTTCCTGAAATCATTCATTGACATAATCATTATTATTATTATAATCATCATTACTGTCATAATTATTATAAAACCAATTAATTTCCCTCTTTATCCAATTTTAAATTGTTATAAAAAAATCAATTGCAGTTTTTCTTCTTTTTTCTCCTCTTTTTTTCTCTCTCTTCTTTTTCTTTTTACTTGTTTAATCTATATGCATAGTAAACTATTATATATTTGCAAAAATGTTATCTTTTACTAGATCTGCTGCAAGAGTATGTTATATCTTTTTACTATCCTTTCTTGTTTTTTTTTTTTTGACTTTTTAAATTTCCAATGTTTGATTTCATATAATTCATTTGTTTTAAATCATATCAATTGATAAATAACTTAGAAAGTTGTTGTTGTACAGCGGTATTGAAATTCACTTTTATATTTCCAAAAATGGCCCAATTACAATCCATGAATTACAATATAATAATATTCCACAGTATACAAATAAATATATATAGAATTTGCATTCATTATATATAATTATAATAACCCATTCCAATCACCCATCTTCTCCCCGCAACACACATTGATCGTTATCATTTACTGATTCTAAATATATCAATTGTTTATTGCGTATATTAGTTATGTATCTATGAATTGACTATTGTGTTCCAATACTTTTTATTCACAATTTTATTCATCCAGGTTAAATTAAATTTGGTTTTAATTTGGATTTATTTAACTCTATATATTAGATATAGAGAAATGGGGATATAAAAGGGGTTCAGAAATTAGGTAAGCGCTGCAGCCTGGTGTTATTAGCGAGATTGATAGAGAGAGCTAACGACTGAGCAACTCAGCTAAACTTAGCTCGACCTATAGAAATCTCCAGTTGCTCGGTTTGGTCATCAACTTTTATGGATCATATCCTCAGTCTCTGCACGGCTTGTCGGGTGAGACTGTGTCCGCGCTGGAGAGATTAACTCCCAGCGGGTGCGTTTCCGCGCATCTCACGCTCACTCTCACTCTCACTCTCAACCGATCTAGCTACTTTTCTGGGGATTCCGCGAGTCCGAGGCTTTACCGAGAATTAACTAATGGAGTCTGATTTTTCAAATGGAGATTAAGATTAGTTCATATGGAATATTGATTAATTATTTAAATGTCAAAACTATGAAATCAAACAAAAAAGGAAATTAAAAATTAAAAATTAAAAATTAAAAATAATCAATCAATTAATCGGTTTACTAACATTCTTTTCTTTCTTTTCTCTCCCTTTTTTTTGAATTTTAATATAGATCCCACGTACCCGTGGTATGGCCACCGTCTCTGGTTTAACCAAAGACTCAAAGGTCCACATGAACTTATTAGAAGACCACACCTTTATTAACTACAAACAACAATTAGAAAATGTTGAAATTGTTAAACAAAGATTAGGTAGACCATTAACTTACGCTGAAAAGTTATTATACGGTCACTTAGATAAACCACATGAACAAGATATTGAAAGAGGTGTTTCTTACTTAAAATTAAGACCAGATAGAGTTGCTTGTCAAGATGCTACCGCTCAAATGGCTATCTTACAATTCATGTCCGCTAACATGCCATCTGTTGCTACCCCATCTACTGTCCACTGTGATCATTTAATTCAAGCCCAAAAGAGTGGTCCAGAAGATTTAGAAAGAGCTATTAAATTAAACAAAGAAGTTTACGATTTCTTAGCTTCTGCTTGTGCTAAATATAACTTAGGTTTCTGGAAACCAGGTTCCGGTATTATCCATCAAATTGTTTTAGAAAACTATGCTTTCCCAGGTGCTTTATTAATTGGTACCGATTCCCATACTCCAAATGCTGGTGGTTTAGGTCAATTAGCTATTGGTGTTGGTGGTGCTGATGCCGTTGATGTTATGGCTGGTTTACCATGGGAATTAAAGGCCCCAAAGATTATTGGTGTTAAATTAACCGGTAAGATGAGTGGTTGGACTTCTCCAAAGGATATTATCTTAAAATTAGCTGGTATTACTACCGTTAAAGGTGGTACCGGTGCCATTGTTGAATATTACGGTGAAGGTGTCGATACTTTCTCTTGTACTGGTATGGCTACCATCTGTAATATGGGTGCTGAAATTGGTGCTACCACATCTGTTTTCCCATTCAACAAATCTATGGTTGATTACTTAAACGCTACTGGTAGAAGTCAAATTGCTGATTTCGCTAAAGTTTATCAAAAAGATTTCTTATCTGCTGATGCCGGTTGTGAATATGATCAAGTTATTGAAATTGACTTAAACACTTTAGAACCACACGTTAACGGTCCATTCACTCCAGATTTAGCTACTCCAGTTTCTCAAATGAAAGAAGTTGCTGTTAAGAATGACTGGCCATTAGAAGTTAAGGTTGGTTTAATCGGTTCTTGTACTAACTCTTCTTATGAAGATATGTCAAGAGCTGCTTCCATTATTAAGGATGCTGAATCTCACGGTTTAAGAGCTAAGGCTCTTTTCACCGTTACCCCAGGTTCCGAACAAGTTAGAGCTACTATTCAAAGAGATGGTCAATTAGATACTTTCAAAGAATTCGGTGGTAAAGTTTTAGCTAACGCTTGTGGTCCATGTATTGGTCAATGGGATAGACAAGATATTAAGAAAGGTGATAAAAACACCATTGTCTCATCTTTCAACAGAAATTTCACCGCTAGAAATGATGGTAACCCAGCTACTCACGCTTTCGTTGCTTCCCCAGAAATGGTTGTTGCTTACGCTATTGCCGGTGATTTAAGATTCAACCCATTAACCGATAAATTAAAGGATGCTGAAGGTAATGAATTTATGTTAAAGGCTCCACATGGTGTTGGTTTACCACCAAAGGGTTACGATCAAGGTGAAAACACTTATCAAGCTCCACCAGCTGAACGTGCTTCATTAGAAGTTACCATTGATCCAAAATCTGATAGATTACAAAAATTAACTCCATTTAAACCATGGGATGGTAAAGATGCTTTACGTATGCCAATTTTAATTAAGTCATGGAAGAAGACCACTACTGATCATATCTCTATGGCTGGTCCATGGTTAAAATACCGTGGTCACTTACAAAACATTTCTAACAATTATATGATTGGTGCCATTAATGCTGAAAACATGAAGGCTAACTCTGTTAAGAACCACTACACTGGTGAATACAAGGGTGTTCCAGAAACTGCTGGTGATTACAGAGATTCTGGTCACAAATGGGTTGTTATTGGTGATGAAAATTTCGGTGAAGGTTCTTCCAGAGAACATGCTGCTTTAGAACCAAGATACTTAGGTGGTTTTGCTATTATTACCAAATCTTTTGCTCGTATTCACGAAACTAACTTAAAGAAACAAGGTTTATTACCATTAAACTTTAAGAACCCAGCTGATTACGATAAGATTAACCCAGATGATGAAATTGATTTAGTTGGTTTAGCTGATTTAGCTCCAGGTAAACCAGTTACCATGGTTGTTCACCCAGCTAAGGGTGAAGCTTGGGAATGTACTTTAACTCATACTTATAACTCTGAACAACTTGAATGGTTCAAATACGGTTCTGCTTTAAACAAAATGTCTGCTGACAGAAAATAAGTAATAAATTGAATTTTTATTATTCATTCATTCATAATGTTCTTTAATTTTTGTTTTATAGGTTTTTTTTATTAATTATATTCTCCTCAATTCTCTACCATACTTATTATATATTTATTTATTTATCTATTTATTTAATTAATTAAATTATTTAATTATTTATTAATTCATTCATATATCAATTTAATATATATATATTTATATTAAATTTATTTTAAATTAATTATAAAAGTTATTAAACTAATCGATTTGTTATTATAAAAATGAAAAAATACATCTTATATATTCCAATATTTAAGTATTTTATTGATATTTCAAGATAGAATAATTTTGAGGCTAGAATATATGTTGAATTTAGACTTTATTTAACCCCAAATGCTAAAACTGGTTTATTTTTTGAATATTTGTAATATCTATCATCAATGGTATACTAGATGAAAGGAAAGAGTCTAGGGACAGGAAGGATACAGTTCAGTGCATCGATAAGCACAACAACGCCAAAACAGAGTAAATGTTGCGCAGCCCGCATCGAGAGCGTCCGCCTAATTGTCCCAGGAGGCGGAGAAAGGTTCCGCCGGAGTCACCGCTGAGATGACTCATCCGATCAGGGGCGCTCTCGCTTGCTTGCCTGGTTTCTCCTATGCCCCACATCTCCCGCTGCCCGCCGAAGCAGCCATACCAGGAACCCGCCCGCGGAAAGCGGCCACAGCAGAAAAAGCACAGCCGGCTCAGAGCCCGCTGAGAGGTGTTTTCAGATTCCCAATTAGGCATCTAGATGAAGAGATTTACGCCCTCCGCAAAAGATAAGAATCTAAAGATTGTTACAAAGTTTCAGAGCAATCTCATATCTCATATGTCATATCTGATATCTCATATCTATGTTTCTAAGAAGTCATCTTTATTTTGTTAGACTTTACATAGGGAGGAAGTAATAATTAGTTAGAGAGAGAGAGAGAGGTAAATGGCTCAATTGTTTCTGCTGATGGGGCTTTTAATTGAGATACTGGGAGTGTTTCAGTACGCCCATATCTCTACATCCCCACTCGTTGTTTCATCTATTGCATAACCTTTTTCTCTTTTATTTCTATATCTATTGAAATGTTAGACTATTCATTGAAATTACCTAACATTTTGCTTATATATAGTCTAAATATATTAAATTAAGTTAAATTAAATTAAATTAAATTAAATTGAATTAAATTCAACTCATGCCAAAATGAGTAGCTCACTTAGTAGAAATTCTTTGTTTCTTATTGCTGCAGCTGCAGCAGCAGGTTCAATCTTTGGAATTTATGAAATTTCTAAAAAAATTGATTTTTTAGGTTTAGTTCAAACAAATAAGAAAAAATACATTATTACTGATATTATTCGTAATATTTTAAATTTCAAATACTCAATTGATTCTTCAATATTAAAATTATTTGGTTTAAAAGGTGAAAATGGTGGTACTATTACTAAATTAAGAGTTTATCCTTTGAAATCTGTAGGTAAAGGTATTGAAGTTGACTCATGGGAAATTGATAAACATGGTTTTAAATTTGATAGAGAATATACTTTAGCCGCATTTGATAAAAAAAAAAATTATCATACTGCTTTAACTTTAAGAACTTACCCAAAATTAGCTTCTGTTAAAAATGAATTTATTGAAAAAAAGACAAGTGATGGTAAATTAGATGGTTTATTTAAATTTACTTATCCATTAGAAGGTGAAGATGTAGAAAATGATAATTTTCAAGGAAAATCATTTTTCTTACCTGGTATTGTAACTAAAACTTTCTTAGAAAATAGTTGTTCTAGTCTTGAACCATTAAAGACAGAATTATGGGGTGTCGAATTTGAATCAATTGTAATTGATAAATTATTACCAGAAGATTTTATCAAAGGTGCAGGCTTACCTGAAGATACAGTTTTGTTATATAGTGAAAAGGGTAAAGATGTTAAAGTTGGTTCACCAGATTTTAAAAAATTTATTGATTTAAGAAAAGATGAATCTGATGAGGAGACAACTGATTCTGAGTTAGAAACTTCCAATTTCAATTCCAATTCTACTACTAATAAACATGATGTATCTGTTCAAATGTATAGAAAATCTTTATTTCATGATTATTATCCGATTTTATTACTTTCATTATCAGATGTTAATGATTTAAATAAAAAAATTTCAAAAAGTGAAAAATTTAGTGATTTAGGTGAAATTAATCCATTTAGATTTAGACCAAATATTTTAATTAATGATAATGAAAAATTATTTGATATTGATACTTGGAGTGAAATTATAATTCATTCTTCAAAAGATGAAAATTTGAAAAATTCATTTATTATTCCATCAAGATCCGCAAGATGTACTATGCCAAATGTTAACTTAACTACAAATGAAATGGATAAAAGATACCCAATTACAAATATTCTATCAAAATATAGAAGAATTGATCCAGATAACGAATTTCAAATTTTCTTTGGTGTTTATTTAAATCAATTTGATTCAGGTTATAATGTTAATGTTGGTGATAAAATTGAAGTTATAAAAAGAAAAATAACAGTTTTTGAAGATCCTGCTTAATTAAGTTTTCAATTTTATGTTACACTATTTCTCAATTTTATTATTTGTATTTTACAAACATTTTGTTGACTTTTTTTTTTTAAATTTACGTATATTTTATGTTTTATTTAATACTTGTTTTTATTTAAATAATATTATAGTAAAATTAAATATATAAATGTAAATGTGAAACTGAAGAAATATAGTTAATTAAGAATCCTCATTCCTAATCTTTAAGTTCATATAATACTGAATCAACGGATAAGAAATAAACTAAAGTATTAGGATTAGCATTGACTTTATTCAAATCTTTTACTTCTCCGTCTTGTTGTTCTTCACTCACTGAATCAAGGATATTAGCAGCAATACCAATTGGACCTCTATCACAATCTGCACAAACTAAGTACCTTATAATCTCTATTGATTTCCCAATATCTTCTTTCAAAATTTCAGTATCACTATGATCTATATCTTTGATTATAAATGATTCATTGATTAAATTACTATTTGGTCTAGAGACTCCAATATTATCAAAATCCCACATATCATTCAACTTAATCAATTTCTTTAATTCATTCTCATTGTCAGATTTACCACCAATACTTATCCTACTATCATAATCATCATCATCATCATCATCATTGTTGTTGTCTAGTATGTTAATTAATACATTTTTTAAATTGTTAATATTATACCTTGGTAATTTTTGACTTAATTCAGGAGATACTTGAATTATTCTTGAATTACAATTCTTGAATGGACACCTTACAATATATGTCTTGTCATTTTCATCTTTAATCTTATTATAATGTATCTTACTAGTCATTTTCATACACAATTATAAATGTACTCTATATCTCTGTTTTCCAATTATAAATGATGAATCAGAGAAAGGGCAAATAAGAATCCTATATTTTTAAATACTCCGCGTGTGTATTGATTCAGCCATAGATTACAGAGATTTCGAGAAATACGTAATAAATCAATACACCGCATAAATCAATGTAAACTCCCCACAAAATATTTTATAATATTAGTTTTAAATTTAATTTTAAATTCAAATAAATAATTAAGTATATATAAATCGTATAAAAAATATTTATATTAATATAAATATATATAAACATTAATTAACACAAACCATAATTTTTTCTTTCTTTAAAATTCATTTTAGAGAAAAAATCAACAGGAGAAGTAACTAATCCTAAAGCTCTAATACCTAAAGTATCTAAATTATTTAAACCTAATAAATAACTTGCATTAACCCAACCAAAGCCTTCAGTTGCAACACCTTTAAAATCTGATCCTTGATTACCATATTCTGCATCAACTTTATGTGGATCTGTCATTTTTGTAACATTATATTTTTCAACAACTATACCATTATAATCGACAAATGCTAACGTTATTAAATAACACCATCTATAACTTAATCTTTTAGCTATTTCATCATATCCATAATTTTTCAAACCTTCCCAAGCTAATATCTGATGAGGAGCCCATCCAAATGGGAAATCCCATTGTCTTGAAGGTCTATCTAATCCAATTTCACCTCTACTTTTCAAAGTACCTGCAACCAATCCACCAAATTCTTCAAATTTAGGTAAAGACTTTTCAATTAATAATTTAGCTTGATCTTTAGTACATAATTTACACCATAATGGCCATAGAGCAGTAACTGATTCATAATGTTCTTGTTTCTTAGATTTAACATTATAATCAAAAAATAATCCTTCTTTTTCATTCCAACAAAATTTATTAATTGCATTTAATCTTTTATTTGATTTTAATTCCCAATCTTCACTAGTTTCAATTTCATTTTTATGATTAATTAAACTATTATTAAAATAATTTTTAATAACAAATGCAATATCACATTCATATTTATATAATAATGAATTTAAATCAATTGTAGCT
Organism: [Candida] boidinii; assembly: GCA_001599335.1. Lineage (NCBI taxonomy): Eukaryota > Fungi > Ascomycota > Pichiomycetes > Pichiales > Pichiaceae > Ogataea > [Candida] boidinii. Next base: position 3,111,492 of record BCGP01000001.1, on the reverse strand, counting down.
AAATAACCACATTTACCTTCTAATCTATAACTAGTATCATGACCACTTTCTCTAACTGCTCTATCATGTAAAAAATATTCATCTAATTCAGGTTCATTTATTTTACCATTATTATATAATTCTTGAAATTTTTCAAATGAAACATTATATTTTTCAGCATATTTTGATAATTTAGCTTCAAAATGTGACGATTCAGTTTCTGGAGGAATACCTAAACCTTCAGGATGATAACATGATAAACCAGTTAATTTATCAAATCTTGGTTCAGAACACCAAATTTCATAATATTCTTTAATTGCAGCTAAAAATGTTCTTTTCAAAAAATCTAAATCTTCAATACCTTTTTTTTCTTTTAAATAATTAAAACATTTTAATGACATATCTGTTAAAAATGGTGGCTGTGATCTACATAAATAATAACTTCTATTTGCATTTAAAATTTTACCATAATTATTAATTTCAAATGTAAAATTTTCACACATACCAATACAAGGTTCAATTCTATCACATGTTAATAAACCTAAAGTTTCCATATAAGAATCCCAACCATATTGTTCATTAAATCTACCACCAGGCACAATATATTCATAACCAATCAATTTTGGAATATTACTGTTATTGCTATCACCATTTTCAATATATTCAGGATTTTTTTTCATTGCTAATGATAATAAACCAGGTTTATGATTAATTGATTTAACAAATTCAGGAGTTATATTTTCAGGTAATTTTTCAATTTTTAAATTATATTCAGGATGAGATTTTGAAATTAAATTAAAAAATTCAAATTGATCATTTTCATTATATGGAACATAAATTCTTGGGAATTTTGCCTCTGGAGTATCAATTTTTGTATCTGAAGCCATATCAATAATTGTATGTTCATTTACTTGTCTTGTTAAATTTTTCCAAAATACTGTTGTTATTAATCTTTTCAATCTTTCTACTGGATTTTCAGTTAATCTTGCTTCATCTAATATCATTTGTTTTCTACCCATTCTTTTAGCTATAGTTAATTCTTGTAATAAATTTGATAATCTATAGGTACCTCTAATATCATATTGATTGAAACCATTTGAATTTGCAGTACCTAATTTTAAAAATTTTGGACCTGTATCTTCTATAGTAATTTGACAATTTTGATCAGTATCCTCTCTATCTAATAATTCTTTCAAAGTTGCATCGATATCACTTATAAAGAATCTTTTAAAATTTTTAGTTGATACACCATCAGCTGAAGCTCTTCTTCTCAATCTTGACCCTACAGTTAATGGATTTGATTTTGAAGAAATATTAACATTTAAACTTGAGTTTGAGTTTGAATTTGGATCTGAATCAGAAGGTAAAGTTAACTCTTTTGGAGTTGGTATAATATTATTATCTTGAAGATTTGCTTCTATATTGGCTCTAGAGATTGCAAGAGAACTTGTTGAATTATATGGGGAAATACCATGATCACCTGCTAATGGATCAACTTCATCATCATCAAAATCAGATTCTTCATCATTATTATTATTAAAATCTTTATGAAGGTGAGGTTCTTTTAAATCATCTGTTTCGTCTTCGCTACTTGTTAATAAACCATTTGAATAATCAGTATAAGAATGAGTAATAGTTGAATCTTTAATTTTTTTAAATTTTTCTGAAGGAGCTCCTAATTCAAAATCAAATTTTGATTCATTATTATTATTTGAATTAATTTTTGAATTAGTATTACCTTCTATAAATGAATCATCATCGTTATTACCTGTAAATGAAGTAAAAGATAAGAAATTATTACCAAAATTTTTAGGCATTACAGCACTTAAAGTTCTTGTTCTTCCAGCAACATTTTTAGAATTTGGTTTTGTCTTTGAAGGATCTGTTTTAGGGCCATAATATAATTCAGCTAATTCAAATGGATTTAATTCATCACCTGAAGATATACGTCTATTTGAAGAAGATCTTGATTTTGTACCTAATTTATTATTATTATTTGTCATTTTTTATATTAAATTAATCTTTGAATAAATTGAATTTATAACAATTGACTTCAGAATATATGTAAATCAGAAAGTATTTATATATATATATATATGTTTATATATATATGTAAAATTTGAAGCAATCAATGGATTATATTAGCCGCACTTGATATGTAATATGTTATGTAAGTAAATGCTTCAGAAGTAAACTAAATTTGTCGGTAATCTAAGTATGTAATCTAGTCAATCCCAATGAGTGAGCGTGTGTGTGTATATAAACGGAGATTATTATTATTATTATATCTATAAACTCTATCAATAACTAAGAGAAATCAATGAAAATATATATAAATAAGAATATTAGTATATACTAATGGCAAATTAAGGAATAGCAATAGCAAAGAAGATTTAATGGAGTAGATACTTTTCTGAGGTCATCAAAGGTTGCAGAGTGGAGTGTGGGGGTGGATAAGCAAAAGGCCGAGACACTGTAAAAAAGTCACAAGAGAGTACCGAGCGGGCCGTTATTTGATAACTGTGGTAGAAGTAATTTGCAATTTGCACTCTTCAGAGATGACGCCTCTAAGGTTCTGTAAGAGAGATAACATCCAGGAACTTGAAGGGTTTTAAGAGTTCTCTTGATCTAGGGCAAACAAGGGAGAAAGAGCAATTGACAGCAGAAGGAAAGACAAGAGAAGTACAACAGAGCTGGAGTCACACAGAGAGAACAAGGCAAGAGACAGGTGTCACTGAGATTAGATGGCGCACGGCAGAGCATCGCCCGCATTCTGTGTATGATCAGCCGTACGCTGTCTATCCGCTTCAGTGGTGCTGCCAGCCAGCCGGCCCGACAGCCCGACAGCCAGCCAGAGTACTACTAGCCATTAAGCAACCGGGAACACCACGTGATATACAAATATAAATACTGAGCTGAGAATAAGAGAATATAGAGAGAGCCACAGGCCAGAGCACACGGGTAGCCTGCCGGAGCAAGCCACACAAAACACCCGTGGACGACCATTACATAAGCGGGCAAGAGGCCAGGGTTTAAAAATTTTCTGGAACAATCTCTGCGCCGTGGCTATTCCAGATTCACCAGATTCACCATAGCAGAAAGCAGAAGCCAGATCTGTGTGAATGTGGAAAAACACTGGGAGAAGAGAAAGAGAAAGAGAAAATGCTCGAGACAAGAAACGAGAAAGACGAGTCGAAGAGTGAATCAATCAATTCACGATGCTTGTTTGTTTCCTGTTTGTTTGCCTGTTTGTTAGCCAGACGTGAGTGAGTGAGTGATTGCCAGTCAGTCTGGATCGAGACTGTTCGTGGCGGTGGTGAACATGAAGTATTCAATATCGATCCATCTGTGTTCCATGTTCCATAGGATAACTCACCTCGCTGTTGTTGTTCTTTGTTGTTGTTGTTGTCCTTCAATTGCCCTTATTGCCCTTGAACAATTTCACCATCACTTTCATTGTCTTTACACTTACGCTTTATTAACCCATTGATATATATATTAATTTTTTTTGAATATATTAATTAATTCAATATATTTGAAATATAAATCTTTTAAGTTTTTTTGTATTCCTATTGTTTTATAGATCAAATTCATTATAATATATTATAAGAAAAAACAAACAGAATGTCTACCGAAGAACAAAAACCAGTTGCTACTCCAGAAACTAAAGAAGAAACTTCTTCATTACCAAAACCACCAACCGCAAACATCTTTTCTATGTTTGGTGGTAAGAAAGAAGAAAAAAAAGAAGAAGATAAAGAAGAATCAACAAAAGAAGATAAAAAAGAAGAATCAAAGAAAGATGATGATGAAGAAGAAGCTCCAGAATCTGATGATATTCGTTTTGAACCTGTTGTCAGATTAGAAAAAGTTGAAGTTAAAACTAATGAAGAAAATGAAGATACAGTTTTCAAAATTAGAGCTAAATTATTCAAATTTTTTTCTGAATCAAAAGAATGGAAAGAAAGAGGTACTGGTGATGTTAAATTTTTAAAACATAAAGAAACTGGTAAAATTAGATTATTAATGAGAAGAGATAAAACTTTAAAAGTTTGTGCTAATCATTATATCTCTCCAGAATATAAATTAACTCCAAATGTTGGTTCTGATAGATCTTGGGTTTACTCTGTTGCTGCTGATGTTTCTGAAGGTGAACCAGAAGCTCAAACTTTAGCAATTAGATTTGGTAATAAAGAAAATGCTGATAAATTTAAAGAAGAATTTGAATCTGCTCAAGCTTCAAATAAAGAAAAATAAACTAATAATAAATAAATAATAATAATAATAATTTTAATTCTTTTCTCTCTTTCTCTCTCTCTCTCTACTTGTTTCTGTTTCTTAATTTAATTATTTTATATTTTAACTAAACTAATATAATTATAAATATAAAATGTTATTCTAATATATGTAATTTACAATGAAAATTTAATAAAAAATTTACAAATAATATGATTTAATATGATTTAATACAATTTTAAATTAAAAATGCAAAATATGCTAAAAGAAGAGAGAAAAAGAGATAAAGTAAAACTAAAAATACACAAGATATATATATATATATATATAAAAGATAAAAAATTATTGTAATTTTTTTTCATCATTAATATTTAATAAATTATTCATTCTTTTACCATAATAAGTTTTATTAAAACTCCATTTTAATAAAATCCAAATTAAATGTAAGGCACCAAATTCAGGCCATAATATATCTAATATTTCAATTTGACAATCTAAATCAACAACTTCCCATAACATAAAATCACTTAATCTATAAACACCAGAAGTTCTAATTAATAAATCTAATTTTGGTGAACCACTAGAATATAAATGATTAGTTAATGTTTCTTCTGTAATTTCATCTTCTGGTAAATTTAAATTAATAACTTCTTTCATTGAATGTGTAATATCATCTCTTGATGTATATGGACAACAAACATTTAAAATTGCTCTTTTATTATTTTTTGTTATTTCTTCACTTTGTCTTAATACTTGTGAAACGTCATCAGGTAATAAAGATAAATCACCCATTATTTTAATTTTAACTCCATATTTTTCACACATTTCACCATTTTCAACAATTTGTTGAAATTTTGTCTTATATAATGCCATTAACCATTCAATTTCATAATTTGATCTATTAAAATTTTCAATTGAAAATGCGAAAACTGTTGCTGATTTAACACCACAACCATAACATATTTCTAATAATTTAGCCATACTTTCATATCCTGCATTATGTCCTTCTTTTAATTCAATGTTTTTCTGTCTTGCATATCTTCTATTACCATCCATTATAAAACCAACATGTTGTGGAACTGGTCCTGTCTTTAATACACTACATAACTGCCTTTTAGAAAAATCTAAGACGTGCGCCGTTAGGGGAAACGATGATATCCAATCTGACATTATATGTGAATATATTTATATTTATTTATATTTATTTATATGTGAATTTGTAGTGATATTGATATGTATTTCTTTATGCTTGTGATTTGTATATTTCAAGTACTCATATGATTTTATTTCAGTATATTATGCAAAATTTTCAAATTTTTAGAGATATTATAGTGGTACAGAATGAAATGAAATTTCACAAACTTTTTCCCTCTTTTTCACAAGTGTTCTTGGATATAAACCCCAGATCCTCAAACTTTATAAGTATAAACAAATTAAAACATTAAAATCATTTTGGTTGCTAATTTCTCCAAGCTGAGCCCATGTTCAACCATCCATTCTCCATTCTTCACTTTCTGCCATTAAACTGTTTCACTAGCATTAACCTAAACGTGATGTGTTAACTAATAATTTCCATTTTGAGATGTAATTGAATTTCATGTTTCCAAGCAGGTGCACGGACGCAAAGACCTGAATATTTATATTATAAAAAAGTCTCGTTATATTGAGCCGCTGCTGAGCCATTGTTTCAGCAGCGGAATTGCAGCGCGTGGCCCAATAAACGCTGCCACGTTCTGCCTCTGCCGCGGATCTCTGGATGGGAAAGCGGCCCGCCCAGCCAAGAGACAGACCAGCCAATGAGGCAGCGGCCCACTCTTAGCGGCCTTCCAGAATCCCATCAGCGTCTCGAACATCGATTCAGAGAAAGAGAGAAAGAGAGAAACAGTTACTGTTGCTGTGAAGATGAGAAAGAACAAAGAGAAGACTCAAGAACTGCACCGGCTTTCTCTTGAGTGCTTCAACTTCAGCTGGCATTGGTCTTGCTTGGTTCACTGCTATCAGTCTACACTTGGAGGACCCCTTCAGATATAATCAGTATCAGGGGTTGCTCTAGACCCATGTTAAAAAGGAAATAATGAAGCCTATAAGCGTATCTCTAGTATATCTCAATCGCTAATTTCTGCGTACATTTTTCACTCCATTTTGTCATTTTTACAAACCTTTTTTTTCAATTGATATTATACTTATTTTTTTATATATGCACACATATTATATAAAAACATATATATTCATTCATTTGTCTATTTTTATGCACTTATAAGTAATAATTATAATTTCCACTTTCGTTTATTGAACAATTGAATCATTTTACCGAATCTCTGATTATTCCCCAGTTTGATAAAAAACACACTTTCCCTATAGAGTGATATTTGCATCAATTTTTTTTAAACTCACTCTCAATTGCATACTCTATTCACTTACATAGAGACAAATACTCACATATTCAAATTCATATACATATAGATACATATAAAACTTACAAAAATGCTTAGATTATCTTCTTCAAAACCTTTAAAATCTATAAGGATTTGCAGAATCAATACCAAAATTGGTTTGCAAAAATTTTCACCAATACGTTTACAATCAACTTCAATTCCTTCAAATCAAGATTCTTCTTTTAAAACAGCTTTAGAAACTGCTGAAAAATTAGTACAACCTACTCCAAGTAACCCATTTGATCCATTTTCTATGGTTTCCTCTGAATTAAGAGTATTGGCTAAAAATATTGCAAATTTAATTGGTTCAGGCCACCCAACTCTAAATAGAGTTGCTTCATATTATTTTGAAGCTGAAGGTAAAAATGTTAGACCTTTAATAGTTTTATTATTATCAAAGGCATTAGCAAAAATTCCAGAAAATGAAAGAACAAGAATATCAATAGATCCTTATGATGTTAATGAACAATTAGAATATAAAGGTACTCCAAGAGCTTTTTCATTTGCAGGACAGAATCCATTAGATTCAATTTCTCCATTAAGAGTCTTACACGGTATTAACCCAAATATTATTTTAAATCCATTGAGTAAACCAATGCATAATCAAGATGAATATAAACAATTCGATGCTAAAAATGGTATACTACCAAAACAAAGAAGATTAGCAGAAATTACAGAATTAATTCATACTGCTTCTTTATTACATGATGATGTTATCGATTTCTCAGATTCAAGACGTGGTAGAGATTCAGGTAATATCGCTTTTTCAAATAAAATGGCTATCTTAGCTGGTGATTTCCTTCTAGGTAGAGCATCTGTTGCATTAGGAAGATTAAGAAATAGTGAAGTTGTTGAATTAATGTCTACAGCTATTGCTAATTTAGTAGAAGGTGAATTCATGCAATTGAAAAATACTGTTTTCCAACCAAATGCTAATCAAATTCAAGAAGGTGATAAAATTAAACAAGTCCCTGAACCAACTGGTAAAGTTCCAACTAAAGTTCATGAATATTCAACAGATTTATCAAAATTAAATATAAGTCATGAAGATAACGTTAATGCTGCTTTCCAATATTATTTACATAAAACTTATTTAAAGACAGCTTCTTTAATGTCAAAATCTTCAAGATCAACTGCAATCCTTGCAGGTTGTGATGAAAATTTAGTTGAAAATTGTTATCAATTCGGTAGAAACTTAGGTTTATGTTTCCAAATCGTTGATGATATGTTAGATTATACAACAACAGCTGAAATGTTAGGTAAACCAGCAGGTGCTGATTTAGAATTAGGTTTAGCTACCGCTCCAATCTTATTCGCTTGGAAAGAAGATCCTTCATTAGGTCCTTTAATTGCTCGTAAATTTTCTCAACCTGGTGATATTCAAAAGGCAAGAGCTGCAGTTGCTGAAACTAAAGGTGTTGAAAAGACAAAACAATTAGCTGAAACTTATTGCTCTGAAGCTCTTAAAAATTTAAGATGTTTACCAGAAAGTGATGCTAGAAGTGCTCTTGAGTTTTTAACACATTCTGTTGTTACTAGAAATCATTAATCAATACAATATATTAAATTAAAAAAAAAAAATAATAAAAATTAATGAAAAAAAAAGACAAAAAAATCAAAAAGAAAAGCAGCTGGAAAAAAAAACTTTCCGCTACCAGAATTATAAAAGCAACTGATTTTTTTTATCAAAATGATTAACTTCGATGTAGTATCCAATTGATTTAATATTATACTTTAAATTTGCTACTACTTCCTTTGCTATTTTTTTTAATGACGATTAATGAACTTAGATGTAATTTCTATTTATTTATTATTAGAGCTTGTAGAGATTAAAGCATTCAAGCAAACCCCACTATTTATTTATTTATTTTTTTTTTAAAATTATTTTTTATTATTTTGTTTTTTATTTAATTATTTAATTATTTATTTATTTATCTATCTCACCATTTTCCTAACTATCATGTATATAAACTTGAAATATAACATACAAATTTCTACTATTTCTACAATAATTTTTAAGTAATAAGTGTTGAAAACGTCATAAACTGAATGAAATTGTTAAACACGCGCAGAGAAAATAAGACACTTCTCATAGGGAATCTTCAAATTCCCCGTTTTGAGATCGCTCATCAACTTCTCAGACTTACTCGCTCCGTTTCTTTCTTTGGCACAAGTTTCTCTCTAACGAGTTGAGTTAAAAATGTCCGTGTGACATTTAATATTTATATAGTATATGGCGCTCATCCCCAACAGTTTTTAGCTCAAAAGGGTGACACTGGGTCGTTGAAATTCATGCAAAGAAAAAAAAGCAAATAAACAAAAACCAGAGGCGAACAGAAGATAATGCTTAGAGTTGTCATGGCTAACGTAAAGACATCAATTCATAATAATAATAAAGGTAGACCTTCAAAGTTCTCAAGAAGATTTCACAACTCAAAGAGAAGATCAAATAATAAGGGCAACAATATAAATAATAACACAAATAATTTAAACAATTTAAATAACTTAAACAATAATGTTAGCAGTCCTGAAATAGTTGTCGAATCTGGGATTTTAGATGTGAGCTATATATTACCATCTATTCCTTCTCCTCCCATTCAGGCAAGCACCACACAACAAAATACCAATGAAAATATAAATGCAAATTCTAATATCATTATACCGAAAAGAAAACCACAGATAAATACTAGACCTAACTCCAAAATTTTAAATCAAACAAATATTCAGAATTACATTGATTTAACAGTGAAAAATTTACCTAGGAAATATAGAAATGATTTTTTAGATGAAGAAATAGTAGAACCAACACAGGAAGAAATGGAAACTAGTGAACAACAAGCTGCACAAAAGAAAAAAAATAAGAGAAAAAAACCAGTTGATCCAGTTAAAGTTGAATTCAATAAAAAATTTTTAAAAATTGATGAAATTATTCACCTTATATCTACTAGAAAAGTTAAATTACTATCAATTGATATGGAATGGCACGAATATTCAAATAAATTAACAGAAGTCGGTTTCAGTTTTTATGACCCAACATACCAGAAGTTAAGTATTATGCCTCATATAGTATCCCATCATATTATAATTGAAGAAACTCAATATTCAAATAACGAAAATCATGTACCAAACAATAAAAAAAATTTCATTGGTTGTGGTCCTTCGTTTATCGTGAAAAAATCAAACGCTGGAAGAACAATGAAATCAATTTTAAATAATATTCTTTCTATAAAATCTTCAATTACAAATGAAAAATTACCAGTTTGCTTTGTAGGACATAACCCAATTGGTGATTTCATAGAATTAAAAGATTTGGGTCTCAACCTTTTAGATTATGAAAATGTTTCATTTATAGATACCCAAAATTTATGGTTATCAATGCACGAATCAATAACTAAAAGTTCTCTAACTTTTATATTGAATAAATTAAATATACCTCATTCTTTCTTACATAACGCAGCTAATGATTCATACTATACTTTACTCGTTTGCTTAATGCTGGGAAGTGCAGAATCAAGATATAACTTAATCAACGAGTTAGATGGCTCCATTAGAGGTTGCCACTTAAACGATAAGACAATTGTTAATAACTTCCAATACAAATATGGAACAAAACCAACTAATAATAATTTTTATAGACCACAATATTCTGATGGTTCAGAGATTGTCGAAGTTGTTAAAAATACTGTTAAATGATTGTTGTTAGCCTTTGTCTTTTCAACGAGATCATTCCTGTAAATATATACATAAATATTCATTTTTCGATCTAATATAATTTACTTCAAAATCGTGATAAATATTCGTAGTATACATATTATATTGGGAAACAAAAACATAAATAATTAAATAAATAAATAAAACAAAGGGATATAAACTGTGAAAAAGACACAAAATTAACAAAATAAATAAATAAAATAAATAAAATAAATAAAAAAAAAGTAATAATAATAATATAAGGTCAATAAAAATACATATTATCTAAATGGACATGTATAAAGCAGTCAGAAGTCCTAAAAAAAACAAAAAAAAAGCGCAACAGAATAAAATGGATACTGTTCCATAATGCACTAGTAATAACCTAGTGTAGAATATCCCTGTTTTGTAAAGTGATAGATTTTGTCATGTTACTGACTTTATAAATACCAACCAATTGTTTTGCCAATTCGAACATATTGTTTCTTAAAGAAATAACAATAAATTGAGCATTTTTGGTTCTTTCTTTAATATAATTTGCAACAATACTAACGTTTCTGAAATCCAAAGCGGCATCAATTTCATCCATAACATATAAAGGTGTTGGTTTATATCTGTGTAATGCAAAGACCAAAGCAAGAGAGGATAATGTCTTTTCACCACCAGAAAGATTGGAAATATTCTTCCATGATTTCTTAGGAGGCATAACACTGAATAAAATACCTTCACTGAAAGGATCTAAAGAATCAACTAATTCTAATTCCGCGTTACCACCCATGGTAATCATTTGATACATTTCCTTTAATGTACTAGAAATCATATTGAAACCAGTCATAAATTCATCAAGTCTTCTTTTACGTAATTCTTCACACTTTTGCTTCATATCGTCTCTTCGTTCAACAGATGAATTCAAATCGTTCTTTCTTTCTGAATATTCAGTAAATCTTCTAGCATACTCTTGTAAGACATCTAAATCAACTTTAACTTCATCCATGTATTCATTCAAAGAACCAATTTTTTGTTCAAGATCCTTCTCATCAATTTCTTGTAATTCTTCCTCTGTTAAAACTTTAATTATATCAGCTTGATCTAATTCTTTTCTTTCTTCGTTATCCTCTTCAAGCCAAGGTAATAAACTAGAAGTATCTCTAACCTGGAGATTTTCTAAATATGATTCATACTCTCCTATCTTTCTCTTGTAACCATGAATATTACGTTCTAAAGATTCAACTTGAGTCACTAGCTCTAACTCCTTGGCACGTAACTCATTGATACTTTGTTGTTTTGTATCTAAATCATCTTTAATTTTTTCTAATTTTTCTTGTAAGTCATCTTTAGAATTACTTAATTCATCTAATTTTACTTCTGAATTTCTAAATCCTTCAGTCTTTAATTCATAATCTTTTTTAATAGTTTCAATATCTGTTTCACAAGTTTCAATTTCAACTTTATTGGATTCAATTGATTTTGTAGATCTTTGAATTTGACTCTTCAATTTTTGGATTTTAATATTATCACTAGATTGTTTTTCATTAATAATTTCTAATTGTTGCAAAACAGAATCAACTTTTGAATTTTGCATCTTTAATCTAACACCACCAACATCCATGATTTTTTTCTGTAATTCATTGATTTTACTTTCTAAATCTTGAGATTCTGCTTTCAGTTTCATTTTTTCTCTTTCTAAATTCAAAACATTTTTTTCTGAGTTGACAATTTCATTATTTAATTGACTTCTTTCATTATTATTATTCTTTAAATCTTTTAATTTTGTATTTGCAATTTTAGATTCAGATTCTAACGATGATATTTCCATTTGTAACTTTGAAATTTCAACTTCAATTTCAGGTAATCTATCTTTAAAAGTATTTAATGCAGCTTCCATTTCATTGAATGCAGATTGTGCCATATTAAAAGTTTCTTCTTTAGTTTGTGCATCTTTAATTAATTTTTCTAATTCAAAACTTGAAATTTCTTTACCTTTAGATGCATTTGATTTTAATTTCATGGCACCTTGAAAAAATCTATTACCACCACCTGATAATGTACCACTTGTATCAACTAATTTACCATCTAATGTGACAACTCTCCATCTTCTATTACCACCAAAGGCAACTTTATTTGCCTCTTGTAAATTTGTTGCAACCAAAGTATCATACATAGAACTGTAAAATGCAGGTAAAAATTTAGAATCTGATGGTTTTATAAGATCAAACAATCTTGGAACATTATTTGGGGTTTGGATTCTATTTAAATTAAAAGTTCTTAATTTTTGTAAAATAATAAATTTACCAAAACCAAGATTATTTTTTCTCATATAATCCAAACATTGTTGGGCAATTTCAACAGTATCAACAACCATATCATCTAAACTACCTCCACCGGTAGAAATTGCAATATCATATTTATCATCAATGACACCTAAATCACCAAGTCTACCATAAAAACCTTCTAATCTACCAGATTGACTCAATCTTGTCAATGCTGCAAGCACTCTATTTCTTGATTTTTCATTTGATACTCTTGTTTTAGCTTCTTCTGCTTTACTTCTTGCGGTGGAAACTTCATCATCCATTAATTTCAGCTGTTCTCTAGCTTCATTAACTTCACCACCACCAAGTTGGATCTGTTGTGTAACATGATCAAATTCTTTTTGTAAATGATTGATTTGTTTCTTTTTACCTTTAATCAATTGATTAATTTCTTCAATTCTTGTTAAAGAGGCTTTTGATTCGGTTTCAAATTCATTTAATTTACCGCGTAACATTTCAATATTAGATTTAGAGATATCAATTTCTGCTTGTTTTTTATCTATTGAATCTTTCCAAGGTTGTAATTCAATTTGATATTTTTCAAGTTCATTAGTAAAATTTTTAGTCTTATCTGATAATTCCATTTTAATTTTTTGTAATTCTGATTTTTCTATTTCTAATTGTTCATTAAGTTCATTTAATTTTACAGTTGAAGTTTCTTGTTGTTTTGTCAAATCATTAATTGTGGCTTCACTTTCCCTCAATGACAATTCTTGTGAATTTAAAAGTTTTAATATTTTTTTCTTTTTGTTTTCACTATATTTAATTTTTTCATCCATAGTAACTTTTTCACGTTCTTGCTTTTTATGAATATTTTTTAAATTTGATATTTCAGAATTAACCTTATTTAATTCATTTGATAAATTTTCATAAGTATTATTCAAATTTTGAACTTCTTTATTAAAATTTGAGAATTCATCTTTATCTAATTTTAATTTTTCTTTTAATTCAGTCATTGTAGATTCATTTGTTTTCAATTTATTTGAATAATCAAATTTTTTCTTCTGAAAATAAATAGATTGAAAATTTATTAAATTTTTTTCTTTTTTCAAAAAACCAAATGCATTATTTTTTTGTTCTTCTAATTCATCTTTCGCATTTTCAACAATTTGAAATCTAGTTTCCTTTTCCAAACAAACATCATTTAATTCATCGATTTCCTTTAACGAAGTCTCAATAGAATCCTTATATTTAGAAGTACCAATAATATCTTCTAAATATTCTAATAATCCATCATCACTGTTATTTTCAGCCTTTGGTTTCATTTGAGCAATACTTTCAACTTCACCTTGTAAAATTAAAAATCTTTTATGATCTAAATCGATACCTTTATCACGTAATAAAGTTGTTACTTCAGTGTACGAACTTTCTTTATCATTGATGTAATATTTAGATGAATTATTTTTATTTGCCACTCTTGAAACTATTAACTCTGAATTTGGAATATCCGTAGTAATAATTTCTGATCCTCCTATATTTTCAATATTTTCCTTATTATCATAAGAGTTATTATTAGAACCATCTGAACCATCAGTATCTATAACATTTTTAAAATGGATATCAACTCTACAATATTTCAAGTTTGGGAAAGCCTCAGAGTTATGAATCAATTCACTTAATTTTGACTGTCTCATCTTAGAGGCTCTGAAACCAAATACAAATAACAATGAATCAATGACATTTGATTTACCACTACCATTAGGTCCAACAACAGCACTAAAAGATGCATTGAAAGGACCCACAATTTGTGTTCCTGCGTATGATTTGAAATTGGTTAAGACCAAACGTTCAATGACTAGTCTTGGTTCTGGTTTTGGAGGTTCTATTGCTGCTGGTACGGCTGAAGATTGTGAATCCTTTATCACCACTGGTGTTAGTGTAACTGTTTCTAAATGTGGTTCTGATTCAGTTGGGTTTATAGTTGGAGAAGAAGTAGCTTTATCTTTCATTTCAAATTTGATTTCGTCTTTAACTTCATCTTTGATTTCGGTTTCGTCATTTGATTTCAGTATCTGTGAATTATCTTCAAGAGTATCCTGTACAGTGTCTTGAACAGTTTCTTGAACGGTTTCTTGAACGGTTTCTTGAACGGTTTCTTGAACGGTTTCTTGTAATGTATCTTGTTGAAAATCTTTATGACCATTTAAATCAAATTCGGGTTCTAGTTCATCAACAATCTCTTTTTCATTTTGAAAGAGATTATTATGATTATTGTTAAAATGTTCTGCATAATCTTTTTCGTATTCTTCATCTAATTCATCTTCATCTTCAATAATTTTTCTTTTTCGTATAATTGGGGAGTTATTTTCCTTTCCATCCATTGAAGCTAATTTTTTCTCTTTTTCTATTTCTATTTCTGATTCTGTTGTATTATTAATTTTAGCTTTTTTCACTATGAATGATTCTTCTGTATCGTTTATATTTAAATTTCGCTTATCAGATTTTGATTCCGTCAGGTATGTCATAAGATGTTGGATATTTTTAAAGCAATTTATGTATAACACTATATATAACTGAAAATAATATGTAAAGACGTGTTTTTCATATACTCTTAAAAACGTTATTTAACCAAATGTAGATAAAGTATGATTGTGAAATTGCGATAAGACTATGTCAAGGTCTTTTTCCACTTGACAAAGGGAGCAATACGTCAAGAATTGGCTTTGACTTGACAAAGGACGACGTCTGTTGAAGCCTGTGATGTCACAGTATTACTCAGTATTACTGTGCTAAGGTGTTGAAGAGTTTACAGTGATACAGTTAATGTTGGAGATGTATATGATTTACTAGTTCAAGATCTATTGTTTGTTTGTTTGTTTATTCGTTTGTTGTTTGTTTATCTGTTTGTTTGTTTGTTTATTTGTTTTTCTGTTTGTCAGTTGTGATCAGTTACAGGGAGTCGTTGTGAGGATGGTGTTTCAAAACGCGTGTGTCGGGAGAGAGGCGAGATGGAGAGCAGCCTGGCCGGGGATTAGGCCGTCTGGGGTGTTTTGTCGTGCGCCACAGCTGGCGCAAATTGAGGGGGCAGCATTACAGCCGTCAGCCAACTGACGCGTCAGGGGAGCTTAACTGTTTTTAAAGCTGTCTGTTTGACATTTACGAACAGAGACTAAATGTATAAGTACATATTAAGAGTTGTCATTAAATTGTTGATAAAGAATTAAAAAAGATATAGGAAAAAGTAAAAAGAGTAGGCAGTTAAGGATAGAAACCTAAACGTAACGAAACGAAACGGGTAAAGAGCTTCCTTGCTGAGATTTCAAAGCACATAATTAAGCGTATATAAAAAATAGAGTATAGACAAAAGAGGAGTAGAAGAGTATAATAGTAAATAGTAATTAATAATAATAAAGGGAAAAGGAGATTAAAAGATAAATAGACACATTAGTGAACCAAAAAGTAAATTATAAATTTAGTACAAGAAAGTAATAAGAAAAAAAATTAATAGAAATTAAGAGAAATTAAAAATTAGAGAATTTGAAAAAAAAAAAAATATTGTTCTCATTCGTCAATAAAAGTAAATCATTCATTAGAGGAAGGAGCGGTACCTGATGAGACATCTTCATCTTCATCATCAGATCTAATCAAAGAAGCATTTCTCAATTCTTCATTTGAGTGCATTAATCCACTAACTTCAGAGATAATATTATACCAAGTTAACATTTCATCATAAGAACTTGCTTGGAAATGATATTTCTTTTTAGTTTTAATTAAAACTTGACTTAAATCTTTACCTTGTAATATAAATTTAAAATGACCACTTGTTGGACTTGAAGGACTACCTAATAAACAATCTGGTAAGTATAAGATAACAGATGGGTGGTGAGATTCTTTCATTGATCTACTTTGAAATTCCAAGAGGTATCTTGATTTAGTTATAACGTAATAATAAGAATTATATTTTTTATTTAAAGTACCTTCTCTTTTCAATAATAAACCTTCTAATATTGGAGCTGTTGATGTATGATTATCGTTTGGGAAAGTTATATCTTTAATATCTCTTTTATATTTATTTGAAGAAGCTGTAAATTTAGCAGTATCATTTATTGTTAAATTATCTATTGATGAAGCTAATTGTGCATTATTAGTTAATGAACTTGGAGAACTACCTGAACTAATTAACAAATCTTTATTTTTTTCTTGAAAATTATTCCATTCATAATTATCAGGAATTGAATTTAAGACTAAAGTTAAATCATTAAAACTATTAACTTTATTACCATAATAATCACAAACTAATTGAGAAAAACTATTGAAAACTTTTTTAATAATAACAATAATTTGATTTTCTAAAATTTTAATTGTATTTTCACTACTTTCTAAGAAATCAAGATGTAGATTTTCTTTTTTAATTTGAATTTCACCATGATGTAAAATTGATCTTTTTAATAAATATGGATCATCATGATAATCAACTTTTTTATTTGAATTATCATAAGAACCAATTGAACTTGATAATTTTGAAATTTCTTTTGAAGTAATTTGATGTAATTTTTTCAATTCTTTTTCTTCTTTACTTGATTGAGTGACAAATTCTTTTCTTCTAGTTGTTATTTCTTCATTTAATTTATGTAATTCAGGAAGAATTTGAGTTTTAATTTTATCTTCAGTTTCTATACTTCTATTTTGATTATCATCAATTGTCTTTCTTAAGGCATCAATGAATCCATTAACACCAGTTTCTTCATTTTCTGCTGTATTTGAACCATTAGCACCAACAGAACCACTAACTGGACTATTACCACTAGGATTTACTTCGAATTGTGGGGAAGCTGAATTATAAAGAGTTTTTTTAACTTTTTCATGACCTTTCGAATTAGAAGATATAATTCCTAAATAACTTGAAATAAATGATTCAATATTACTAACTAATGATAAATATTTATCGTATCTATTAGCCAATATACCTGCTGAATCAGGTAGTGAATCGTTCATTAATGAGCTAGCTGGCAGAGAGTCTCCGCCTTTCTCTGCTACATCCATTGAAGCTCTTGGTGAAAGTTTCCAAGTACCAGATCTATTTAAACCTGAAGACATTGTATCAATTTTTCATATATAGTGTAGAAGGGGGAGGGTAATGTTACAAAAAATCGGAGTTCTCATATATATTCTGGGAGGGGTTATTTTTTAAATAGCGATTATTAGATTACTCTGTTTTTCCTTGCAACGGAGGTGAGGTGACAAAGAGGAAAGAGTTTAGATTTAGTTTTGAACATGATTATAATGAAGAAGAATGTTGTGTATTGCAAGATTAAGCTAAAGTAAATGAAGTCAATTAAACAGCAGAGCAATTGAACAGCAATTGCAATTTTACAAAAAGTCTTGCAAACTGGCTAGTTGATTGCTATAACCCTTTCGAAGAGTTGCTGTCATTTCCTTTATTGAGAGTCGCTATTTTAGCTGTCTGAAGTGCTAGCAGGAAACAATAGCTAGACACGCAGAAGAAGTGACACGAAGCGCATACGAGGAACTAATGTTCGCTGGCGTGTGCTTAGCTGAACCTCGGTAACGGCCATTAGCGCGTTCTGGCTGGGAAGACGGCCAAAATAGACTTTGGTGCTGCCAGTAGGCCGTGGCTGCAGAGGGGGAAGCTGCAGAGACGGCAAGTGTAAAAGCGAGGAGATCAGGGCGCAGCTTAGCCATTTCAGCGGCCGGGCCAGCAAAGAACCCGCTTCTTCCGACGAGCTGTTGCCGCAGGGTGGGAGTCCAGTTACGGCTGCGAGTTCTGTTATTTTGCGTGGTGTGCATTTTGTGTATGTTCCCATGACGGCCTGCCACAATAGAGAATAGACCGACAGACACACACACAAGATCAAATAGGGGAAAAGGTTCAGATTAAGATTAGCAGGCAGAATTTAACACAACCAAAGATAATATAGAAAGGACTAAAGAAAATAATTGAGGATTAAGGATTTAGAATAGCGAGTAAAGATTTAAGCATAAGGAAATTAATATGTGATGAATGTTAGTGACAGAAATACACTTTCTTTAATAAGAAACTTTGTATATTTAGCATCTATCACGTATGAAAACTAGTCAGACGACTTCTTGTCAAAGATTAATACCTGATTTTTGCGTATATCATCCCTTTCACGATATTCATTTTTTCCGCAGCGCTGACTAGCAGCAACGAGTTAATGATATACTTATTAATGTCTGTGTTTTAAAGATCTCTCTTTCGTGAAACAAATCAGCTAATCCCAGACACAATTATCATAGTTAGTGGTAAACGCTAACTTAAATATCTTTAAAATATGTATTGGGTCACATGACTTAAAGAATAATATTATTACATAATATATTACATATACTGAACAAACATTATCCCATTTATGATTTTACCTATTTTACTTACTAATACTCACTTTCTGATGTGCGTTTGATTTTTTTCTTCAATTACCGTTTGATGATTTATAATAATTTTTCCATGTATATCATAAATCACTAACCTTATTAAGTACTGTGGATGAAAATAATGGAATGGATAGAGCCGTTTTGGAAAATTCCGACAAGGATTGAGTAGATGGAACAAACAGATTGGAAATTTGAAAAATTTCGACAATGTAACTGTGGCTTTTAATAAAATTTCATTGTTCCTATTGTCAAAAGAATTATTAATGTTTATAATTTTAAAAATTATAACCTGTTTTTTTCTAAACGAAATGGCAAACAAACAAATAATAGTTTATATACACCAGAATACTAGTAGATTGCAACTGATTTAAATAACTCAAAATTAACCGCTCGTAAAAGTTCCAACACCCTGCAAGTTTAACGCCAATAGTAACCAATAACCAACAGCCAGCTAGTCTATTAACTATGGAGACCCTCAAATACTCGGCATCTTCCCGCTCCTTCATGTATTTCCCCACCATCCGTTTAAGGGATTCATCCCATCTTTTTTTGTTTTGTTCCATTCTTGTGGGGTAGCATTGGCACTGGATATAATAATGAATATGTTAATTTATTGTGACATCCATTCGTCAATTGACTGAAAAGTTGATACCAATACACGAAAAGATCTAAAGACACAGCAAAAAAAAAAAGAGTGCCCCCACGATTCTTAAGTATGTGTTATCCCACGCATTTTAAGTATAGTATGGCCTCCCCTCCGCTACCGCACCGGGTGGAATCTGGACTCGGGGGAAAGTTACGGTAGCTAAATTCAGCGTTCCGCCAAGCTCACGGGAGATGAGTTTATATTAAGCATATATAGTTATATCCATTCTTACACTAATTAAGGATATTAAATATGTTGTTTGATCTCTTGATCTCTTGATTTCTTTTGAAAAGAAGATTGGTTAAATAAGGGTATTTAAAATTAAGAGTGGGATGTAGATCTTAAGGTGGGGAATATGTGCATTTTCAGAAAAGACAGTTCCCACCAATAGAAAAAATAGCTCCAACCAACCAAATACCAGAGCCAGTTAAAATCCACACGCACACACACTTCAATGGAAATGTGAAGATAGGGGATGGGATACCGAACAGTCAGTCTGTTTATAGCAAACAGATAATTAACCACACCTCTCTTTTTCTCTGCCTGTAGAGCAACTAACTAACTGCTTTTGAGTTTCTCCGTGTAGTCACATTTCCTGAATCTGACCACATCCAATTCCAACTCCAACTCCGAGAGCCGCTATTTCACGCAGTGCTTTGCCCGTAATCAGCGCAGCACAAACGCACACAGCCCATCCTCCTGCAAATGGAGCAACGGAGATTCCATTTTGCCGTTGGACAGCTGGAGAGCAGGGCAGGCCGTTATAAGGACATTCTTCTTGAGAAGACAGGAGTAGTCACCGGCCGCTGGGAAATAATACAGGGTGAAAGACAGAAGGAGCACGACAGCGATTGCATAACTGTGGTTCCAGTCTCAAAGCAGATGGTTGCATATGCTCCTATTATTGTCCTATTATGTGGGACCCCCACTTTTTGGTGATGAAATATCCACGAATTCAGATTGTCAATTTCAATTGTGAATATTTATATATATATATTATATATGAAAGTGACTCTGCTCTTTATTTTAGAATTCATTTTATTTGATATCTTTTTTCGGTACATATTTCTGTAATTGGATCAACAAAATCAGTTTGAACTACTTTTTGCTGAAAAAATGGCTTGTAGAGCAAATATCAGAGCTATTTACCGTGGCTTAAACCACTCAGGTATCAATTCGACCAGTATCAAATCGTTTAACAGATTGAATACATACAACAATCTTACAAGATCTTTCCAATCTTCTAGTATTTCAAGAAATGAATTAAAGAAACAAACAGAACAACCAAAAGATGAACAATCTAAAGATGAAACAAAAAAGGAACAAAAACCATTTTTTTCATCGGATTTCGTTCAAAAGACAGTTGTTGCATTCTTAGGTGCTTTAATCGGTGCTACTTATGTCTCATACCAAGTTGCTTCTGATCCACCTGAATTCTTATTCCCACGTTCTTCAACTACACAATTAGATAAAGTCATTCCTCCAACTTATGGTAAACCTCAAAAGGCCGTTGACGAAATAACAGCTTTATTAGGTCCAAATAAAGTCAGTGATGTTCAAAGTAATTTAGATGCCCACTCTGATACATACTGGCAAACAGAACATCCAACTCCAGAACAAAGACCTCAATTAGTTGTTTACCCAGAATCAACTGAAGAAGTTTCTGCTGTTTTAAAGATTTGTCACAAACATAAAGTTCCAGTTATTCCATTCTCCGGTGGTACTTCATTAGAAGGTCATTTCATTCCAACTAGAGGTGGTATCTGTGTCGATATTAGTAGAATGAACAAAATTCTTAAATTAAATGAAACCGATTTAGATGTTACAGTTCAAGGTGGTTTAGGTTGGGAAGAATTAAGAGATTACTTAAGTGATTACCATTTATTATACTCTCCAGATCCAGGTCCATCAGCCACAATTGCTGGTGGTTTAGCCAATTCATGTTCAGGTACTAACGCTGCTAGATACGGTACCGCTAAGGAAAACGTTTTAAGTATTACTGTTGTTTTAGCTGATGGTACTATCATCAAGACTAAAAAAAGAGCTCGTAAATCTGCTGCTGGTTATAATTTAACTGGTTTATTCGTTGGTAGTGAAGGTACTCTAGGTATAATCACTGAAGCTACATTAAAATTATGGACTAAACCAAAATTTGAAAATATTGCTGTTATTTCTTTCCCATCTATTGCCGATGCCGCAAGTACTGTCACTTCAATTGTTCAAAACGGTATTTATGCAAATGCTTTAGAATTATTAGATGAAACAATGATGAGATTTATTAATGAAAGTGGTGAAACTACATCTAAATATGATGTTAACCCAACTTTAATGTTGAAACTTGGTGGTGACAGTAAAGAAACTGTTAAATTATTAACTAATTCAGTTAAAAACATTTGTTCTCAAAATAATTCAAAAACTTTCAGATTTGCTGAAACTGAAGATGAAAAAGAAGAATTATGGACTGCTAGAAAAGTTGCTTTATGGTCAACTATTAACTGGGGTAAAGCCAATATTGATCCAGAAGTTAATGTTTGGACTACCGATGTCGCTGTTCCAATTTCAAATTTTGTTAAAACCATTAGTGAAACTCAAGATGATATTAAGCAATCTGGTTTCATTTCCTCAATTGTTGGTCACGCTGGTGATGGTAATTTCCATGCATTAATCTTATACAAACACGAAGATTACCAAAAATGTAGAGATTTAGTTCAAAGAATGGTTGATAGAGCTTTAGTTCACGAAGGTACATGTACTGGTGAACACGGTGTTGGTTACGGTAAAAGAGGTTACTTAGAAGAAGAAGTTGGTGAAGACACTATTGCCTTAATGAGAAAGATTAAATTGGCTTTAGACCCTGAAAGAATCTTAAACCCAGATAAGATCTTTAAGATTGATCCAAATGATCATGAACCATGATTAAAACAAAATTTATTTAATTTATTTATATTTTAATATTTTATAATATTTCTTTGTATTTGTTTAATTGTAATGTTTTTCCCATTTTTATTTATTCATCCATTTTTTCTCTCCTTCTTTCTTTTAGTTCTTATACATTTTCTATTACAGAACCTTTTATAAAATTGACTTTTATTTACGATAAAAAAATATCAAAAAATTTAAATTTTCAGTAAATCATTAAAAAATTATAAAAACAAAACCTATATTACAGAGAAATAAAAAACAAAAAGAAGAAACAATATTAAAACATTTAAAAATACAAATACATAAAACGCCAAATAAAGCATAAGTTAGAAATCAAGTGTAAGTAAACCAGCAATATCTTCTAAATGACTCAAATCTAGGACATCTTCAATAATCTTTGGTCTCTTCGATTTCTGACTTTGTTGCCCTAAAACATTGCTATTTCCAGTCATTCCAGGAAGCTCCTCAAAATCATCAAAATCATCATCCATATCGTCCTCTTCTTCATCCTTTCCAGTATTTTCTGCACTCACGCCACCTACATTATTGGTACCAAAATCATAATTGGCCCGCTTCGTATCTGAAACAGTACTGTTTATTATATTATATCTATTTGAATTAAATTTTTGATCAATTATTCTCTTTTCATTTGCTCTCACTATAGCTTCACAAGTGAAGAGTCGAAGATACTCTGATACAGATTTTAAAGTCTTTGATGTTATTTTAGTATCCTTTTCAATAAAAGAAGCTGTATTAAATAATCTTGCAACTGTCATAGAATCTATTTTTGCTATATCTTCTTCTTTATTACCTTCATAAAATAATGATTTTTCATTATCGTCTTTACTGTTATTGTCATTCCCTGATCTGATATTACTACCGCTTAAATCTTCAAACCCAGCACCACTCTCTGATAGTATTGAAGAATTTGGATCTACTAAATTACCAGTACTCATTTCTTTAAACTCAGTTTTTTCTATTCAACTCAAAGTGTAATTGAATTCATTTCAAAGAAAAGAAAAAACATGTTTATTTACATTTTTTATTCTTTTATTTTATTTGAGTCAAAATTGCCTTCATTAAAGAACGCGACTTATTTTGGCGTACATCACAAAGTCACGTGCATATACTATTGATCGCGGTAAAATCCAAACTCATCGGAGATTTACCACTTTTTTCTTACTCTTCTGTAATGTCATGTATATCATTACATTATGATATTTATTTAATAAATAATATACAAGTTGAATTAAAAAATAATATACAGTTTATAGAAGTATACAGAACTATTCGTTTATTTTCCCCAAGTTTAGAATTGACCAAAATCCAACTTTTGAGTCCTGTTCTTCATCCTCAGTTTCTCCACTAGCAATAGTTACATATAATGGTATTTTCAACATCTCCTTTTTGACTGGGTCACTCTTAATATCAACTATTAAAGGCACAGTACACCAATTGACACCACTATCTACTGGTTGGGCAAAACTCAAGTCATCGGAGAAATCAGTAATGTCTGTTTCCTTTGATTTGGGGACTGCCGAAATCTTGGTTAAGGCAACAGGGTCCCTCATAACTAATTCCGCTTTGGATATTTTTGTCTCATCTGTTAGTTGAATGGTTGGTATTGTCTTAACAAAATCCACTGGTTTATTTAATTTATCAGGTTTTGGACCAAGACTAAAATTTGTACATGGCAAACGAACAACGACGCTAATATCGCGTTCATTTTTTTCATTGACGCTTGAATAAGATGGTGAATTTGTTTGAGTAGTATCAATTGGGTTGAAGAACTTGTCGTATGTGGATGCTGTTGAAATTGTGCATGACATTTTGAAATTAGCTTGATTTGCAAAACTAATTAGAATTTTATACTGCTTGTTTTCAGAAAACTTGAAATCTGAATTATCCCCTTTAAGATGATTTAAATATAACTTTGGGAGCAAATTGACAGCAAATGATGATTTGACAGGTTTTGTTTGAATAGGGTTGTCATCAGGCTGTAGTAATAACTTATCACAGTTTTTACAGTGAGTTGTGCATTTTGATTTCAAAACGGCAGAAATTGGGAATTTGAGTTCATTTGAATTATCAATATCATGCATTTTAATTTTTTTATCGTCTGAATTTGTTTTTGGTCCTTTATCTGTATCTTGATTCTCATTTTCATTTTCATTGACTCTATATTCAAATACAGGAAAATCTTGAAACTCAAAATGTTTGGTCTTAGAAAATCTAGCTATTTCTAAAGATGAAAAAGATTTTATTAACTCTCTTTGCAATATCAATCGTTCCTTAGCACTTGCATTTATATATTTATTAACTTGATATTGTCTACTATAATTATCACGTAATCCTCTGAACCTTGAATTGACAAAACAATTTTCCTTTTTCTGTAGGCTTATGATTCTATTTAGTGGCTGTGGTCTAGAAATTAACCCAGTATCATACTCATATTTGCACCATGAACAATTAAATATAAAAGATTTCCCCTTGATAGATTTCTTTCCTTCGTTTTCAGGAGAAGATTCTTCATCAGAATAATGTGTTTTGGATGAAATTTCAAGGTAATTTGAACAAGTAGGACAAGTAAAGCAATTTTTTTGACAATCCGTTTGCTCAATGGAGTTTGTTTTCACAAGACACCTTGGGCAGTATTTTATCATAAATTTCCTCCATGTGCACCTAGAGCACCTAACTTCCTGACAGTTAGAACAAAAGAGAAGAGCTTCAAGATCATGTTGGAGATCTTCGTCATAAATAGTCAATGGAACCAAACCGCTTGTCAATGAATCCAAACATCCTATCAAGTGGGGCTCTTTAGCAACACTTTCTTGCAAATTTGACTCATTACAAGGACAAAAATACAAGACTTCCATTTGTGGATTATTGTTAATGATCTCAGTGGAAGTAGAAAAACCTGTGTGAGTTTATTAATGACATTCAATTCCTAAGTTGTTTCTTTTTCTTTTGTTTTTGCTCATTTATAAAATATGTCTTCTCTAGCTATGTCAAAAGGAGCAAGAGAGAGAAATAACTAGTCATCCTAAATCAAACATGAAACTCAAGTCACGTTTGAAACCATTAAAATCCCTTATCTAACTAAGTTTTTGGAGATGAATAGATAGTCCTTGAAATTTGACGCGGAACGATCGACCGCCATATTAATGTGCGAGTTATTCGTAACACGACAGCGCTTTCTCCGTTGCAACAACACAGCCTTTAAGTGGCCACAGTGGAGCGAAAGTGGCGTGGGGTCTTTTCCGTCAAGGTGCGCTCTGGTAAATGCGCAGTCGTAGTCGCCCCTGTTCCTATAGCTGATATGGGGATACGAGGTTAGGTCAGATTATTCAGCTTGCCCTATTGAATAACGAAGATCATGTTCTTCTTCAACGGCAATTGATATATATTATATATCGCAGGTGCAAATTGGTTTAAAAGAAAATAACCATTAGCGGTTTCAGCAGAAGATCATTAAATTACTAATCCTGCCAGCTGTTTATCGAATCGCCACAATGAAATTCACTGAAACAAGTATATTTCATTTCATAGCGGTATTTTGTATACTTCTGAAATCAATAAGCTGCGCAGATGAAATTGATGATATCAATCCTTCATTAAATCAGGAGGAACAACAAGTGCTCAATATAGACATTGAAGGTGCTCAGGATTCTTCAAAATATTCCCCATTTTATAGCTACGAGGATGCTCTAGAGGTACTCAAGGCTGAAGAGATCAAACTACGAGATTCTTTGAATTTCCCAAAGACGACACAAAAGACTGCATATACAGGCACGAAAAATGATATTAATCTACTTATAAATATTGATTATTTTGAAGAATATGAAGTGAAAAAGATTAAAAAATGGAATTCATTATTATCAAAAGAACATAAACATGCATTGGCTAGTCTTGAATCAATGTCAAGATTTGAAAATAGCGTTGATGCCTCATTTCTTTTAGCAGAAATTTACCTTTACAGCAATTTTTCAACTCCTCCAAACCCACAAAAGACATTACATTACTATAACAGAGTAGTTGAGTTATCACAGAATGCAACTGCTCATTATATGTTAGGTTTCCTATATTCTTCTGGACTATTTGGTAAAATTGATATGGATCAAGGAAAGGCTTTACTTCATTATCAACAAGCATCCGATCTTGGTGAGATAAGAGCGACCATGTGTTTAGCTTACCGTTATTACACAGGTATGTCTGTTCAACAAGATTATGACTTAGCAATCTATTATTATAGTATTGTTGCAAAAGAATCGTATAAATATATTTTAGATTCTCCTGTTGGGGGACCTAACATTGATTCATACAATATTAGAATATCTGATTTTGAAGGTGGATTATACGGTGAAGATGTCAGAGAATCTGGATATTCTTTGAACAGAATGCCAGAAGATGAGGCTAAAGTGTTTGGAGAATTAAGTTTAGATTCAGAAAGTCTTGTCTTTGCTAAATATTATTTCGATGCAAAATTACAATACAGAGGTAATTATTTTAGAGAAAGAAATTATACAAGTACAAGAGAAATTTTGGAACAAAGTATAGCCGTTGGTGTTCTTGATTATAACTTTGATAGTATTGAAGAACATAGAGTCAATAGTTTAGATTCATTATTTTTTGGAAAATGTTGTGGTCTTCTTGGCCATTTATATTTAAGAGGTGAAGGTACAAATCAAGATTATAATAGAGCATATGATTTACTTTTCCTGGCATCCAAATATACAAATTCCACACAAGTAGCGGTAGATCTTGGCCTAATCCACGAGTATGGGTTAAGTGATGATCTCATTCCTGATCCTCAAACAGCGAAGGCTTTTTACTCGGGACATAAATTTCCTTTAATTGGTTCTGATACCGATTTAGCTAAAGCAGCTTATCATAGTGGTAGGGTCACACTGAAGTTAAAAGATGAAAGGTACGGATACAATATAATTGAAGCTGCAGCTTATAAATCCAATAGCGAAGCCTTATATCATTTGGCCCAATGTTTTGAACGTGGAATTAAACCAAGTAAATCGGAAGATATTGCCACCATTTATAAAATTTTTGTTGAAAAAATTGAACCTGTTGTATCTCCATTAAAGTGGGCCTTTGACAGTGCCATGGATGGTGATAATGAGATGGCTCTACTCGGTTATGCTATGGCGGCTGAACTTGGTTATGAATCTGCTCAGTCTTCTGCAGCTTACCTTTTATACCCAAAGGTCAGCTTCCTTGAAGAGAAACCATACATTCCGATCAACAGATTCAAATGTGCATTAAACTATTACTTAAGATCAGCAAATCAGAATAATTTAGATTCTGCTGTATTTTTAGGTGATATGCACTATTACGGATTGAGAAGAAGACTTGCTACTAATTCTTCTTCTACTGCTTCTCTTTCAGATGCTGCTGCTAAAGTTAGCATTGATGAAGGTAAATTGAATGTATCCACGAACGATACTTATCTTATCCCAGTTGATTATTCAAAAGCTGCTAATTTGTATCATAAAGCTGCCAATGAATTAAGTTCACAGGCAAGATTTAATTTAGGTTATATGTATGAACTTGGACTTGGTGTTCCAAAAGATCTACATTTAGCCAAAAGGTATTACGATCTAGCTTTAACATCTAAAAAGGAGGCCTATATTCCAATCCAGTTGTCTTTATTCAGATTACAATTAAAGTTTTTCTGGTATAGAATATTGGGAGTAGAGGTTGGTGAAGTTAGTAGTTCAAAGAGAACTTGGCGTGATTGGTTAAATCTATACCAAACTTTGAGAATTAAGGGTAGAGATTTATTAAACGAAGATTTTATTAAGATGTCAAATGAAATGCAGCAGCAACAAGGTGGTGCTGGTGGGGAACAAATTGCTGGTGAAGAAGGTGGACAACAACAGCAACAGCAGCAACAAAATGTTTTTGACTATGAGGCTTTTGAATCTGCTGATTTTGAAGATTTTGCTTTCATTGGTTTAATCCTCGTTGTCTTATTATTTAGTTTCATGAACAGGGTCTTTAGAAGAAACGGTCGTGGTAACCGCGCAAATAACAACAATAATAACGGCAATAATGACAATAATAATAATAATGACAACAACAACAATAATAATGACAACAACAACAATAATGACAACAACAACAATAATAACAACAACAACAACGAAAATAATAATAATCAAGATGGTGATAATAATAATCAACCTGCTGGTGAGAACGTTCTTGGTGAAGCTGGTGCTGAAGATCCTGCTGCCCCTGCTGAACCCGCAGAAGGAGCTAGAGGTGGTTTCAATGCGCAGTTTGTTTTCATTCCACTATAGACATGGTTTATAATGATTGCATCTGTATTAACTACTTGTATTGTTTCAAATTACATGTGTGCATTATCTCCTTCCACTTTTACCTTTACAAATTTTCATTTTTGATTTATTTTTAATTCATGATCCTCATCATTCTGGTTTACTATTTTTTTTTTTCAGTTTTCTTCTACTTTTGTTTTCTATGCATGTAATATATTACTTTAAAATTTCGAGTATCATTTTTACGAAGTATTAACTACTTTCAAATAGTAAATTAAGCGCTCATGGTAAAACTGAATATAAGTGTAATAAATTAAAAGAGCAAAAGTATATAATCGATAAACTTTTAAAGTGTCATATATATATATATTTATATATAAAGGAAGAAAAAAGAAAAACAGACCAAAAAGAAACTGTCAACAAAAAAAGGAGAACTGCAAGAAAGGAGATAAATTATAACTTGTAAAAATAAAAATTTTAGTTGAGGAGAGGGAGATAAAGAGAAAAAAGCACACAGGATGTTTAAAATATTATGCAAAATACATGCCCTAAAAAAAATCTACGAGGAAGCTGGGTGGGGGAAAAAATATTATAAATATAAATAAGTTAATAGCAAAATATTTATTGGTCCACTTCACCAGCGGATTCCCATTTACCATCTAAATTTTCTTTCCATAAAGTAACTTTATTATCACCTCCTGAGATAGCCAAGACATTACCACTTAAAGACCAACTGGCTCTCCAACAAACATCTGGGAATTTTTCATCAGTTAATAAAGTTTTCTTCCAACCTTCTGAGTTTTCATCTTTTGTCCATATGATAACAGTACGATCTTGAGAAGCGGTAGCTATATAACTCTTGGATAATACTGAAGGAGACCACTCAGCATCTCTGACCCAATCTGTGTGACCGGCCAAGACGTGTTCTTCAACGTAATTCTGTATGGTAGGATCATATTTCCAAATCTTGACAAGGTTGTCACAACCACATGTGACCAATCTTCTTATTTGTTCGTTATTTTGTAATTGTGTAGAATCGGTATTAATTGAATTGTCAGATTTAGTATTTGATAATAAAGAGAAAGATGTTGGTGCCCAAGAACCAGCGTTTGCACCAATTGCGTGGGCTTGGAAGACAACTGATTTAGTTGAGCCATCGTTTAAGAATTCAACAACTGAGGCCTTACCATCACTGGAAGTACATAATAAGACGGCACCATATTCATGAGGAGCCCAGGAGATACTGTTAACTGATGCTTGGTGGACGGCATGTTCAGCAATGTTTGACCAATTACCGTTTTCTTCTTTCCATATGATGACTTTACCATCGTATGAACAAGAGGCTAAGATGACACCAAATTTTGGATGAGCCCATGATACTTGCCAGACTGGACCATCATGTCCTCTTAAAGTGTCTAATAGTTTATGTGTTTCTCCATCGACTTCAAAGATCTTAATTGTTTTATCAGATGAACAAGTGGCTAAACGTTTACCGTAATAATCCAGCACGGCATCGTGAATTAAATCATCGTGTGCATTACCAATAGTAACCATTTTGTCTTATATCTTATTTATTTCTATAGCTGTTTGCAAATGAATTTCAAAATGAATATATCTATATATATATATCAATATATAGCTCGCATACAATTGAATCAAGTGATAATTGAACAAATCAAAGAGGTGAGGCTTAATGATATTTATTTAGAATTGACAATCTGTCCTGTTTTAATTGATCAATTGATTTTATGAATTCATCAATATAAAGTGCACTAAGAACGGTAACAAGGCAGTAGAAACAGTGTTCACCTATCTCTTCTATCCATTGACTACATTTGATGCCTTGACTTGTTTGATCATGAATAGGGACTTCGAGATGAGATCAATGAGGGCCAAATGCCTGTTCAATAGATGGATCGTGAATTGTACAAACAGTACGTTACACGATCCATTTTTGGAGGTAAAGCGTCCAGCATAAAAGACACGATGAAGCCTCCCTCTGATCTCTCTACATGTGTTCTGCACCGTGTGACATGTAACCTTGAAAGTCACAAAGAACAGCACAACATCTAGACACCGCAAAAACACGACACCACAATTCCAGTTAATGCCAGATGCCCGCTTGAGGATGTTGGAGTCTGGCAGGCTTCCCGCTGCCGCAGATTTGCTATTACATAAGCGGCACATCATCAAACAAGTCTGATACTCCATCCCCTGCGTTTCCGGATACATGGGATATGGATAAAATATATGAAATTTCAAATTTCTATCAACTTCTATTCAAATTTACCATTTTTCAGTCTACAGAGAATGATATATACGATCTGAAAAAGTTTTTATGTAATGAAAGACACTGTATATAATACTGAACAATATATATATATATATATAGATATCATTTCTGAATTCTTAGAATAGTAAATCGTCAAGAAATTCAGTATCTACGGCATCATCATTAGACAATGAAAGACAAAAAGGCGATCTACCTGTGGATAGCCAGCAAAGGTGTAAATTGAGCGACAAGACAGAAATGAAACCAATGGAGCCACATATCAGGCCAATGATCAACGATATAGCAATATTGTAGAATAAAAACACAACGACCGAAGTCACATCGGCTAATGTACTATTTGCTTTCTGAATCACCACTAAGAAAAGAAAAACATAAATTACCATTGCTTCACCTCCAACAAGAAAAGACTTCCATTGCCATTTATGATTTTCCATATTCAACCAGATATATGAGAACAGCTGTGAATTAAACCAAATTGCTAACATTATTAGAATCAAACAGAGTAACGAAAAACTTGAAACGTTATATTCTTGATTGTACAATAAATACTTGTAAAGCGTAGATGCTTGCAGAACAAATAGGGTAAATGGAATATTCCCAGTAATCAGAGATAAGTATCTATTTTCAAAGAATTTTGATTGTGGTGGTATACTTCTTTCTGTCTCGTTGACTTTAAAAGGAATTCGAACAAAATCAAACATATAAGCCAATTTCCAACCAATTTGGGAAAACGGACCTGAAAGAAGTATCCAAAGGCGAGTGATTTTCTTAATATCAGAGAATGAAACAGCTTTTGAGGATTCAGCGTGCAGCAAGAAACTATTCATAATAAGAAAACAACCAAACAAAAACCCTGGAACTATAACAGGAGTGAGTGTAAATCTCCAATTTCTTTCTTTTTCTCTAAAAATTTTATAGACTGAAGTTGAAACAAAAGTTCCAACGAGACTACATACAGCATATAATTTGAAAAATAATGAAATAGTACCTCCTCTATTTAGTTTAGATAACACACCAGTTAAACTAAATAAACACATAGTTAGGAGCGGCAATAATAATTGGATACCTGATCCGACAAGTATGAACAGCAACACTGGATCCTTTGGAAGCCTGAACAGATCGCCAGTAATTTTTTGCCAACCAAGAAGCTCATCACTAGATTCTCCAGAGCCATCCAACTCAATATCACCACCATTTTGCATTTTGTTTCTAAAACTTGTTAAAAAAACATAATGTACAAATAAAATTGCACCAATACAATAACAGGAAGCACTTAACAGAAGGGTGTAACGAGATTTGCCAACATACAAAACTTTATCCGGTCTTTCTTCCCATGTAGTCTCAGATTTAATGAAGTTAACAGAGTATGTAAAAATTACATCTGTAACTTCGTATGGTTTCAAAATTATTGGCGAGATTCCACTAGTGCTGATATCTTTTTCCTTTGCGGTTTTTGGAGTGTTTATTTGAGGACATTTCACATCTTCAGGATCATCGTATCTACAAGATGAAGGATTCGTGGTTACACCAACTATTCTATATTGATCATCTGATACTTGGTTGTACTTAATTAGTATATCATGGTGATTGTATAAATGAGGAGTCCTGTCTCCATCAACGTAGCCAATATTTGTCCTAGTCGGTAACCCATCAATAATCCAATCATTCTTGAGATTGGCCCTAATGATTTTATTAACAAAATTAGTATCTGATTTGGAATATGTAGCAGTACATAATTGATTACAAGTTGAATTTTGAAGAAACTTAATTTCAAAAGGAGAATTTAGACTTAAATTTTCAAATATGCCGGCAATAGAATCAGATTTGTATGATATTATTCCATCAGCTGGTTGACAAAATTGAAATTTTGGGTAATAATAGCTATATGAATATAAATAAGTTTTAAAATTTTTGATTCCTCTTCCCGTATCTGGACTTATTTCACCTACTAATAGTTCAACTTTATCATTTTCCTTGTAGTCTGTAGAAATTTTATTATGAGCACTTTCAACGCTTGTAAAATTCAAAACAAATATCAGAACCGCACCAATTATTAGTGTTAATAACGGTAATACTTTTTGAATCATTTTTATATGCTTTTAATCGCATATATAGATTCAGGTTTACTTATATGAATCAAATACACAAAAAACGAAGCACAAAAACCGTTTGCCAAGAGGACTTATTTAAATAGCTATCTATACAAAATATGGGGTTACATCATCAGACAGGTTACATCATCAGACACTTCTGGAATGGGAAATTCTGGGGGGATTTTTAATTGTGTATCTGGGTGCACATTCTTATTCTCCTGCTTCCAGAACCTAAACAATCTCTCTTATAAAGAAAAAACACTCGGTACACGGATATATTTACATGTATCTACCGGCCACTGCCTAAAGGGGAAAATTGTTCAAACCACCTCTAACCTCTTCTATTCGGAATTACAGGTCCTTTCAAAATCCGCTACGCTAACACCGTGCACCAATCATACAACATGCCAGCTGTTCACTTCTTCTGTTTCTGCAGAGTGGCAAGGCCAGCGGGCTGCGAGACTTTTGACTTTTGACCTGTTTAAGCCGGGTTTTTTTTTTTTTTGCCATACTGTGATAGACTGTGTCAAAATCTAGGCGCGGATCCAGAACACCGGCTCAGTCGGGTGTCAAAGCCTCATTTCCATTATCAGCAGCAAGGTTATACGAAGGTTTACACCACCCTGATCTTTATCCAGGGTCCGCTCATCGTGCCTCAAGATCATCCAAAGATAGGTCTTCTCTGGATTCCCGAATATTCTCCCCGCAATATCCTAATAGCCCATTCCTATAGAAATAACTAAATTACAAAACTACAATTATTTGCAATCGAATCATTTTAAATAAAAATGTTTGCTATCTTATTGTAAATATACATAAATTTAATATAACATTGATACCAACAGTATATAATTCAATCCCAAGTATAAATCTTCTGTTAGAGGATTAAATATTAGACGGATAAAAAGTATATAAAAAACTGCTAGAAATAAAAATAAAAATAAACAAAAGTTAAAATCTTAATTTGATAAGATTTAAATATCTATAAACTATTCTAATTGTAATTGTAACTATGATTGTAATTGTGATAACGTAAACTAAGAAAAAAAAAATGATACAGTAAAATGAAAGATTATGATCAACACTTTACAGTTTATTGTACAAAAAATTTATAATTATAATTTATAATTGATTTTAAATTAAAATCTCCATTCTTTATCAACGGATTCAATTGCCCAAGCAAATTTTTCCCTTAATGTTTTAGTAAATAATTTTTCAATTGGAACATCATATCTTTTAGCAAACATAACGGTTAATCTAGGATCAATATAATTCATTTTAGAAGTACCTAATGCAACAGTTGAATTATCTTCTTTATCCTTTAATGATAAAGTTGTATTTGTAATTCTAGTTTCTAATTTTTCAACTTGTGATTTTAATTTTTCAACAGTAATATTTGATTTTAATTCTGGTTTTTTACTTTTCAATTCTTTTTTCAATTCTTTTTCATATTCAGAAACTTTTTTCAATTTTTCTTTTAATTCAGATTGTGGTAATTGCTTTTCACCTTCATATTTTAATTTTTCATTATCTTTTTCAAATTTTTTAATGGCTTTTTCTTTTTCTCTTTCAATAATTCTAATATGAATTGCAGCTTCATCTTCTTTTGTTAAATCATCAATTTCTTCAAAATATTTAGCTTCTTTTTTCAATAGTTTTTTATCTAATTGTAATATCATTCTTTTAATTCTAATCTTTTGCCAAACCATTTCTTGAATCTTTTCATTAATTTTTTGAACTGATGTATCATGATTTTTAGAAACTGTACGCTGATGATTACATAAAATGGCAACAGCTCTATTAGCTGCATTGAATCTAACAACTTTTTCATTTATTGTTCCTTCATTTGGAATTAAATCTAATTGATCTTGCATTGTCTTTGAAGCATTATATGTACGGAAAACTTTAGCTGTTAAACCTTGTAAATAATTTTGGAAATATTTATTAAGAATTGATGGATCTAATCTATCAAATAAATCATCACCTGGTTTCTTTGGTGCTTTTTTAAAGATTCTTAAATTTTTGAAAACTTGTTTATCAACTTCAACTTCTTGATGATATCTAATTGAATCCTTACCTAAGAAATCAAATATAACTGTACTTGGTGGTTTTAAAAATACATGTTCATAACGTAAAGAACAACAACCAACTGTATCTGCTTCATCATCTGATTTTTCACCACCAGCTCTTAATGCAAATACATCAATAAGATAAGTAGCTGTTGCGATTTGTCTTTCAACCATAAATTCACTTTTCAATTTTTCTCTATAATCTTTTCTAATTATATCGATATAATTTTTCAATTCTCTTGCTTTTTCAAATTTTTTAAAATCACTAATACCTTTTAAAGAAGAATTTTGTGAAAATCTAACATATTTAACAGAATTTGAAATATTTTCTCTCCACATTGCTAACCATGCAACAGTATTATCATGTTTAACTTCACCCCAATTATGACCCTTTGGTGGTTCTGGAATTTTGGCATCTTTACCAAGATTTAATACAACATCTTCAGGTTTAACCCTTCTTTTCAATTTACCAGTCTTAGGATGAGCACCACGACCTCTAAATAATCCGGGAGGTTCAATTCTAAAATTACCAACTTGTTCTTTTCTTCCATTTAAATAACAATATTTATATTCTTCTTCAGCTTCTTCTTTTTCTTTTTTAATTCTTTTCTTTTCTTGTGGTGGTAAACTCTTTTTTTCTTCTCTTTTCATTTCAAAATATTCCCACATTTTCCTAAAATTACATTTTTCAAATTTTTCAATTTTAGTACCATCTTTACAACCACCACTTTCTTTTAAAACTTCTAAGAAATCTTTGAAGAAATTTTTTTGGAAAACAGGATTTTTAGCATGTTCACTTTCTAACATTGCTGCAAAGAAACCCGCAACTTCTTCTGCATCTGGTGGTAATTGTACTGGTTTACCATCATAAATTAATGTAATATCCTTAGGTAATGGTTCATATTCAGGTGGGAAAACAACACCATTATGTTCTAAAGATTCCCATTTAACTTCACCATCTAAATCTTGTTGTTCCCACCATTTAAATTTGTCATCCTCTTCTTCGTCATCTTCTGGCTGTTGACTTCCACTTAATTCAGGAGTTTCTTCCTTTTTGACTTCTTTTTTCACTTTTGAAGTTGTTGTCTTTTTTGTAGTTGATCCATTTGTTTTTGTTGCTGTTGCTTTACTGCTACCATTTGTTTCTCTTTTAACTTTTGCTGCTGGTTCTTTTTTAACTTTTGTTACTGCTGTTGTTGTTTTTTTTGATTTTGTGGATGTTGTCTCCTTTTTCACTTTAGCTGTTGTTTTTGGTTTTGTCTTTGGTTTTGTCTTTGATGTGGTTGAGCTCTTCTTTGCTTTTGAGATTGGCTGATCATCATAATCATCTTCATCATCGTCGTTGTCATCATCATCATCATCACTTTCGTTATAATTTAATGTCTTTGCTCTTTTTCTTGTCGATGATTCTCTTTTCGCTGTTGTAGATTTTGAATTTCCTAAAGAACCTAATGGAATATCATCTTCAGATTCAGATTCATGTTTAATTTGTCTTTTCCTTCTGTTTCCTAAGGAAGCAATTGGTTTATCATCATCTTCAGATGACGACATTTTGCATTAAATATATGAAAAAGTGTTTTCTAGTTGGTTTTTTCTTTGCTTTTGTTTTGCTTTTATTTTTTGATATCTATAAATATTAAATCTTGTATTTATATTGTTGTCGATTCTCTTTTTGCTATTTATATTATACACGTAAATCACAGGAATCGGTAAGTCAAAAAAAAAAATTAACAGAAAAAAAAAGTAACAAATAATTTAATATTTTTATGTAACTACCCCAAATTAGAAAAGATTTACCTAAATATAGTAGATCAATATGACAAGATAAAAATTTAAATTATAATTTTTTTTTTCCAATGGTATTAAAATGAGAAAATAAAATTTTTAAAGGAAGATCTTTCTGATATTGTTGAAATTGGGATTGATTAAGGTTAGAAACTACAAAAGCAATCTTCAAAGAGGTACGTGAGTTGTGTGTGTGAATAAAGTGCAGGAATTGACAAAGTGTGAATTGATGAGAGAGATGAGAGATGAGAGATGGAAAAAAAATGGGAGCGTGAGATGGTTCAGTTGCGTAGTTGCATGAGTAGCTAGTCACTAACAAAACCTCAAATTCCACGTATAAGATACTGTTATTCAGAGCCGACACGCTTGTGAGATGCCTGTTCAACTGGCACCATGCAACGCCAAAGAGGCTCTCTGTTTGTGGGTTTCAATGCCTTAGAGACTACTCGCATTTTGATGTGAAATACCTGACTCTTTTGGCGCGTGCCTGTTTTGAAGGTGCCTCTCGTTTTCTCTCCGCGCTTGCTGCTCGCTGGCGGTTGATCTGGCTCTAAGCCGCCAGCTTGTAGCCTAGCAACTTTCTCTCTCTGGCAGTTGCTCCTGGTTTCAGGCAGTGCAGCTTCCAAGGCGCGAAAGGCAAGGACGTGCGGGAGCACTACCGAGACCGCCGCCGTAGTCTCACTACGCTCTCTGTCTTGGGCCTGTCAAGGTTGCCAGGGGTATTTAAAAGCTACCGCAGACATTCTGAAATTTATGCCGCTCTGGTAGGCCGCTGTGGAGTCTCTTGCCTGAGAAACAGTGTAGTCTACACAAAACCGAGTATCTCGCAATTTGTCGTAGCAAAAATTTACTCATTTTAATTATTGTGTCAACTCTTAATCTGTGCACGGGTGTTGTGCAGTCCAAATTTGCTTTCAATTGAGCTAAGCACTACTTTTTTCTTCTGTACTCAGTGAGTCTTCGGTTCCTTTCCCCGTCGCCCAAATTTCTTCTCTTGCATTTTATTTTTGGAAGGTTTGCAATTTAAAGATTATCACGTGATATTGTGTGGTGTTTTACGTCAGAAGGTAGTCTTTATCTTTGTTTTGTTGTCTGGTTCCTTAGACAGATAAATTTATGAAGAGATAGATACATCGATATTAAGACTAAAAATTCAATTATTCACAATTAAACCCATCTGTTGACTAGCAACCATATTGAAAGTTATAATAACTTGCTTTTACTTATAAATTTTAGGTATTAGACATTAATATTAATATATAAGGTATCAAAATTTTGACTGTTCACAATTTTTCAACATCACTATACTAAAAGAAACCAGTAACAAGACTGTTTAGGGCTACAAAGGGTATTTATAAAATTATACTGACATAATTTGAAATTTAATGAATTCCTAAACAAGTTAAAAATAAATGAAAATGGTTGATTTGTTCTTTTAAACAATTACCCAAAGAAAGGGTTTAACAATGGCATCGAATATTAATCCGTACTCTATAACACTGCCATTTTTGATCAATATCAAAAAAAGGAATAAATTAAATGATAAGTAAATATAAAAGAGTTTTTTTAAAAAAACACAGTAATTTAAGTTTACTTTTAGGACTTTCGGGTAATTTCAAAACAAATTGGGGAGGATATTAAAATGAAGATAAATTTAAAAATGACATAGCCACTTATTATCTCGTGGTTAATAATTAAAACCCGCATTCATTCACTTACATATATTATGAAAACAAAAAGAAAAAAAAAACTGGAGATGTTTTAATTGCTTTTATATTTCTACTTTCATACAAATCACCGTCATGTTACTGATAATCACATTTTTGGTTTTACTTTTTGGGTTTTTGGTTTGCATGATTCATATCAAATGATGTAATATTAAAATGATAGTAGAGATTATAGATTGATTGAACGATTAAACCGGCATTCCAACAAATTAGTGTTCAAATTACTGTTTTAGTAATATATTCATTATGTGAATAAAACAGGGAAAACGATAGTAAAATCGCTTACGAATACAGCCATATAACACAAAATTTATTTTCAAAATCTCCGTGCTCCAAGTGGCTTATCACACTTTCAAGCACCAAATGAGACGGTGTATAAATGGGCCGTTTCTGTCCATTAACTGCACCAATCCGTACCGCCTGACGCACCGAGAGCCAGACAAACACAGCGCTGCTCGGGCGACACCGCCAGCACAATCTTCCCAAAAAAATCCGCTTTGTAGCCGCATTCGGAAAGAAAACAACAGAAAAGATCAAAAAAAGGTCCTTTTGTTGATACATTTCCTGATCCGGAGCGGACTCCCAAATTAAGACAATCAATAACAACGTTAGGCATTGATCTCAAAAAATTCAGTGAAGAGGCAGAAAGAATATAGTACTCCATATTAACCTCCATTCAGAAATATGTAAACATATTACTCCAGAGAATCAGCATTATTCTTCAAAATTTTCCCACTTTTCAATAGTGGGAATTGGTTTTTTGCATGGTTTCACTATGTGATTCGACATGAGCTCACTCTAATTCACTCTTTTTCGTTTACTTGTTGCTGGGGAAAATCATCTCGTAAGGACGTTGAATGTCGCTGCTGATGCTGGCTAGATTATACAGAGCCTGTTATATTCATGAAATCTCTGGCTACAGTTAGCTGATTTACCACCACGGCACTCTGCACAATAATTCATTGTAAAAGGCTGTACTGTAGAGACTTATCCGTGTACATTTACCAATGAACCCACCTACCACATGGTAATTTTAATATAATTTTTGTTTGTTTCATAGCATCTTAAGCCAAACAAAGGTTTCAGATTTAGTAAATTCAATTAATTGTTTTTCCCCCGTTTGAAATCTATCCTGGATCCCGCATACAGGCAATTAAATTCCAAGAGATACCTTAGAAATTCAACGGCATTTTCTCCAAAATTCACAGTTTTCAGCCACTGTCTCTACATACCATACTTTTTTTTTCTGCTGGAAACAATTTAACTGCTTCTTCTGGAATATACTTTTCTTAACAATTCTCTTTATTATTATTTCTCTACTTTGAATCAAATATTACTGTGAAATTGACTCCTCGTTGGTATTTTGTTATTCATTGTTATTTGTTCTGTAATTGGTATATTCTTTTGTTCGTTATAGGAAATCGGTCAACTTATTATTTATTACTCTCAGTTAATAATTACTGTCACTTATTATTAATTATTATTATTACTGTTGATTTTATTATCATTCTACCGCTTTTTTCCCTTTCATATCCATCCAGCTGGGAAATTCTCTGAAGTTATTCCTTACTGTCATAATAAGAATAATATCAATAATTGTCAAAACTCTGAATTGCTTTATTTCCTTTTTTGGATACATTTCTTCCAATTTGTAACTTTAACTCACTCAAGTCTGCATCACTTCAAGTTAGATAAAATACAGCTTCATTCTTCCTAAGGATTTGATTCATTCTTTTCTTATCTTTTAACATTAGTTCAGGTTCATCCTTTTGAATATACACATCCTTCACACTTGTGATTCATATTTATAAAAAAACAAAAGATATTTGAGTAAATATCTCTTTTGTCTCTGTGGTGAGTGCTTTGAATCGAAATCTTCAACACACTGGCATATCATATATATCCTTGTTTCCTTTCTCTTCTTTCTTTTATCTAATTTCTATATCAGAACTGGTAACAAAGCCGTTCATCATAGTCTTACTAAAAAAAGAAATTCTTTAAGGAAAAAAAAAGAAATTTAAAAGGAAAATCTTAACTCTGTTAAAACATTTCTATTGAATAGAAAATAAAACAAGCAAATTTAATTCATTACTCATTTTGTTTCATATAGTATAATTCTTTACAGGTTACAAGAATTTACAATATAAATAACATTGAAAAAAAAATTAAAATATCGAATATAGATTCAAAAGCATAAAAAATCAATAAAACTCTTCTTTATACAAATATAATATTAATTGAAAACATTATGTCATCTAATAGACCATTACAACCACTTAATAGTGTTCATATGAACGCTAAGGCAAATAACTTGCCAACAAATTCATTAAAGACTCCAATTAAGAGTTCAGTTACAAAACCAACCAGTGAATCAAAACCACATACCGCTAAAAAGAAGAAAGAAAAATTATCCGCTTTATGTAAGACTCCACCATCTGTCGTTAGAACTAGAAATGGTAGAGGTTATCATAGAGGTTTATTTTTAGGTGAAGGTGGTTTTGCTCGTTGTTTCCAAATGAAAGATGAGAGCGGTAAAGTATTTGCTGCTAAAACAGTTGCTAAAGCATCAATTAAAAATGAAAAGACAAAAACAAAATTATTAAGTGAAATTAAAATTCATAAAAGTATGGTTCATTCAAATATTGTTCAATTTATTGACTGTTTTGAAGATGATGTTAACGTTTATATTTTACTTGAAATTTGTCCACATCAATCTTTAATGGAATTATTAAAGACAAGAAAAATCTTAACAGAACCTGAAGTTCGTTATTTTACTGTTCAAATAATTGGAGCTGTTAAATATTTACATGGTAGAAGAGTCATTCACAGAGATTTAAAACTTGGAAATGTATTCTTTGATCCAGAAATGGATCTTAAAATTGGTGATTTTGGTTTAGCTTCAGTTTTAAGTCCAAATAATAATAAAAGATATACCATTTGTGGTACACCAAATTATATTGCTCCAGAAGTTTTAGGCGGTAAAAATACAGGTCACAGTTTTGAAGTTGATGTTTGGGCTATTGGTATCATGATTTATGCTTTATTATTTGGTAAACCACCATTTCAAGCTAGAGATGTTCAAATCATTTATGAAAGAATTAAAAATAATGAATTTAAATTTCCATCAGATTCAACAGTTTCTCAAGAAGCAATTCAATTAATTAAGGATATTTTATCAACAGATCCTCATCAAAGACCATCATTAGATGATATCTTAAACTATGATTGGTTCAGATCAGGTCCATTCCCAAGTAATATTACTGTTGAAACTTTAAGACAACCACCAAAGAATTTCGCATACATTTCAATGGAAGAATCATTAATTAATTTTGCTAATTTAAAACAAAGATCAGGTATTAATGAACCTCAAAAGAATCCTGTTCAAATCTTAAGAACAGATTTAGAAAGTGAGCAACCAAAAACTTTATTACCACATTCATTATCACCAGGAAATACTAAAAATAAATATAAAGAAGTTGCTCCTGTTACAATTAAACCTTTAAAACATAAAATTAACGCTGCCGCTGCTGCTACAAATGGCGAAACTACAAAAAATACCCCAACAACAACTACTACTACTTCAGCAGCTGCTAATAATAATCATCATTTAAATACAGTAATGTCTAATGTTCTTAACAGTACTATAATTGAAGTATTGGAAGGAATCAAAGCAATTGAACAAGACGTTTCCAATGGTACTATTACATCATGTTCCATTTGGAGACCAATAATGGTTAGTAAATGGGTTGATTACTCAAATAAACATGGATTTTCATACGAATTATCCTCAAATGTTGTTGGTGTCTTATTTAATAACGGACAAACAATAATGAAATGTGTTGAAAATAATGATGTTTTCCATGTTGATACAGATTTAAAAGAAGGTTGGAAATTAAGTCAATATCATCCAGATCACGTTCCAGCACATTTATATAAAGAATTAGATATGGTTGAATTTTTCAGTAAATATATGAGTGCTAATTTATCAAATGTTTCAAATGCAAATGAAAGATTTTTAAAACAATCTAAAAATGTGTTTTTAAGAAGATATACAAGAGATGATAATTGTATCATGTTTGAATTAAGTGATGGTTCTTTACAATTTAATTTCAAAGATCATCATAAGATTTGTATATCTGATAAAGGTAGATCAATTACTCATATTTCTCCAAATAAAAATATAGAAACTTTACCATTATCATTAGTTTTACAAAGAGGTAATTTTATTGATGAAAAAGATGAATATTTTATGGTTAAATTTGATTTTATAAAGCATGCATTAAAGAATAAATTATCATCATGTTAATTTCATTTATTCTATCCTAATAATTCCTAATTTTAATCCCCATTTAAAAAATCAATATTAATCATATTCAAATACCTCTGTTTTTCTTAGTTTGTCATACTTTCCCAACAAGATTGTTTATTATTATTATCCGAAATAATTATTTATCAATTCAACTCAAATTTTTTTATCATTAGACTGTACAATTAATTAATTTTTACTTTCCTTTTTGTTCTTATCATCGTTCAATTTATCTTGTCTTTAATTTTTATTTTTATTTTATTTATTAATTTATTTATTCTGTTATATCTGTGTTTCCTTTTTTATTGTCAATTTCCGTTTTCATTAATATCTTTTTTTTCTATAATTATACCGTTCACTGCTCGTTTTCTACTAAATCATTTTTAAATGTTTTGTTTTTCTCTTTTTATTAGTTACTACCTTATTTTATAAATATCATATGATATTTATTGTTAATAATTTTAATTCAATTTTCTTCTTTATTATTTTTTTCTTGTTGTTTTTTCAATATTAAAATATTTTATACCATTAAAAAACCGAGAGAGGTTTTTTTATCATTTTTTTTTCAAAAAAAAAAAAGAGAGAAAGGAATATAAAACTATAACAATTATATCAAATAAAGCTAAATTGTTTACTTGTTTTCATTATTATTATATATATATATATACTAAATTTATATTTTTCTTATATCATTTATTTCATTCTATTAAATTTTACTTTAATATCAGTTTATATATTTAGTAATTATTATTTCGTTATTAATAATTTTATCTTTTGATTTTGTGTTTGTTTTTACAATTAATTATTAACAACCAATTATTTATTGGATGTACTGTATGTAGAAAAAGAATTAGTGATATGAAAATTAATAATATGAAAATTAATATGGTTAATAAACTATGCTAATTAATTTATATTAGATATATATGACTATAGTACACAAAATTTCAAGAATAATGAAAACAAACAAGAAAAAAACAGACAAATGTAAGGAAAAGAATAGAAAAAT
The DNA here is from genome assembly GCA_001599335.1 of [Candida] boidinii. NCBI lineage: Eukaryota > Fungi > Ascomycota > Pichiomycetes > Pichiales > Pichiaceae > Ogataea > [Candida] boidinii. The sequence goes on along the minus strand of BCGP01000001.1, from coordinate 3,067,346 downwards.
TAGAAAAAAGAAATGATAAAATAAGTTAAATGGAAAGAAGAAAATAAAAAATACAAAACTTTTGATTTGATTTGATGTAATTTAATATAATTTAATTGTTTAAAATGATTATAAATCATCATCATTTTCACCAGCAGTTAATAAAGCTTTTAATTCCCATTCTCTTTTAAATTTATCATTTAATACACCTAATTTTGAAATTAATCTAGTACAAGCATTTTTTAAAGCTAATCTTGGTTTATAACCTTCTTCAGTTTGTAATCTCATAACAAAATTAGCAAATAAAGGATGTTCAATCTTATAAGCAACGAATAAGACTTGTTGATCGTTTAATAATTCTTGTCTTAATAAATTACCTAATGTATGATCTTCTCTTTCAAATTTTATTATTATACAATTTGGAACTTTTGAATCTGGAGAAATTGCTAATTTAGGTACACCATCTGGTAATATAAATAATTCAAAACGATCTGGAGCATTCATTTTTTATTTTACTGTGTATGAATAAATGTGTTTCTGTGTATATGTATCTGTATATATGATTATATGTTTATATGTGTGTATAAATGCCTATGTGAACGGTGTATATATAAGTTTGTAGTTGAAATATATTTAAATTTAAAGTATTGATATTCTTTTGGTATACGATTAATTCAATTAATTTCAAACTTTATCTTATTGCGGTAAACTAAGTGATTCTTTTTTGCCTATATGTGATACCTCGAAGTTGATTATTAAATGGAAAAAAGAAACAAATGATATAATTATTATCAAATTTTTTTCAAATACTGAATTGATTGGTTGGAATAAGTCTGTATATAATTTTATATAAAATTGATAAGCCAAATTGAGCAATTTAGAATTTTAAGAAGAAGTCAAGCTACAATTAAATGATATCATCTGAACGTATCCAGTACAAGGCAAAGTATGTACCATGCATGGTACATACACCATGTTGAGTACAGTATACATCCATTGATATGGCTTTCAGCTCAGCAAGACCCCGTCCCCCCACTGTACAAGCCATTCAACAATAGTTCAGCACAGTCTCTAGCTTCATCTTCGCTCCATGCTCTGATGTTCCGATGTTCAGTTGAGCGCCTGCGGTTTAACTGCTTACTATGAGGATTGAAAAATTGGTAGAGAAAAGATAAGTCAAAGAAAAACGTCAAGCCCGTGCACCATTGTTTAAAGACTTACTTGAATTTTGATAAACATTTTAATTCTACACTGAGAGGTGCGAGGAGTATAGGCTTATGCCAATGATCTGATAACTGTTATAAACAATGCTTTGTTTATAGTGCACGGGTGTTGAAATACAACTTTGAAAAAGAAGTCTGAGTGATCTCGTTCAGCCATTTTAGTCTGTCTGTGTTACGTAATATGATAATGCTATGCCTATTTCACTATTCAGGAGCATTTTCACTTTTCTTTTCTCCAGCGGGTTTCCCAATCTGGACATGCAGATTGGGAAACAGAACAGCGCTCGACAAGTGTGTGAATGAATGTGGTGCACGGATTATCAAAGACATTAACTTATACCGAGGATATTGATATTGGTTTCGGACATGGCGCTATAGGTTGGCCGCTTGGAGATTGGGAGCCGTGTGGCTGGGTGTTCGGCTGGGTGCGCAGCCAAAGTCATTTGTATGTTACCGCGCTCTGTGCTCGGTGTAATTAGGGCCACTTGGCAAGCGTGGGAAAAGGGGAGAAATCCAGCCACCTGTCTGGTGTGTTGGCCGTGGCCTTGTCTCAGGCAGTTGAAGAGCTCGGCCCGAGATCCTTTTGGCTGGCAGCCGTCGGTGGTTATGAGCACACCGGCAGCGACTCCCTCCATGTTCCCTTCTGTGTCTCTCACAGTGTTCCTTCCTATCTGGTGCATGAGCAAGAAGCTGCGAAGAGAGACACACAGAGACACAGAGACACAGAGTCTGTTTCTGCAACTTCGCATCTTGTTCTACTTTTGTTATGTTCTCCTCTAGTCCCGCTTTGTTCTACTTTGTTCTGTTTGTCTTTACTCTGTCTTTGCTCTATCAACACATCCCTCTTGCTGCTCAATCTCTACCTGCTGCCATCTGAATCACACTCACTAGATGATCTATACTCTACTTGTAATCTGAAGTCACTCCATCTCAATTCGCACTCTCTCTTCAGTTGCCAGGAATTGCTGTTGAAAATGATTGATTGTTTATTGTTTATCTCTTAAGCGTTGTTTTCAATCACAGACTCCCATAGACACTTGTTATAACAATATCTACTTAATATAAATCAATCCAAAATTATCATTGCACTGTCTGATATCTCTTTTTTTTCTTTTTATCACATCTGCAAATTTTTATTCTATTTTGGTTTTGTCTTTCATAAACTTGAAATTTGATTTGATTTGATTTGATTTCCAGTTAATTTTTATCCTTTTTTTTTGTTTTCAATTTTTCCCTCTTATCTCCCCTTTTCTAAAAAAAAACATAGATCAAGAAGATTAATTATCAATAGGATCATAAAAGATTTAGATTCATATTATTAGAAGTTCAAGCACAATCATAATCATAATTACTGATACTTTTTTTTTTGACCTCTAAAAACTTTAATCCAACTACTACTTATCTTCACGTGTATTTTTATTCTATTCTGATTCAAAATGTCTGGTCAAGATACTTGGAACAAAGATAATAGAGACAATAAGAATGGTCCAACTTTACAACCATTCCAGTAAGTATATTTTTTATGATTTATCAATGTTATCCAATATATGTTTGTTTTAATATCCGGTGTATTCTTATTACTACCTGGTGCTGACTTTCGCATAGAAAAAAATCTCAATGACCGATTGACAACAACTTGGACTTACACTGTGATAACAATACATCCAATATTAGCCGATATATTATATCACTAATATATTGATATCATTTTTATCTATTCATGTATTATTTGATATACTAACAGCACTCGCTTCTCTTTCTTCCTCTCTCCTTATCTATGTTATCTTATAGTGGTCAACAAACTGGTCCGCCGGTATTACCTTTGCCAAACTCTTTAGAAAATGGTATGTATCTTTTTAATCAATCATTGAGAAAGAATTGTATCAATTCAATCAATTCAATCAAATTTAAATATTATACGTCAATGAAACTAACACATTTCTTTCTTTCTTACTTCTTCTTTCAATCTGATATTCTACTTGTTATTTTATTAGGCCAATCATATTACCCTTTACCATCCTTACCAGGTATGAATAACTTAGGAAGATACTCAATTAATGGTCCTCCTATGATGGGACAGGTATGTTTACATATATTTTACTGATCACCGCATATGACTAATATGGTCGCAGGTGATGGGTTTTCTTTTAGTCAATTAATACATATACTAATACTAACACTACTCCTCTCAAATAAAATAAATTTATCCATTTGAAATTATATAGCCAGGACAAGAACAAAGACCTTTACAACAAGGCCAACCACAAACTGAGCCACCTCAAATTCTTAACAACCAAGTTCCTCCATCAGCTGTTCCACAGCCTATCCCACAGGCTCAACAACCTTATAGGCCATTAAATGTTAAAGATGCTTTATCATATTTAGATCAAGTTAAATTACAATTCCAAGCTCAAACTGATGTTTACAATAATTTCCTTGATATCATGAAAGATTTCAAAAGTCAAGCGTGAGTTTTATACTTCTTTTTTTGTTTTTACTTTTTTTTTTTTTTTATCCCTATGTCTCTGTTAAATCCGATACCAAAAATTGCATCCAATTAATTCACTAAACTAAGAAGGTTTAATTACAATCATAATTAAATACACCTTATCATTATTTCCTTGTTAGAAAAATAGTGGATTCATTTTCATAGTGTTAATGTCATTTCAAACACCAAAATAAAACTCCAACTCCACTGTTCGCACTTTAGACAAGAAAAATTACCCTACCTTGAAAAATAGTCTTCGGATTTATACTTCATCCGTTTTCAAACTTTTAGATTACATAATGTTTGATAAATCTCCAAGCGTCGCGTCGATATCTTTTGAATATGCGTCGATATTCTACCAAATTTGAAGTTACAATTTCTCTTTTCAATTTTCCCTCACTGTTTTTTTTTCATTTTTATCTCCCCTATTACCCGTTTAAGACAGCACCATGGAGATAGAGATTATTGTTATTTTCACATGGATTAGGTAATTAAGTGATTATTTCAAATATTTTACAGATTATTCCTTCATACTTAAGACACATAATCTTACATATACCATACAAATTATGCATTAATTATTAGTGAATTACAATATTATTGGGTTTATAAAGTATTAGATATGGATTGAAACTTAACTTTGAAGTAAATATCTTCTAGATTTATAATTACTAACTATTTCTTTTAATATTTTTTTTTATATATATATAGTATTGATACACCTGGCGTTATTGAAAGAGTATCAACCCTTTTTAGAGGTCACCCAAAACTTATTGATGGCTTCAATACTTTCCTTCCTCAAGGTTTTGCAATTGAATGTTCTGCAGAAGATCCAAATACAATTATTGTTACTACTCCAATGGGTAAAACTGTTAGAAAAGATAATATGGCTTTGGATCCTCAACAACAACAGCAGCAACAGCAGCAGCAACAACAGCAAATGGAAGAGTATCAATATCAGCAACAACAACAGCAACAACAACAGCAACAACAACAGCAGCAACAACAGCAACAACAACAGCAATACTATCAACAACAGCAACAACAACAGCAACAACAACAGCAACAACAACAGCAACAACCTCCACAGCCTCAACAACAGCAACAACAGCAACCTCCACAGCCACAACAACAGCCACAACAACAACAACAGCCGCAACCACAACAACAGCAACAACAAGCAGCAAAGCAAGGATCACCTGCAGAGTTTGATCAGGCCATCAATTATGTTAACAAAATTAAACAAAGATATGCAAATGAACCTGATATTTACAAACGTTTCTTAGAAAACTTACAAATGTATCAAAAGGCAATTAAACCAATTGATGAAGTTTACAGAGAAATTTCAGTCTTGTTCAGAGATGCTCCTGATTTATTAGAAGATTTTAAATTGTTCATGCCAGATTCTGCTGAAATTCGTGAACAACAAATTCAACAAGAACATGCTCAACAGCAACAAATGAATGATTATTATATGCAACAAGCTTATTATAATAAAATGCAACAAGGTGGAGCCGGCGCTCCACAGCAACCTGTTATAGGAAATGCTCAACATAATGGCGCTGCAGCTGGTCAAGTTCCTAACGCTAACGCTAACTTACAATTACCACCTGTTGGTAATTTCCCTCCTCCAGGCTTTGCACAAAATGGACCAAACCAGGCTCAGCAAAAGGGGGGTGTTGCTCCTGTTTCTGGACAACAACCAGTACCAGGTGCTTCCGCTGGTGCAGTCGCTGGTGTACCAGCTACCACTACTACTACCACAGCTACTGCCCCAGCAACTACTGCTAAAGAAAAGAAAAAGAAAGGTTCACAACAACAAGGTCAAGGCAAGCAAACAAAAGCCCAGCAACAGGCTGCCGCTCAGGCTGCTGCTCAACAACAAGCCGCCGCTCAACAACAAGCAGCTGCTCAAGCTCAACAACAACAAATGGATGCCCAATTACAACAACAGCAATTATTACAACAAAAGCAAGCTCAAGTTGCTGCTAATACCATGGCTGAAAATCAAAATCAACAACAATTGCAACCAATGAATGAACCACCTGTATCTAATATGCGTAGTACTCCAATGCCAAAAAGAAAAGAAGAAAATCCTTCATTATTACCAGGAATTCCAGATCCTGTTTTCCCAAAACTTGCCGATGCTGATTTAACTGATGAAATCAGTTTCTTTGATAAAGTTAAGAGAATGATTGCTCATAAACAAACTTACAACGAATTTTTAAAATTTATAAGATTATACTCTTGTGATGTCATTGATAAGAATACACTAGTTGAAAGAGTTGGCGGTTTCATTGGAGGCTTCCCAGAACTATTTGATTGGTTCAAAAATTTCGTTGGTTACGATGATACCCCATTGCATATCGAAAATATTGCCATTAAGAAGCAACAATTAGACCTGAACCTTTGTAAATCTTGTGGTCCTTCCTATAGATTATTACCAAAATCTCAAACTTATATGCCATGTTCAGGTAGAGATGAAATGTGTTGGGAGGTCTTAAACGATGAATGGGCTGGTCATCCAGTCTGGGCATCTGAAGAATCTGGTTTCATTGCTCACCGTAAAAATCAATATGAAGATATCTTTTTCAGAATTGAAGAAGAAAGACATGAATATGATTTCTATATGGAAGCTAATTTAAGAACAATTCAAACTTTAGAAACAATCGCAAACAGAATTGCAAATATGTCCCCTGAAGAAAAGGCAAGTTTCAAATTACCTCCAGGTTTAGGACACACATCGGTTACCATCTATAAAAAGGTCATCAGAAAAGTATATGATAAGGATCGTGGTTGGGAAGTTATTGATGCTCTTCATGAACATCCAGCTATCGCTGTTCCAATTGTCTTGAAGCGTCTCAAACAAAAAGATGAAGAATGGAGAAGAGCTCATAGAGAATGGAATAAAGTTTGGAGAGAAATGGAACAAAAGGCCTTTTATAAATCATTAGACCATCTTGGTTTGACTTTCAAGCAAATCGATAAAAAATTACTCACTAATAAACAACTTGTTAGTGAAATTGGTACTATTAAACAAGAACAACAGCAGAAAAGAGTTCATCCTTTGATGCCAACACCAAAATCTCAATTGGAATATATCTATAAAGACTACGATGTTTTCGTTGATATTTTGAAGTTGGTCAATACTTTCTTAAGTCACAATAATGCATACTCACAATATGATAAAGAGAAGATGGAACAATTTATGAAATCTTTCCTGATCTCTTTCTTTTTCTTAGATTCAGATTATATTGAAAATCAAATAAAGTTAAGATCATCATCAGATGACAAATCAGAAAAAGAAGACGAAACAGCAGAAGATGTCAATGAAAAGAAATCTTCTGCTGATGGGACCGAATCTACAACTCCTGAAAGTGATACTAGTGAGCCAATCTCAATCTCAACTCTTTCACAATCAAAGAAACGTTCTCGTGATTCAGATTTATTGAAGGATGTTTTGAGAAAAACAAAAGCACCAAGATTAACTAAAAAGAATAGCGAAAGCGATGTTTCTAATGTCGAAGATTCTTCTGTTGAAACTCCAGAAACTGAAGCATATAATCAAATACCAGAAGAAGTTGAAAAAGCCAGACAACCATGGATCAATACTGAAGATAACACTGGAATGTCAAATGTCAAGACTGAACCTGTTGGTTTGAAAAGATCAATCTATAACTTATTCTGTAATACCCAGATTTACGTATTTTACAGAGTCTTCAATACTTTATATGAAAGATTACTTGAAATTAAGAAATTAGGTCCTGAAGTCAATTCTGAAATTAGATCAAGAGTGGAAACTAAATTTGCCGCAGATTTAGATCTCCTCAATCACCAATTAGAAGATATGGGAATTGATATCAAAGGTGAAGATAGCTACAAGGAAACATTAGGTTTGTGTGAAAGATTAATCGAAGGTAAACTTGAACACTCGTGGTTTGAAGAAACCTTAAGACAGGCATTCCGCAATAAAGCATTCAAATTATTTACCATTGACAAAGTTTTACAGAATTTGATTAAACATGCTCATACTTTAATTGCTGATCATAAATGTTCAGAAATGATTGTCTTGATGGAGAAAGATAGAAGTAGTGAAACCACTACTGCAAAAGATCAAATTATGTATCGTATGCAAGTTAGAAATTTGATGGGATCAGAAGATAACATGTTCAAGGTGACGTTTGATACATTAAAGAATGAAACAGAGATTTCATTCTTAGCTTTAGATGATTTGACATTAAATGATCAAAAATTAGAAGAAGAAAGATGGAACTATTATCTTACCAGTTATGCCATGTCTCATCCTACAGAAGGTATTCCATCTTCAAAGATCAACCTTCCTTTCTTACGTTCATCAATTGACGAAGATGATGAAGATGAAATTAAAGGTGTAAGTGATGCTAATTTGAAGGTTAAAATTGATATGGCTACATATAGAATCTATTTTGAACCAGGAAGTCATGACAGCTTCATTCGTAACAATTTATTTGAAGCAAAGAAACAGATCAAGAATTTGGAAGAAAAGAAAAAAGAAAAGGCAGAATCTTTGAAAGAGATTATTGAAGGCGAATATGGTTGGCAAACAACTTTATCAAGTGATCCAACAAAGAAAGAATTGCTGGAAAACAAATTTAAACTTCTCATCTCTAAAGGTCCTGAAGCCTACTCAAAATATAGTGGCGAAGAAAAACCAGCTGAAGATATCACTGCTGCTCAATCTGATTTAACATTAGAAGGAGAATCAACTATTGCTGAAGGTACTGAAGAAAAACCAAAGGCTGAAAAAGTTGAAGAAACTCCTGTTGATGTGGCCATTACTGCTTAAAATTAATAGTCCTGTAATTATATTTCTTGTATTTGATGTTGTTATCCTAGTTTTTTAAACAATAGTTTACATATTTTCTATTTGTTTATTTTTATTTTTTTATTTGTTATATTTTATTTTTTGTGTCATAACTTTTTTTTATTTTATTAATTTGCAAAATTTTTCAAGTTTTTATTCCCTATAAAAAGTTTTTTATTGTATTTTTTTACCCTAATTTTTTTTTTTTATTATATTTCAAATTTTACTCTGGGGGTTATCTCCAAGTACGGTTTTATCTTATTTTTTTAGATTAATTTTATTCTTCCTTTTTTGTATTCTGTTTTAATTTATTATACTTCATTTTGATTGTGTTATGTTCATGTAGATTTATTGTGTAGTCTGACCAAGCGATGCCCTAGTTTTACGTTTAGCTATGGTGAATCCAATTGGATTTTCTTAAATGAAATTTATATTTAGAAGTATATAAAAGGGAAAAAATCTAGATATTTACATAATATAAGGAGTGTAGAGAGAAACAGATATCAGACACAAATATCATTTCCGGTGTAGTCAATTTTCAGTTGATCTAGTTTGTGATCTGTTTCTCAGATGTGTGGTTCTTTCGGTATCAATATCAACACCAAAATCCTCAAGATTCTCACCAAAATCATTCATCCACTCTGTCCTTTCTAGGTTAAGACGGTTGTCAAAATATTTGCCACCTTTGAACAGGTCACTTACTTTTGAGCTCACACTATCATTGTCACTGTCAATATCTTTATCATCAACCTCATTTGTCACATTTGTTGAGAAATTACCGGAGTTAGATTCTTCTGTTTGTGGTTCATCATATGATTTGGTCAACTCGTAATCACCAGGCTCATATGAATCTTCTCCATCTGGAGGCCAAGGTAAATCAAGCTGGTCTTCAGCATCATCTGATCTTTTGAATTTCAATCCATCTGATGTTGGGCCACCCCATGGTAGTAACCAAGTATATACTGGACCTAATGTTTCTACTAAATTGTCATATACTGACAAGTCGTATGGAAACACCAGATCATCAAAAGAAAAGTTTTCTGGAACAATGGATTGGTGATCTGAAATAGTTTTAGAATTTTTGGGTCTGGACAAAATGTTTCTTTCAGATTCGTCTAAGTGGTCGGCGTCTTCTTGTAGGTAATCCATTTCATATTGTGTTTTTTCTGCATTTTTCCATGTTGTTAATTCTGGAAGTTTCTTGCCATGGACTTTCTTATAATTTTTTTTAATTCTTCTCCAGAATCTTTCACTATAAAACTGAGATTCAATACGTTCACACTCCCAGCCTTCAATTTGAGTTCTACCAGTGAAAACAATATGATAAACTTCACGTAAGAACAAAATAATAATACTGAACAAAACCATAAAATTCAACAATGATAACACTATGACTAACGCCATTTTCGGTTTCGATATGAGATAAGATGGAAGGTTTCTGTCTTTATAATACTGGATCAAATCCTTACCCAACTCAACAAAGGTAATTCCAGTGGTCACTATAACCCAAAATAAAAACCTTAAAAAATGTGGCATATTTTTATAGCCAACACAGTTCATTGTCCACGGGCAGTGGTGATCCATCTTAAGAACACATGTACGACAGGTCTTACAATGATGAGCTCTCTCTGGTTTATCACTTTCACATTTCTTACAGTATCTTTTCCAGACTTTTCTGTCTTTTGTTAATTCCGATTTGTAACCCTTTGGAGGAGATCCTGGAAGAACAGTACATGCCAAATAATATGAAACCCAGATCATGGTCAAACATAATTGAAATATAACTTGCTTTTGAACCGAAAAACGGTCCTTAAAAATATAAAAATGAGCTGGATATCCAATCCCACCAATTAAGAAACATGGTATCTAAAATTCAAACCATCTAGTTAGTATAAAATGTCATTGTATTAAGCTTGGATCAAAAAATCAAAAAGAAAAAAGCTGACATACTGCTATGCCCATCCAAGGCCACTTTAATACTATTGCCATGTTTTGGTATAAATTGACTCTCGCCAAAACTAATGTTAAGAACAAAGAATAAGCCTTTATTTTTAAGAAAGCTTTTAGCTTTTTAAATATACCAATACCTCTAACGTCAATAACTACAGATCAAATCTTGCTATTGTGTAGGTGAAGAACGGGCTTTTCGCCTTGCAGATTTGGCGCTCTTTTGGCATAATCGATCGATGCATGAATTCGCGTTGCACTTGTGACGCAAAAATCAGTACACTAAATGTTTAGCTTATTCTTTAACAGATTTCATGTTGGACATTACCCATTTATAAAAGATCAAGCAAAAATTGAGCATTTTCTACAGAAGAGAATTACCTCAATTGTAAACACAAGACGGGTATCAATTTACCATACATATTATAATATTTATATAGAATTAAAACGATAATATTACCATCTTCATCAATAAAATAAATTCAACTTTTTGGTCGAATCTCTAGTTTAGCGTCGATCGTCTGGTGTGAGGGTGAGTTGCTTTTGCTCTGGCAAAATCACATTTAAAGTTTGGAGTTTGTGTCAGGCGCTTTGTCCGAGCGGTTAAGGAGAAAGATTAGAAATCTTTTGGGCTTTGCCCGCGCAGGTTCGAGTCCTGCAGGCGTCGTTTCTTTTTTTTAAAAATTATTTTGCCTCAAAACAACAACCTTGCTGTTGCACAAATGCAGATCAGCTTTGTTCCTTTTTTTTGTTATTTTGGAGTCTCAGTTACAGATTTCTATGGGGAGTGTAAAATCCCGAATATATCCGGGAACAGATTTTAATTCTGTTGCCTTTATGACCTCTGTGCGTCTAAAGAATAGCTTCTAGTGTGCCTATAAAATGGTGGCCTAAGAAATTCAAGAAGATTCTTTAAATTTTTATTCCTGCTCTCCTTTGAACAATAATTATTTGGAAAGACCTTTGATTCTTAATAATATTTTAATTGAAGAGTCACAATCAGATCAGATTTTTGAATTTCTTATGATTGTTTCCGTAATTCAAGAAGATATTATTAGAAATTCTGTCGAGTTTGTAGACTGTAGATCCGTCTAGTCGATTAGGTTTTAATTGAGTCATAACCACTAATGAATATTAACTTTCTGTTCGTGTAGATATTGCAGCCTGGTTTATGGTTAGGTAGTTGGTAACTGATTTACTCTTACGAATAGTCCAGCAGAAATTAAGTTTTTTAACGGAGCGTGGTTTTCCATGTAGTGGAATTGTTTTCTTTTACCAAGTATTAATTTACGACCTTTAATGGAAAATAACACGATCTAGGAATTGTAGGAAAAACAAAAGAAGATCGAAATTTACTCTTTTAACAATAAAAGCAAAAATTTTGTTGAGATGTGGCTCAATGGAAACAGCAGCTGTACGATCAAGTGACATACATCAAGAAAGGTAATGATTTTAACATACGGTCCCAAATCAGTACTATAATAATGTTTAATAGAGTGGAATTGAATCTCAGAAATCAATGCTTAACAACTTAAAGGATAAACCTTTAGGTGATGCGTGGATGGAATGCAGAAAATGAAAAGAAAGTACATTGTTATGTTGTTGGATGTCCCAGCTTTTAGAACGAGGAAGCAAAAAGCTCCCTACCGAGTTTCCAGATCATACGAAAACGAAAATAAAAGGAAATCTTACAAAAAAAGGAAATATTATTAAACTGTATAACACTAGTTTATTATCTCATTTTATTAACAATAGGTCTCCTCCAAAGGTGTAACGATCTGTCGCTATTGAAAGAAGATTCATGGCCAAAGGTGTGAATTCAGTAAAACTTTGGTATGTGGCGGCCGCAAGTTAATAAGAATGTCATTAGTACCGTAAATCAATATATGCAAAATATTACACTAGATTAGATGTTGACAAAGGTATATATGATAATAACATTGCATCTTAACTCCACGGAAGGTACACATTTGGTAGCCATAAGTATTTTACTTTTGGTATTCAAGCTCAAAGAGGTTAGATTTATAAGATTTTAAGGATTGAAATGCAACAAAAAGCAAGTAAATAGGGTTGATAATATGCAACCAGATTTGGCAAATCTCCCTAATTAATTGAAGCACATAAAATACTGACTTTCAACAAACAAAAGACAAATACGAAAAAGGCTTTTTTAGATCAATGCATATTTTATGAGCTAAAATGAATCCAATTCGTCCTGCTTAATTCAAATTAACAGTTGAAAGATTGCCTAGTGTATTTGGTAGAGAATTCTGGTTCTTTTCAGATAAAAGGTCAAAGTCAGATTCACAAGCAGGGTTAAACTAGTGAAATCGTCCAATTTACAAAAAAGAGAAAAAACAAAACCTATGCATATACTATGCACCAAGCTTTCTAATTCTTTGTCCTCCACACATAAGAAGCTTTTATATGAGCCATTCTTATATTAGAGAAAACCAAACTCTTTGAATATGAAAGGGACGTTAGAGACACTAGCTTCATGAACCATAAAAAATCAATTGAAGACGTATGTTCAAAGGAACTGAGAAGAAAAATATAATAGCTTATTAAGGAGATAATTACCCATTCCTTTGGGTTCAAAATTCAGTAATTATTTGATTCAATTGTTAAAAATCGTACTATAGAAAGGATGATTTACACTAAAATTTTAGATCCATTTGTTAAAGGAGATCAACAAAGAAATTAATTTTAGTGTGAAAATTCAGACTTCTCCACATTATTACCATTTGTATCTCTTATTGTCTTTCAATAATGTTATATTATACTATACACCTAAAAAAAATAATTGACACTATTTTAATATGCAGGGCGGTTAAAATGGAGAGGTACCAATTAAATAATCAGCTTCCAATGTACTGATGCATATCATACAAAATAGTTGATTTAACAAAAATAAGGAATATTATATCAGCTTAACATTAATTTCAGGATTTATACCGAGATTATAGTGAGAAAGCTAATAAGAGGTGAATTTCTGTACTAAAGCTGTCTTTTAATAATGGCGGTATTAAATGATTTACATTTAATAAACCTTCAGAAAGTAAATTTGTCCCCACTATTATCCATACATATATATACATATATATTTCTTTAATTTTTTTTATTGAAAAATAGGAATTCGTTTTTTTTTTTTGTAAAATTATCTTTCCGCATTTAAATTAAGATTTAGTTCTTATCACTAAAAAAATGAATAAGATCAGATTATGCATTTAATACGGGACTAAGTTCCACAGGTTATCATTAATTGTTCTAATTTCTACAACAATTAATATTTATGTGAACTAAGCATACTATTGTTTAAATCAGCTAGCTAAATTTGTATTACCAGATTGTTTAAAGTAGCAATTAAAATATTTCTAAGCCACAGAGAATTAGGTAGCCAACCGATACTTGATTTTCGGAATAGGGTAAGGCCAAATCCTAAAAATTTAATCTGTCAGATTCGAAACTTTTGCATTATATTATATTCCACAATACGTTTTAAATATTAAAATTAATCCATTCAAGTACATTTAACAATCAATTTTCAATCAATTTTCGTTATTAAATTGAAAGGGGAGTTGGAGAAATTACTTTTAGTCTCAAACTTTATGCTAAAATAATACATAGTTTGGGATACAATATAAAATGTCATAGTATTAATTTTGAATTAATTAAATATATGGTTGCATTAAATAAAATTTTAGTACTGTACCTTCATTAATCGAATTTTTGTGGACAACAGGTTTTTATTGAATTTTACATTTGAAGAGTTAAATCCATATAGCAGATTATCCATTTAATTTATTTTATTTCTTGTAAATTTTCATATTAGGATTAAAATTAGTACTTGAACTTGTTTATTATCTTTTTACGCTTTATTGTTTATATTCATATACTATTGAACCATTATTGTAAACTCACATATACACTACATTTGTTGAATATTTCCATATATTTATTCATATATTAATATACATTTTTTAATGTATTTACTGAGGTGGTGGTCCATAAAATATTGTTTATTATTGAACGTATTATGGAAAACTATGGACCATGAAGTCAAAATGGCTATTATTTTTTACATTCATGGAAGAGAGTCATACGAAGATCTGCTGAGATGAGATACACCGAGAGTTTAGATAATTTATTATTATCTGTAAGATTACTCTATTATTATGACCAGATTTTAGGTTAGGGCATAATCATAGTAAAGATACAGTATCAATGTGTTATTTTAAATCTTAATAATCATTTGTAATTTGTTAATATTATACATTATTTGTTTGATTAAGCTTTCCATTGATAAATACAGACTAATAGAAGGGGCAGAAGTAGACATAAATCAATTATAATAGATACACATAAACGACTGAGTATTAATATATTTTTAAGATTGATTTATATTTGAAATAAGTGTTTTGCTCTCTCGTGATTTTTAAAAATATGAAGAGAAACTACAATGTGAGAGTAATGGCTTAAAGTTGTTGTCATAGATCTGTTATATCGTACAGAGAGAAGTGGATGATTTATAATATTCCTAAAAATTGCTTGTACTTTTAATAATATTGCAGCAGCAGCAGAAGTAAATGTTGGCAAAAATTCTTAATTAATTTTTTGAATTATGTTAAATTTTTATTTCGTCGTATATTTAATTCAGATATGTAGATAAAAATTTAAAAAGTGGAGTACAGAAGTCCATTATTGTCAAAATACTGTATCGTTTATAAACAACAAGCAATATAAACAACAAGCAATATTTCAAAGTAAGAAAGAACAAAAATTTTATAGTTAATATTAGAGTTAGAAAGTGTAATTTTTTTACTATCTTTAGAATGACGAAATTAATTACTCTATTCATTCTATTTATTTTTTCCATGAATGATAATTTCTGTAGTATGATTTAAAAGTGAGATGAGAAATGAGGGAGTTTCAAAGCCGAGACGAGAGATGAAACTGCAATCAAATGTAGTAGTGGAATATGAGATTGTGAATGTTAAAGAATTATAGGGTTAAGTCGGTTTCTAATAAATATTTTTATCAAAGTTATGTTACAACTGATTTCAAGAAGAGCAGTTGTCCTAAAAATAAACTGTGATTGGTTATAGAAAATTATATGTACATGTTCACATGATGATGAGATGATATGATGATATGATGATATAAAATGGTGATGCCGTTGATAACCTCGAAATATTATTTATAAACGCCGTTAAATTATGGAAAAAACGAGTTCCTGGTCTAAAAATATTGCGGCTACAGGTAACCATTTTTATCAAAATGATTTACTTTTTTCATGAAAGGCTTATTTCAGGTCCTTTTCAAAGCATGTGATTGAGAATGGGAGGTAAGTGAACATGATCGAGCCGTCCTGATTCAGGAAAGCTCGTAAAGTGAGTTAGTTATTTATTATTCATTCTGGTATTGGATCAGAAGATAATGGCTTAGCTCTAGATTTGTCAGCGGCATACACTCGTGATCTGTGAAAGGCTCATAAAGTAAACTGGAAAGCGGCACAGCGGGGGATCAGATCATCATGTAGTGTAGAGTAGAGCGCTGCAGTGTAGAGAGTCTGTGAATCTGTGAATCTGTGAATCTGTGATTTCATGAAGGCTCCGAAGTGAATCTAGACTTTAAGATTCAGCGTGCAGCTGAGTTGAGCATCAGACTGCAGAACTCCGTTTGAGGTTGTGGTGCCTGTGGGCCGCAGAGGGAGAACTTCCGACTAGCTGGAGGAGGTGGATGGAACTAAGAGTGGCATTAGCGCCAACCGTATAGTTTAGTGTGGTTTTCACAATGGCGGGAGGTTTTATGCGGTGCTCGGCCCTGTCATCCCTGAGAACGTTGAATCGGCTGTACCAAATGGGAGAGAGTTAGCTTCGTTGCGGAGGAGGTGGGACAAATGCCGGCTCAGGCTCACAGCTCCAGAGGAGTGCCGTACCAGCCATCTTTCCATTGTGGAGAGAAGTTAGCTGGGGAGAACCCCGGTTACATCTGTTGTCCGCTCCACAGAACCTGAGCGGGGTTTCAGCTGCAGGCTGGCAGGCGGCTTTTCCCAGTGTACATGTACGCTAAATCTTCTGAATTGCAGGGTTTCCACTTTTGCTGTAGCCTGCAGTCTGGCGTGGATAGCTGAAAATGAGTGCGTGCGAGTCAGCAGCCGCAGGTGACAGAGGGGGACAAACAGCGGCCACGTTATGCAGCCAGTCAGTAACTGGCTGGCGATGGGAAACAGTAGCCAGCAGGCGACGTGCATTGGGCTATTGGCAAGTACCAATTATCAGGTGCATCTATGTATTATTCTCCCCAGGAACGAGTAAACCATAAAGAAATCCAGTTCAAGCAATAATTTCTTTCCTGATTTAGTAATTTTCGATTTATAAGAAACACGACATTTTTCAAACCTTGTTTGTTTGATTGAGATTAAGTATATATATGATTAAAACCAGTTAGTTAATTAAATTAGTTTAATTTATTTATTATATTTATTAATGCAACTAATATAACTTAAACAGTTATACATTAATTAATCAATGCATTAGTTTTTATAATTATATTTTTTATCGTTGTGTATATATTTAAATAACATTACAGTAATGTTAATACCTTGTCAATTTATTTCGTACTCCGTTTAATAAAATTAAATAACCTTTTTTCCTTTAATTTATTAGTTCAATTAAATTTCTGTTTTCAATTTAATTGAACTGTTTTGATTTTCCAAATGTGTATTCATATTTTCAATAGAAATGGTTAATCCTGTAATTAAATTAACTACTATATGAGTTTAACAATTTGTACACAAAATCTTACACATAGAAAATCAAATTATATAACAAATATGAAAATCTTTAATCATAAATAAAAAATTACTATAATAGGTAAATGAAGAAAAAAGAAAAAAGCAAAAAAAGAATAAATTTAGTAATTTGTTAATTTTGATTTTCATTCATCCATATGTGATTTTATTTAACTTTCTAACTTTTATATATATTTTTCATTAAACTTAATATTATGAAAATATGAAATTGAAAAGAGTTGAGTTAATACAATTGCGTTTTTGCAAAAATAACAAAAAGAAAAAGTTCCAATAAATGATACTTAGCTACCTGTCTTTATATAATTAGTAGAATATATAGGAAATAAATTATAAAATATATAATTACTTACATAACACACAGTCCCAATATAGGTTAGTATTTGCGTCGATCGGTCAAATATAAAATGTGTACGGATGTGATAAATATTGGTCCTAGTAAAAATTATGGGATGATATTTTCATGATATCTTGGCCATTTTTGCAGGCAGTCACTCAGTTTAGCGTTAGTGATAAGCTGGAGAGAAGACTGGTAGACCCTGTTGGAATCCACCGGCCACAGGATACAACACAGGATACAACACAGGATACAACACAGCACAGCTCTCAGGGCAGTGTGCCCACGCGACCCAATCTCACACACGAGATGCCAAAGAGCCACACGACAGAATGGACATGCCACAATATACCACAGAGGACCACAATGTACCGCAGCAGCAATAGCAAGCCACCCATTTTCCAGCAAGCCTTGCTGTCAGCAGGTGAGCCTAGATTGCTTCACCAAGCTATTTTCAGAAACAATGGGATCGGGGAGTCTCTCTCTATCATTTATCAGATGGATGAGATACCACAACACAACTGCTTATCTCTTAATCTCTTAATCTCTTAATCTCTTAATCTCTTAATCTCTTAATCTCTTAATCTCTTTATCGCCTGTATATCTGACACATTTATAAATATGACGGTGGAAAGTTAAAATGGCAGGTCCAGATTAACTAGTTTTCCTTTATGTCAGCTATTCACTCCATCATATAGGCTGCTGATACTCAAGGTGCTGTATTTATCAAGCAGCCATCTGCTGCTGCATTTACATCTTCATCTGATGGTGTTCTTTCAAGTTCTGGAAAGCATGCCTAATACTAGAGCAGCATATAACGTATAACGACTTACCCATATATATCACCACATCCTTGAAATAAACCATCGAAATAATTTTGGTCTTTAATATCGGGGTGGAATCTTACTTATCAACAGAGTGCCCCCGCACGTGAAGTCTTCGGCTAGGCCAACCTTCTTTTATAGCACACACTGGTCAGGCTGTCGTCACGCAGACGGAGTCCCAGTTCTTTGGCCGTCACGGAAAACTCGTCGCTTGCCCTCCGCTCTGCTGTAAACAGCGTAAACAGCGTAAACAGCGTAAACAGCGTAAACAGCATAGCCTGTACAGCTTCCCCTCATCTCCTTTTGCCGTAGGTGCAGAGTCAGCACAGTCCCGGCGGCGATTCTGCAGTAGGTCAGCCGCGAGTTTTCTGATGCGGGGGAGTCCACTGCGTTATTGCTGGCATATCGGTTTTGCCGTATGACGACATTTACAGGCTATTATCGGCTACCTGTTTCCCTACTTACTAGCTCTGGTCCTTTGACGAATCATAACACTCAGCTCTGATCTGTTGGTGTTTATATATGGCAAAGACCACAGAGACCGACTTTGTTCTGTGATCGCGTCAGTCGACTCCAGCTAGACGGGAAAGCCTTAGCACATATTGCTGGCTATAGATTTACGCCGTTACGCCGTTCCAGGAGCTAGCCTGGATCTGAATCTCACTTGTACCACTCAATCGAGACTTCGGAGTTGCAGCGCGGCGTGGCGCGGCTTGCAAATCCCTTCTGCCATTTCCACAGCAGCCAGCCTTCAATCAGCCTTCAATCAGCCGTTAATCAGCCGCTCTCATCTCCCCACTCTCCAACCGCATAAGCCATCGCTCCGGAGTAGTTCCCTAGAGAGATCTTTTCATGCTTCATACTTTGAGAGCCACAGGCTTTACCTACTCTACACTTCGTGATGCATGGCTTTCTATGTCATCACCTAAACTCCTGTCTTGTGTATCTACATAATCTATCTATGTATGTAGAATACCTAACCTCTTCATATGGCTATGGTTACAATGATCAACACCTTTAACACCGCTTTCGCAACAAATATCAAATCCAAAATATGTTATGTTGTTATAACATATTATCAGTTTTTATACTTCACTGTTATTGTCACTTGGATGAAAAAAATTTAAAAGAAACTTGTCGTTTGCCTACACCCTGCATAATTTTTTTTTCCCCTTGTTAAAATTAATTTATTTTCTTAGATTGTTTAACAGGAAATAATCTTACTCCAAATAATTATTATTCAAATATTTATTATTAAAAAAATAAATTCAAATATCAAATTCAATAAATTCAATAAATTTTATATATCGTACAATATTATAGATAAATTCAATGGTTAACTTAATAAATTAATAAGAATATTACTGAAAAAAAATTTATATACAGATATAAAATATAGCACTTTTCAAAAATTTTGCTACATTTAACATAAAACAAAAAAAAATACAAAAAAAAAAATAATAGATTTCATAGTAGAATATATATATAAAGAATAATAAAAATAAAAATTATAGACTATAAAATAATTTAATTTAATTTGCATGTTTGTTTTTCTTATTTAATTATAATTTTTTTATTAATATTTATCTTTTACTATGATGTCTGAAAAAAATAATTTAAATCCAGCTCCAATACTGGATTTAAATAATGATGCTAAAATTAATTCAGAATCAAATATAGATTCTACTACAATTCCAAGATTATTGCTACCAACTACAGGTTCATCTCAATCAACATCAACATCTGTATTAGCTTCATCTCCAAAACAGACACAGTTATCCGATATCCCAAATTTACAAAATGTTATTGAAGTTGATACATCTTATGACTTTGATTCTACCGCTAGTAATTGCCCAACGCTTATAAATACATCGACAGATTCCATAAATACAAATAGCAACAATAATAATGAGACTAATAGCAATATTACAAATATAAATCCAATAATAATGACAGATGTCCCACCAACAGTGCTGGCACCAAGTATAAATACACCATTACCAACAACAACTATCACATATCATAATCATTTAAATAGTCAACACAGAAAGAATAAAGAAGATACAGATAATGATAATACTAATATTACATCCGATACCCATAATCATCATCATAATCATAATAATAATCATAATCATAATTTATCAAAGAAAAATTCTCAATCTAGATTATCAGACGTTGTTCATAAAGTTGGTGGCTACTTTTCAAAGTCTATTAGATCTTCTTCAACTTCGTCTTCTTCACAAGAATCAGTTTCTCCAAGTACTTCAAGTAGAAATAGCTCCACAGCTTCTTTAAACAAACTGGCAGAAGCATTACAGCTTAGTTCAGTTAATGGATTACTACATTCATATTCAAATAATAATCATAATAATCCAGTATCTTCAAGAAGAAGTCAAACTCAACTCAATAGATGCTCATCTAGAGATTCATTCAACAGTTTATTCCATTCAAATAATACACAGTCAAACCAGCAGTTAAATACACAACAAACTCCAGCAAACTCGAAAAAATCACCACAATTACAACATCAACAACTTGGTCTGGAAAAATCTTTATATACACATAGTCTTAGTAAAAACGGTTATTCAAATAGTTCCAGTGTATCAACAACAAATTCAGGTATATCATCTCCTCATTTCAATAACAGCTCATTCTCTTCATCAACCCTTTCTGATACATCAACAGTTAAAGAAACTCATCATGTTCACGTTGAATACGATCCAGTAACCGGTAAAAGAGTCTTGAACACTTATGAAATTATAAAAGATCTAGGTAGTGGCCAACATGGTAAAGTCAAATTAGCAAGAGATATAGAAACAAATATACGTGTGGCTATTAAGATTGTAAATAGAACTTCAAAACCAAGTTTAGGTCGTTTGATGAGACCTGGTTCTTCTCAAGAGGATAAAATTAGAAGAGAAATTGCAATCATGAAAAAATGTAACCATCCACATGTAGTTAAATTAATAGAAGTTTTAGATGATGTGAATTCAAGAAAAATTTATTTGGTTTTAGAATACTTGAAAAAAGGTGAAATAAAATGGCAAAAGACTGAAAATGATTTACTTCAAATTAATAAAAATAATAAAAATGGTTCAACAAGTATAGAAGCTATCAATAATAACAAAGATACCCAATTAGATCAACCAACAAATGTTGATTTAAATGAAATTGAAAAAATAAAAACTTCAGAATCAGAAAAAGATCAATTTGAAAATGAACCGTTTTTAACTTTAAAAGAATCAAAACAAGTATTTAGAGATGTTGTTAGTGGATTAGAATATTTACATAATCAAGGTATCATTCATAGAGATATAAAACCTTCAAATTTATTAGTTTCAGAAGATAATATAGTTAAAATTTCAGACTTTGGTGTCTCATTTGCAGCTTCATTAGATGGTAACAATGAATTCGAATTGGCTAAAACTGCTGGTACTCCAGCATTTTTAGCTCCGGAGTTATGTAAAACAGATGGTTCAGAAGTTAAAGTTACTTATAAAATCGATATATGGGCATTAGGTGTCACTTTATATTGTCTTTTATTTGGTAGACTACCATTTGAAGCCAAATCTGAATTTGTACTTTTTGATACAATTAATAATGAAGCATTATGTTTCCCAGATATGAAAAAATGGAAATCTTCTAAACCTTTATCTGATGAAGATTTTAAACAGGCAAAAGATTTACTTTGTAAATTATTAGAAAAAAATCCCGAGAAGAGAATAGATATCTCAGAGATTAAACAACATCCATTCTTTGTTGAAGGTTTATCAAGAATTCAATCAGAAAAATATTCGAGAAATTGGAATAACAAAATGAAAATTGAACCAACAACTGAAGAAGTTGACGAAGCTGTATTGGGTATCGGTAGTAGAGTTAGAAAAAAGGCTCACGATACTTTAGAATCGCTTAGAAATGTTTACCGTTCCAATGTCCCTACAGTATTATCAAACGCTAGTCAATGCTTAAACGATAAATCTCGTTTAAAATCTCCACCATTATCACCATCAGCTTCTCCAAGCCAAAATTCATCTTTTATCGCAAACTCCCATTTAAATTCTCATTCACACTCACATTCACAAATTCGCTTTAATAATAATACCTTTTCGCTTACAAATTCAAATTCAAATTCTCATTCGCATTCATTATTGAACCCAAAACATTCAACTTCAAATAATAATTTAGTGGCTTCTCCAAGAATGACTGGCTCATTGAATGGACAACTAGCTGGAAGAAATAGAACTCCGTCTCAAGTACAGTTAAACTCTTTGCTTCTTTCGTCTTCTACTACAGCAGCATCAGAAGCTTCTACAAACTCAAATTTCCCAGGTCTATCTAAAAATCATTCTTTTATATTATCAGAAGTCGGTTCTTCACCTGCTCCTGATTCAGCAAGATTAAATCCAGCAATTAATACTCTAAAAGATTCTCCGGTAAATAAAGGTAGTGCTTTTCTTGCAAGAAAATCAGTTGGTGATATATCTGCATTCACTTCATTATTACAAAGATCAAGACAAAATTCTTTAACCAACTCCATAGATTCATCATCTTCAATCAATAGTATTTCAACAAGTACACCAACACCAAGTCTTCCAGAAACAACAAAACAGACGGTTGAGGCCGACTTTTCCAATGAGACATGCGATGGTAAAAGAAACTCGGCATTACTAGAACTTTGTGATCTGGTTGAAAAGACTTTGAACTCAGAACCTGTGGACCAAACTGAAACCCGCATAGCACTAGATGACGGTGCTGAGTTGACGCAAATAAGAACTGAGATTCCTACATCTAAAACCGCTCAAGAGATGGCGTGTGAAGAGCAACAGTTTGCTAGCAGCTCAAATGATATTTCCCCTACAGATTCTTGTACAAATACTACTTCAACAACTGCTACTCCTACTGCATCTACATCTGATTACTTATCTGATGAGAAATGTAATAGTTCTTCAGGAACACCTGGATGCTCTGTGTCTTCAAATAACATCTCTTCAAATCAAACAGATCGCTCATTACCGAATATTGCTGCTGTCAATTTGGAAGAATGCTGTTCTATGGAGAACAACATAGGCAGTGCTTATACATATAACAATAGACTTGGAGAGGTTGATGAACCACCTTATATTGATAGTGTCACATCGGTAAATGGTGATCAATCCACCATTTGTCCAAAGAATATAGATACCAATAAGATTCCCAATACACAATCCAATTTAGAAACTTACGATTTTAGAACAGTTCTGTCACAGGCTGAATCTAACAAAGGTATGTTACCTATAAATGCAAGTTTTGCGTCCTTAGATAGTTACTATTTTCCAAATGAGATGGTTGATCCAACAGGTAACAACTACCAATACAACAACAATAATTTTGAAAAAAGGTTTATAGGATTACCAAATAAAAGTAACAAAAACAGTGCCTCCAATAGTCCAATTCATACAAGGGCACCATCTGCTGTATCCATTCCAGATTTTTTAAAATCAAATACAGAATTTACACAAGATCATACTAGTAATGTGAATGATTTAGACATTTATAGTAAAAGAAAACAATTGCCAACAAACTCAAATAATAATTACAGCATGTTACCAGAGAGAGGTAGAGGAAACCAAGCACCAACAAATTTTTTGATTGGTAGTTATCAGCCAAGGAACAACAATAACTTCATAGGTCACTCTCCCAATGATACTAAAGTTAATTATATTAATCCTAATATTATCAATTCAAATGCCACAGATGCTCTTACCAGTGGCTTTAGACCAGTTAATCCAATGCTAGATACCAGAAATAGAAGAACTCATTCATTTGGACAACCAATAGATTTCAAAAATATAGATAGGAATGCAAACGTGGGCAATGTGAGTCCAATTTCAAATCCAAGAGGAGAAGCAATTGGTATATCTCAAGGTTTCAAAGGTACCCCTAGAAATGTACAAATTAATAACACA
Source organism: [Candida] boidinii (assembly GCA_001599335.1). Classification (NCBI taxonomy): domain Eukaryota; kingdom Fungi; phylum Ascomycota; class Pichiomycetes; order Pichiales; family Pichiaceae; genus Ogataea; species [Candida] boidinii. The sequence goes on along the minus strand of BCGP01000001.1, from coordinate 3,042,946 downwards.
AACAGAAACATAAACAGTGTTGTTAAGACTAATTTAAACGCTAAGAACAATCTACTTGAAAAGAAAGACGGCAGCAGGGCTGTCTTTTGCAATTCAAGTGATTCAGATACATCTAATGATAGTGATGATGAAAATGGACCTGTTGTCTTTGCCAAGAAGGATAGAACTCCAATCGTATATTCACCTCCAAAGGAGCCATTAACGTTAAGTGTAAGTTGCGATGACGATTCTGAAGTTGCTGATTGTTCAACAGATGGAAATTTAACTACTGCTTGTAATTCCGGTGCTGAAAATTCAACAACTTCAAACAAATCTTTTGATGATGGTATTAATAATTTTGGAATCAGGCTCAGTAATAGTCAGAGTGGATTGAGAAATTGTGACAGTAGTAATCGAATAAATATTGATTCACAATCATCACCTCTCCAAGGTCTTAAAAGTAAGGTAGGATCTAATTTAATTATGAGCACTAACTTAATTTCACAGTCAGATGGAGATAATAGTTCAGATTCAAGTGAAGATGACGAGTTAACTTTTTCTTTTAGTGGTAAAAGATCAAGTAAAGATAATAATAAAGATATTACTGTTAAAAATAAAGATATGTCTGATTCAGATGACAATATTATTTCTGTTGAAAGTGTTAACGGTGGTGAATTTGTAGATGCTCCTATTGATTACTATGATACAACCAAGAGTGCCAGTATTTACGATGTTCCTCTAAGTCTACAGGTATCAAGGATGAGTGGGGCTCTTCCACCAGATGATATAACCGAAACTATGGATAAATTAGATATAAATTCCAAAAAATAGGGATTCAAGCATAAATGCAAGAAGATAAACTCGATTATTTTAGTTGATTTAAATTAGATTTTTTTTTTGTAATTAATATTACTTCTCTCCCCTTTAATTCTTTTCATTTTTCTTAGGTTTTAATTTGGCGTCATATAAATAATTATTTTAGAATTCAATTTTTGGTTTTGTTTTTTCCTTTACTCCTTTTGCTTTTACGTAATTTTGGTTTTAATACATCTCCCTTTTTTTTAATTCATAATGTAGCAAGTTTTCTTTTCTAGTAGTTCCTCTTTATAATTAGTCCTTTATACCAGTTTTTTTAACTTTTGCTTTTCGATGTAAACTTATTGTATATTAATTTATAAAGTTTTTTTCTCAATATTCTGTGATTGATGCGGAACTCCATTTTGGAATTGCTTCGATTTTTTGATAAGAATACGACAATACGACACAGCACAGACGAAGAAGGTTAAGAAAACATGAATAAAGAGTCTTATATGACCTCATTGATGAGAATACGAGTTTCGACAAAAGGATGAAAGGAAATCAATGTAAATTTGATTTTTTATGAGCTTTGGCCCAACCCTAGAAACTAAAGGGCGGTATTATATGACAACAAACTACCGACATATAAAGCTTTTCCATTAAAAAACTTGTTGCTAACTTAAAAATCGGTTAAATAAATCAATTTTATCTATTCCACAGCTTTTTAAAAGAGAGATATTTTTACAAATAACTCAACGTTCTGTAAGCTGGACTCTTTGAAATCACTGATAATAATTAAGAATTATGCATATATGTTGAGAGTAAATAGGGATTAAAAAATGATTCTTAGAATTTCATTTTAGAGGACCTGGTTGTAAGGCGAAAAGGATTCCAATTTGTAAAATTCAAACTACCTCTTACTTCCTCATGGGCGATGCAAAAATCATAAATAAAAACTCAAAAAGAAGACAGTAAACAATGAACACAAAATACAGTAAATAAAAGAATCAATCAATGAGGAAATATCTTTAGAAGTGAAATAGATAAACCACTTTACTTAAATAAAAACGCATTAACAGCCTCAAAGAAACAACCACAATCACAGATACGACAAGAATCAACCCAACGGACGCAGATGGTTGAACAAACAAGCTAAAGCAAAAAATATATTACTTGTTGAAGCCGGGTATTGATTTATGTCTTGTTATCAATATGATGTCCGCATGATGTTTGCATGCAATCTACATTTTATAATCAAGTTGTTATTGTTGGCTGAAGAGGAGCTTACAGTACTGATTTATATCGCTCACTTCTGTGTGTAAACTGTGCATACCATATACATATGAGGATACTTTCAAGTGTGCAATCTGGGGGAGATTAGCTGCTGATAAGAGAAAAAATTATCTCATGAGGAGCCCTCATGAAGGGGGGGGGGGGGGGGGCACCCATCGATAGCCGTGTGCGGGTGTAGACGCTCCGCTGTCTTTTGTTGGCTGCGGGCCATGTGCATACGTCCTTTGTCTCCCTTCTACGAATCCCTTGTTAGTTTTTGCAAGGGAAGAGAGCGGGGGTAAAGGGAAAAGGAAGCCCACGTTTGAGTTGCATCTGCATATTCTGTCGCGTCATCATCCACATCATCAAACATGGTTATCAGAAATGGAGAAAGAGCGTCAAAAGGCGATCACGTAATAGAAGATCCTGGTATATTGAATGTTTGATTGAATAAGAGAAATAAAGAAAATAGAAGAAAAAAGACAAATAGGATCATGAAAGGAAATGTGGAAGTATAACAAAATAAAATAAAATAAAATAAAATTTCATGTACAGACAGAAGAGGGTCTATCTGAGGCTTTTTTTTTCCCTTTCATCTATTGGCGCTGCAAGTTTCACTTATTCATAGACAGCAATGTGATTATTTATGCACTCAACAAAGTGAGTAATTAAATTACATTTGTTTATCCAATATAGGTATAACTTAAATATAGAGACTTAAAAATAAAAAAAGAGGGCCATGTTGAATGAGTTGTTGTTATGTTTAACCTCCCAGAATAGAGAATTAAGTGACACTGGATAATCAGTACATAACATTTGAAAATGACAGCACTCAAGTATTGGATAGATTAAAATGGTTATATAGATTAGATGTTATAAATACACTGACATGGTTTAATAAAGACAGCTAAAGACAGCAAAATTTATTAGAATCATGAAAATACTTATAACAATTATGATTTTGAAATCAACTGGACTTGTAGATATTTTATCAAAGCGTTAAAATAAAATTGATCTGACCAAAGATTTGTTTACGCTTAAGTAAAGTTGTTAATAGAGATTTAAATTATGTGGAGTATATGGACGAGTAAATGTGAGCGATTAAAAATAGACTCAGGCAACAAAATATATGTGTTTGGTAAATAATAATAGATTGACAAATCGGGTTTTACTAGACAGGTTTAATTTTCTGTTGGTACCAGAAATGGAAATAAGAATAAGTGTATATTGATGTACTGGATAGACAGATATAAGTACAGACAGTGGCAAATTTTTTTCCTAAGTTAGTTTAGTTTTGCTTGATATTAGGTTATTATAATCTTACTATAATATTACACCATTTAGATAGAGATGTGGAGAACAAAATCAAAAATAAACCGTAACAAACACTGTATGTCCCTTGAAATCAGTATCAGCTAATAAAATAAACCATAACAAACACTGTATGTCCCTTGAAATCAGTATCAGCTAATAAAATAAACAACTAATCTGCGTCTTGAGTAAAACATTAGCTATGTGGGTTTAAAGATAAAACATTATACTGGGGCAACTTGTTTGTTACGGATACTATATAACATCTTCAAGTGACAAGCAATAGCGGCAATATGTTGGTTCAAGCACTTTAAGCTATTAGAAAAGAAGCATGAGCTTGAGATCTTACGATAACCGATAGTAGAGAGACTAAGCTGGTGATGTCTCAAGCCGCTGGTAATCCTGTTTTCTTGGGTGAACATAGAAAAAAAGTTGATAAGCTTTGCGGCTCAAGGAAGTGAGATGTTGTAAGAGAAGTAAATACAAAAGATACTGTAGAACCGCCACAACCTTCCAAACCACACACCTCACCACACCCCTGTTTATTCTTTATTCTGTGGTCTGGTGGCAGCTGTGCAAGCCGACAGCTGTGAAAAATTCTGGACGCAGGCCTCAGCGCCGTGAGAGGGCTCGTTGAAGCAACTGGATGCGCGAGTCAGAGTGTGGCCAGCGCCGAGATCCCAGAGCTCTTGTAAGACTAGGGACAGCTTGGCACAGGGCTATGAAAACAAACCAGGCAATTGTTGCTCCAGCGACAGCACGCTGTGCGGTTTGTGTGGTGGGTTTTAGTTGGATAGGTGGCAAGATGCATCAAGGGATACTTATATACACGCTCTGGAGAACCCTTTGAGTGGTTGACCTCCACCCAAAATCTTAAAAACGGCGGCGAAACGGCGGCGTCGCCGCCGCCACCATCATCGCCGCAGACAAGAGAACAAAAACCAAACAGGTCGAAGAATGCTTTATTAGATATGAGTACTTTGCTTGAGGAGAACCTTCCTGTTGCTGTTCCCGTAACCTGCTACTATTCCCGTGCTGCCTCTTAATGTGAGCTCACAGCTTCTGTGGGGGATGCAAATAGTCATAACGGCATCAAGGATCGGGGAGGACAGGAAAATCTACATCTCTTTTTCAATAGGCGTGAGATAACTCACTTTCTCCCACAGACTGGAGGGTTATTCATAAAGGAGAGCATGGGGAATCCCCAGCAACGAAGGCCACATACACCACGTCAATCTGCCAATGATATGTGTTTGCAATTTTAAGCCTGATGCAGATGCCACACTGAGGATGTTACTGAAAACCAGGAGCTCTGAAAAACATAAAATAGGAAATAAAGAGAGTAAATCCGGAATCACAGCCCAGCTGTAAAAACGCATGGAACAATATCTAGATACGCATATTGTGTCACAGACATATATTGGCATTATTAAATATTCACGAGGAGTTATCCGAGAAAAAAAATCAGACTATTATCTCTGGAAATATTTCACAGCTCGTCTTAATGTGGAAAGCTTTTTCGTAACTTAGGTAATTAGCAAGTGACATCATGAAAAAGACATAAAATTTCGTCTGTAACCGAAGTGAACATTTCTAACAAGCAGCCAGAAGAAGAAAAGCCAATTATATTGATAGAGTTTATTCTTTATATTTACTAGATGACTATATATGGTAACATAATACATAATATTTATTATCTACATCTACAAAATATTAAGTAATCAGTTGACCTTCTAATATTTCATAAATGCAATATTACGAATAGTTAAACACATATATTATTTAACAACCAGCAGTAGGATGCGTAGAAGTTGATGTAACCAAATTTTTAATTAACGGCCGTATCTTCCTGAAACTAAGTTCAAACTTGGATCGCAAGGTGCGCTGTTGGTTAAACAGCAAGCATTAACACCGCACAGTTTTGTTTTAAGCACTGGCAAATTTATTTAAATTATCATCAAGCTTTTTAAAATTCAATCCATTTCCTATTGAAAAAGGATACTTTAAATATTGGCAGAGAAACCAAATTTATTTTATCCGTTTTCATGTCTTTGAGTAAATCGCTGTGGTTTCCTCTTTTGCTCAACTTTTATGCACTATCCGTATCTTTTGCATGCTAAATAGAGTATTTTAAAATATCTATGGTAACAACTGTTACCTACATTTTTTCAGTTATCATCATAACGTTAACCTTTGGCAATAATAATTCAAATATTTCACTTTAATTGTTGCCATATTATATTATATTATAGGTTTTCCAAAATTTCACTAAAGGGAATTCAAGAAAATGTGCAGGTATAGAAAGTTTAATTTCATTGGGTCATTGTGAAATATAGAGCCTGCTGATTATGTAATATATTAAAATTTCAGGCATGCTTAGATTGATGATTGAGCGAAATAGTCTTTAATGAACAAAAACAGTAAACTAAGAGAAGAAAAATAGTAAGTCTACACAATCTCCAACCGAAAACTGCATTGTAAAGTGGAGATTACTGCAGTTTGTAAGTAATGACCATGTATAATGAATTTTATTATATAGTGTTAAAATTTTTACTGATCTACAGGCAAAACATCGTATGTCCCTTAATAGTCATCGCTAAAATAGCAAATGTAGAAAGTAATGAAAAGCTCATGTATAGAAATTTAGTGACTTGACAATTTCTTGTATCTCTCTTCTCCTCAGATTTGCCGTTTTTATTGTTCTTTTCAGCTTTTCTTTGTCTTTTTATACGATGAGGAGTTATGTCAAAGCAAATTTGATTTTGAATGAAAAATATCCTTTTACAAACCTCCATTCATGTTTTTTGAGATCTTCGATTTTCTGTTCATTGTCTAAGTATGTTCTAGGTGGACTGTATTAACGTTTAACGGTTGGCTGTCTAATAAGCATTTGGTTGTACGACTATTTTGTCCACCCTTTGAATTCATTTTTGTATAAATTTCAGATTTAGTTTGCTATTCTCTTTAAGTAAGAACAAGCTGTTTACGTTGGTTTTAGTAAAAAAGACCATTAAAAAAAATGGCACTGTAATAGATTCTAAGTATGTTTTATACTTTATTTCATCTTCTCATTAAATCAAGTAAAAAGCATGAATAAAAAAACATTTGAAACAGAGCAGAAATCAGCAGATGGTGAAAGTGCACATTACAAATTAGATTTAATAGAACATCTTAAACAGCTGCATGGAATCCAAAGCTTAAAAGTTCTACTTAATACAATATTTCATCGCTCACCCACCAAAAATTATTCTAAGTCTACCGAGGGCACTTCTTTTATATCCTCCACCTTTCACTCATAAAAGGAGGAGTATAATGGGTAAGTCCTTCACCCTTCACTCGTTCAATCTCCCCCACTTGTATCGACAAGCCAACCACATACCACAATAATCAAATCAAAAAGCTCCCCAGTATTATACTATCAAACCAGCTGTGAAAAATATATGCACATTATTTGAAGAGCAATGATTTCCCAGCATAGCAGACTAAGTTTGTTTGAAGCAGTAAAAAAAACAAAAAAAAGCAACAATACTTTTCCTGTGAAATTTGTGCGTGTATGTATCTTCTCTTTAAATCATGGAGACAGGAAAAGACCAAGCTTCTAAGCAAGTATGATGAGAAAAAGTTCTTGCGCCGCACAGTTGAGATAATTTTAGAGCCGCACACTTTCATGGCACAATCCGTATAAGCTGCTTTTTTTGTATCGTATCTACAATTTTCAGGATATCCTGATTCCACTTTTATTTCAAAAACCTATCCAAAGGCCCGAATGGCTTTTGAAAAGCATTACCGAGGCGCGTATCTTGTTAACAAGTATCACAATGAGAAATATATAGAAGTCAATGTAATGCTTCTAGAGCAATATATATTGAGCTTCACATATTAACAATACAATAAACTAACAATAAATTCTATGAATAATTGAAAGTAATAAATTAAAACAAGTAATTATTTACATTTATTTATCAGGATCTCCAATTTTAAAGTTTTTAGGATATCCTTTTGTTGTATGAATTAATGCTATATGTCAACCTGTTAGAGAACAGAAGTCCCACTTTTTAAGAAGCACAGTTTATGATTTTACCCATCGTAATTTTCATGTATTATTTGCAAATCAAAGTTAATTATGCTCGATCTTCATTAATCCATTGCTCTATTAATTCATTATTCCATTACTCCATTATATATATCATTAAGGTTAATATTAAAAGCAGGCTTGCAAGGATAGGATCTCACTTCTCCATTTGTCCCCCCAACCATTTCATCTTTTTTTTATAGCACTCTATATATATATATATATATTACTAAAAATATTAGTAGTGGTTATTCGATATTTGGGTAAGAAGTTGCATTTAATTAAAACGTTTATTTTTATTTTATATGAATACAAAGGAATATCTTCTTCTTTTTATTTCTAATTTTTATAAAGTTAAAAAGCTTACCTAAATAAAATGGCGAAGCTTTAATGGGGGTTCATACCAACAGGTATGGCATGTGTTTAACAGCCAAAAAAGAAATATTGGTGAGAACCATTTTGTTCTTCTGTTGCTAGTCTTACGTTGTTAGTCTCATGTTGTTAGTCTTACTGCTAGTGACTCACAATGAGTTTAATGCTAATATTTAATGTAATCATCGTAAAATTAATGAGTTTATAATAGATTTGAGAAATTGGGTTGTGTTTCCAATATAAAAGTTATACAAATTCTAGCAAACAAATTATCACTGTTAAACTTTTAAGATTTCTAAAGTTTATATGCTGCTTTGTTTTAAAAACATATTACTAAAAGATTAAAATTGTAAATTAATTTTCACTAGCATGGTAGTCTATATAATATATATTTTTTTAGTCTTAATGACACATACTTAGTGTCATGTCAATCACTGACAAAACAAAGTCAGGTATATAAACAAGTAACCAAAATAGTTAGACGAAAGTTGAAATATTTTCAACAAACTCTAATTGATCTTGCCATTTGTAGAACGCAAAGACGATGTAAGAAGCATTGACAACCATTACATAACAATAAGAAGATACAATAAAATTGTTTGCTGTATATATAATATATATTTATAATGATACTTTGTGAGAAAAACTGGGTGGGTGACTTGTTATTGTATATGTTAAACAAAGCTAACTTTAAAATACGAAAATTTATTCTCAGTTCCTTACGATTTCTATGTATGTCTTTTTTCGTTTCAATGAGTAGAAGTGCTTCTCTACTTATGAATGAATAATGCTCATGTAGTGAGATGAATAGAAGAAGCATTTCAAATAAAAATATATCAATTTGAATCTTATTTTTGCTCTTTTGTTAAAAGATCAAATACGTTATATTGCATATTTCTTTTATTATAACAATCAGGGTTTCATACATCTGATGCTTTTAGTGGCTTGAATTCTCCTTTGTTATTCTCCGAAAATTGTAGTAATCTGGAAAAAAATATACATTTCCTGTCTTTTTATTGAAAGTACAGACAGAGACAATAAAGGGAAAGAATTTGCATAAATAATGAAAAATCTTATACTTTGCTTTGAAGCATCATTCTCTTCAAGTTTCAGTCAGAATTTTTGACATTTATTATCTATAATATACCATTTATTATTTATTATAAAGAGCCAAAATAGAAGATTTTAAGTTCATCTATTTTGACGGTGTAGTCCTCTATAATTTTGAACCCTTCTTGTTCCTTGGAATATCTTTTAACAAGAACCATAACGGTACAACGGTATAACGGCGTATATCTTTTCTCTTTGTCTTTTATTGTCGTTTTCTTTTTTTGCTTTAGTTTTCGCAGTAAACTTTTCACAGAAACTGTGATTGGTAAGACTGGCTGGTAAAGAATATCATAAATACTGTTAAATTTTTGAATTTATCGCTAAAGCCAGGTCAGGGTTTAATGCCTCTTAGTTTTATGTATTGTTAGTAAAGTTACTGAAGAATGTTAACGCATTGAGCAAATTTGATGAATGCTTTTAAATAAATTCGTGTAATACTCAAATCTATAGCTATATAGATACGGTGTGAGAAGAAATGCACCTAAAAGTTTTTATCAAATTTGACCATTAAAATAAAACATAAATCAACAGAAAGAATATACACTTTTGGATTCATATTTTAAAATAACATACATATATATATAAAGTATTTTATAATGATCTGTTAAAACTTCAAATTCAAACTTGGGGTAGTTTGCTGGCTACTTTACAGGGTGAAACCGCTTCCTGGACTATCCAGTATATAGCACGCGACAAGTACCATACTTCTCTTGCGGGAATGGCCGATTTGGAGCCGAAGCATTCCAGCGGAGACTGTGGCTGACCCCGCAGCAAATGTTTGAGTGGCAAACCAAACAATTCCTGGCTAAGCGTGCTCAGGTGCGAATGAGCACGGTGTGGAATCTGGCATGAAACCTGGCATGAAATCAAGTGGCTCTCACTAAAAACACAATTGGCGACTCTGTTTCCAATGGTGCGGCTGCAACCAGGGAAAAAGGACATAGGCGAGCCAGGTCCGGTTTCTTTTTCCCACATTTCTGCCACTGTGCTTTCTTCTCCCCTTTCCTCTCTGGGGCACTCTTTTATCCGGGTATACCGATCTCTGGACCGACGGTGTTCGTTCCAGAGGACCCACTTGCAACGCTAGCGTGTGACCATGCTCCTCCGGGCCGTGCATCCGTCCCAGCCCATAAGAAGCCAGCCAGGGCACAGGAAGTGGACAGGGCGCTGGATCTAAAACTGGTACTGCGCTGAACCAGGACAGGAACTAAAACTAAAATGGGAATTAAAACTAGAACATGAACTTGAGCCACAGTTGGGGCAAGAGCAGGACTGAGAGCTGTTCTGGGCCCTGCAATTTTTTTGCCTGTGGTACAGCAGGCGTGGGGTTTATTGTCTGGCCGACAGTATGAACTGTACGGCTCTCTACCGTCACCGTATGACTACTTTACCGCATTTACCCAGCTATTCTTCCTGATCCGGTTTTAGTGCTAGCTTATGAACAAGATTGAAATCCAGTGTCACTAATTAAAGATAAATAGAGTTGCTGAAAATCAAAAACGGTAGTAGTAAGCATATCTTATTGGCATCGGCAACAGCTTTAAGGTATCTAAAAGGAAAAAACAACTTAGATTGTTAGTTAGCAAATTTAAACAACCCACGATGTATACGATTCGGAGAAAATCCGGTAATGACTAAGAAACCCAAAAAATGGTACCAAAACTTAAAACACCCCAACATCCTAACATTAAGCTTTACATACATATATTTAATAAAGTAAAGAAAACAACTTAAAAACGATACAATACATATCAGTTGATGGCGGCTAATTCAAAAATAACTTTGCAGTTAATTATAATTAAAATTAAAACGGTATTATCATCTAATTTGCAGTTCCAGCATATACTGACAACAAATGAAGAAAAAAAACCTATACTATATTTGTAGATGAATTCTTTACGTGGAAGACCAGTTTTTATTGTCATTTTTCCAAACTTCGGACAATTGTCACATCTTGGTTGTAATTCTATTGCTTTAAAAATTGTATTGGAAGTCAAAATAAAATCTATCAAAGGGGGATCTATTTTTTTTCCTTCACTGGATGGTAATAGTATTAGTAATAATACCAATTAATATCTCTAATATAATAAATATTAATTTGTTTTCGCACAGCTTGGCAGTTATAAATTTTAATTTATTCACTGTTGATATTTTGTTGCTGTTCTCTATTGGATCAAATATTCACTGTTCATAAAGGAAACTTAAATGACCGTATTGATTGCATAGATGATATCACCAATGGACACAACAACACCCACTCATGATGCTGCCCTTTATATTTATTATTAAGTCAATTCATTGATTAAATCAGTGAAGTTTGTTTTGATATTCATTTTTGAATCCTTCCATTTACAACTTATTGGTTACTGGAATTTAAAGAATGATTAAAAACGCTAAGAAGATCAAAAATAATATATGGAATAATTTTTCAATCGCAACGGTAATTCACAGCCCGTTGTGCTACTTACCTAAGTGGAAAGTGTGTGTGTGAGAATCAAAGACCAATATAAGTTAAAAATAAGGGATCCATGTAGTACAATGCAAAAGAACAACAATAATTACAAAATTAATTGTTTATTTATGCGGATAACAACAATTACCTATTAAGGAAATGGTATTATAGATGTTTTATTATTAGAAAATATTTAACATGTTTTGCATCTCAATGGTAAAAAAAAAGCCATTTATCTTTCTGTAATTTATCGCTCTTTGAAATTTAACAAATTATACATGAAAATTATTAATATTAATATTAGTACCGATATATAAAAATTAAAATTTTAAAAAAAAATAAAATCTATCTATTAGGAAATAAATTTTGTCGGTTTAAAATTAATTACTTACAGAAATAGTTAATACCCTCATTATAATAGTTACCGATGTATCTACATTCTGGTAAGATATAATTAACAGAAAGGGAATTTACTGTTATAAGTTTTGTTTTTAGTGTCATTTTAAAGGTTTGAACGGTGTTTATTGTAATAACAGAAGTACAAAAGATGATTTAATTAGACATACAATACATAGGGATATATTATTTTATCCAAGTGATATATTTATGCTGTTCTATTAATTACTTCTCTCTTTTCTAGAAACATCTGCTTCCTCCTGTGAGATATCACTAAGTGGTTTTAATTATTATAGTCTATTGATATTTACTCGAAGCCTATAGGTAAATTATATAAATTATCAAGAATTATTTGGGCGTTTAATATGTGCAGATTCAAGATAAAGGTGGCGTTAATTATTATTTCTTTCTATATCATCCCCATAGGTTTTTGTAATTTTGTAACCATAGTTCATGCATATTTTGAAGTGGATGACTTAGATTTTATTACAAAATGATGTGATATCTTATCTCTATCTCTGTATGCCTTTAATTGATATCTATCTTTTCAGATTAAGGTAGCAGAACCATTATTTCAGCCACCTCTGGGAATATTTTCTGACTTTCGGGTGTTTTTCTTGGGGTGTCACTTTCGCTTCCCTATAAGTCACTTCATAGGTGCTTCTCGTGGCAGTAATGGGGCTACCGTACTTGTGCGGCCGGTGTGCGTCAGGTGTGCGGCACAGTAACATAGCAAGCGGCCCCAAGGCATCAGTTTGGGGTGGGGTTTACTCTTATCTCTGGGACGCTCTATCCATCGCAACTCCGGAAAATACGCAGAAAGCAGGCAGCTACTCAAGCGAAAACGGAAGGAGGGAATTTCCTCTGAGAGGTCTGTTCCTGGATGGCCAAGTAACACTAGGGACAATCCGGGACCAATTTTTATCCCGACAGAGACAGACAGGGCCAAATAACCCGATTTCCGCAGGGCGCTTCTCAGTAAGAGCAACACCCCTCTCCTAAACAGGTTGTTCATGAGAAAGAACATATTAATTGAGAGGCAGAAGATCACAGGATCAAAAAATTCATTGTTGTTGCTGTTGTTCTTTACTGTTCTCTGCTGTTCTTTCAGTTTTCTTTTGTTTATTGCTGTTCTTTGTTGTTTTTTGTTGTTCTTTGTTGTGGTTGTTCTTTGTTACGTTGGCGAGGTGAGAAAGTTGTTGATGGTTATTCAAAAAAGTGGAGATACTTGAGAAGTTTTTAAGAGATCAACCTGTACATACAAGCTGTCAATTATAAATTGCGTATTGTATGAAATAGCTTCTATTCGATGCCTGCAATTAACTGCACAGAAATCTTGCAAGCAAACGGAACAAGAAAACCACTGGATCATGAAGGACACAGCTTTCGTAAAAAATTGTTAATTTTATTGTTGATTGTTGATTGGTCTTAGGATAGTAAAATAATAGTATAGTAGATCAAAGTAGATCAGAAGCATATGGCATTGCAATCAATATTTTGTTAGAAAAAGACCTCGTAATAAGATTAAAACAATTGAACTCTGGTGGAGATAGTGGAGAGTAATAAAGTTTGGCAGCGAGGGTTAAACAATTAAGAAATGAACAAAAACGATTGTAGTTTATTATCTTTTTCTTATTTATTTAATTTAAAGTAGATTGTCGTTTTCTGTACATAATTGAGAGAGTTTCCATTAATAAAAATAGAAAGACAAAGCGATTTGCGTTTCCAAAGTATGTAAACAACAAAAATACCTACCCAGGCACTTAAATGTTCTATATTCGATATATTAATAGGCGGGATTCTGAGCGGTGAATCTGTGAATAAATAGCGAACTAATGCCGATCTTTTAATTTATTGATTCTCTTAAGAACAAAATCCGTACAGAAAAAAAAGAGAAGAAACTATATTCAAGCAATATGAAGAATAAAAAAAAGTAGAAGAGGACATAATGGAAAACAACAAGATTTATTTCTTTGCATACAAAATTATGGATGTTTTCTGTAGATAATTGTCCATCTGCCATTCAGCTACATGTACACATTTAATATTCAGCTCTACACTACTATTTCTTATTCTTTCGTATAATTAGATACACATCCTTGGCCCCTTTAAGAAAACGTTATGATTGTCTATAAAATGAATATATTTGATTTTACAGTGTTTCTGAACTTTGTATTTCTTACCAATATGCATCTTTCTTTCTTTTCTCTGTGATGGCTATGTCAAGTTGATCGGAACATTTGCTTTACGGAATCTTGCAAATACTTCACGCAGAACGCTCTTTCCCGGTGCAAGGACTTTGCAATATAAGCAAACCAGGTATTTAGATAACAATGGGGCTATTAGCGTTCCTGTGCCTTTCTCAAACAGTAGACGGACGATTGTCATCTTACGCCTTGACGCATTTCCACAGTTCTGGGTGGGGCGTATGAGTTTGGTCTGCGGCCCCCAATAGTGGGCTGAAGGAGGTGTGGGGAGGTTGAGGGAGGATGAAAACTCAGCTCAGCGATGCAGGCCCAGCAGCAGCGTACTCCTAATGGCCGATCTTCTTGTATGCACTTAAGATCTCGGCCAGCTGAAGTGGGGCTATCTGGTGCTGTGGAGGGACTATAGTTTGCACAAGCAGCAGTGGGTTTGGGAAGAGAGAACGATTATGTGCCAATCGGTCTACCACGTCAGCTTAGCCTGCTCAGCCAAATTATCCCGTAGAGCTGGTGGCTGGAATGACGGGGTTTGGGTTTAGGTTTGCCTTTGGGTTTGGGCTTGGGTGGAAGACTTCCGAGAGTCTCTCCATTCATTCCGTAGCCTGCGCTGGCGGCGGCACGGGAAACGTCCGAAGCATCTCACAGCATCTTACATAATCTCATAGAATCTCACAGAATCTGTGTCTGTGTCTACAGGTTTCAGCGTGGCTGCCCAGGAGCGGCTGGCACTGATTCCCGTTATGTGTGAGAGCAGAAGGCCTTCCCACGTTGGCTCGGCTCAGTAGAGCTTGGACGCAAATCGTCTTGCGGGGGTGGATGATAAAGTACGGGAACGCCAGCGCTTTTCTCGCCATGGTGATCAGCGTGCGATATGTGATCTGATAGAGTAAGGCATTCTCTCGTAAAGAAAATAAAGAAAAGCTGAGCCAATCCACGCCACGTTATGCCGTGTGTTGTACGTTATATGTTATGCCTTGAAAACATCTCTGCGCATAAAATAAACGTAAGCTTAGATACACTGCGTACCCCTATGTACTCAACCATCAAATAATTGCTTATACTGTGGGGCTAAATTGTAATTAACAATCTTCCCTTTCCTGTCTTTAATCTATTGATTATCATTTCCTGATATCTTGATATCAATTTATATTAATCCTGACATGAATGAATGTGGAGAATATATATGGACTGATATACATACAGCTGCAAACTACAAAACTAAAAACTTATAACCTACAAAACTATCTTATGTTAACACCCACCCACCCCTACATATTTGCTCTGGATACAATTTTAAAATAACACATATTACGCTGAAAATCTTATGGGCATGATTTGCTTCTATATTTTGGTAGTTTATTTCGGTTGAAGGAAAAACCATAGAAACCAGCAAATAAATTATCAAATTGCTCTCAAATCATTTTGTTTGTCTTGTGCCAGTTGCTACCACTGGTTCTCTGACAACCACCTGTAGTCTTTTCCGCCACAGGCTGCTGTGCCTTCTTGATCTTTAAATGATTTGTATCGGGTTTTGTTTCTCTAATTTGCTGTTTTTGTGATCTTTATAAGTTTCCTGGCTTCTCTTAATTTTTCTGTTCCTTTTGTTGTTGTTGTTGTTGTTGTTGATCATTCCCTACACCACATTCACTCTTTCTTTCTTTCCCTTTCTCTCTCTCTCATACGCACAATCACTCACATCATATTATAGTCCGACCTTAAACATGAATTTACTAAGCCATGTTTTTTGAGTTACAATGAATCTCATAGAGTTGTAGAACAAGAAAATTAAATTAAAAAAAAAACAATTATTAATAACAATAGTAGTAATTAAGCCAACCTGCACAGAATAATTTTAAAGTTCCATTGATATTTTATTCTGTAGAATAAAATATCAATCAATGAAAAAAGTTACAAAATGCAACAAACACAGAATAAATTTTTTTAAATACGGAATAGGGACAAACTATACAGGACTTCTTCATTGTATTAACAGCTAAATTAAAGATGGTTTTTAAGTAACCTAATTTCTAAACACTCAAGTAAATAAAAATGAAATTTATGTACATTTTACCCTGTATCTTTTATATATTTATATATTTTTTTAATATTAAGCAGCATAACATTACTGGTTCAGCTTCTTCGGACGGATATTCTTCTTATTACTCGGTACTAAGATATATATTCTTCTTCGTTGTTAACTTGATTATACTCAAATTCGTGTCGTGCTAAATAATAAAGAAAAAATTTATTTCTCGGTAAGCTGTTGTCCCTTACCTTTCTTCCACACTAAGTACATCATATCATTCTTGAAATGCCACAAAGTAAAATAATAATGATTATCTTTGTATCCTGATTGGTACAGAAATTTTAAACGTTATAAACTGTTTTGTTATAATTTACTTCTTGTCTGTGATTTGTACTTTTTGCTTCAGGCTCTTTGTTTTTAATATTTTATCATGCGAGGCTAGCTTTGTCAAAATTAGGCTCTTCATTCTTATTTCTCTCCTTTAAAGAATTTATGGAGCATAGAGACATAAAATAGCTCTCGTTATTAATAGATGTTATTACATAAAATTCATTATTAAAAATGAAAATATTACTCGGTCAATTTTGAAAATTGAATTTTGAAAACAAATTAAATAAATAAACAATTACAGGTAGGTTTCAGTACTATCAATTAATATTACTCGGTATTTTCAATGTAGAATTATTTAGTTTTCAAAAAATAGCGAATGTTACTTAGCAATAATAACAGACGTATCAGAAACATCTAAAAAATATAGATAACAGAGCATAAACAGGAACAAACTTAAGTTTTTTGTTTATTTATTTATTTGGATCTTCAACTTCTCAAAAAAAAACTGTGTAGCGAAAATATCATTTTTACTTAAAGGACTCCTGTTTTTTATTTTTTCATTCCAGTTCACAACGCTCTAAATCAAAGTTTATGAACTGTCTTGGAAGTGCATCTAAATCTTGATAATTATAGGTTTTCAGTACCATATTAAGTGCTAAATTTCAAAAGCAGCCTGATTAGGAGATTCGTAATATTTAACGTTATATCTCGCAATTTGTCTTAACTAATTAACTACAGTAAAATATGCTTTAATGTGCGTCTTTTTAAAAAAATTTTAAAACTTTCAGTCATCATAACTGAAAAGAAAACTGTTTAATTAACTGTTGTCTTAGTAGGCTAACTGACTCATTTACCTCAAAACCCAAAAATCCTTGTGAGTAGACGGTTAATACGGGGCTCATATAACAGCTTTTCTAAATCTTTTTAAATTTAGAAATACACATTATCAAATCATCCGAATAACCACAGCTCTATTTGTTTTTTTCCAAAAATATAAAAGAAGAAACTTAGCAATAAACTTAAATAATTCTTATAAAACGTGGATATCTTTAAGAGTAAAAAATAGATGTTCACATTTTTATTATAATATGCAGTTAGTTATATTTGAAATACGAGTCACCAAGGCCACAAAAATACAGGAAAATCAGCTTCAGCGGTGTTTTTCTTTTATCGCTTGAAAGGGTAAAAGAAACAAGCAAGTAGATGAGCACTTAAGAAACCACACGCTGATAAATTGGTAGCCAATGAGAGACTAAGAACATATCACTTAACGATACACATTAATCTATATTTTATTCGGGATTTTTTTATTTTGGTTGCTGATTTCACTAAACACTAAAAAATTTGGAAAAGAATGTTGCTGGTCCACCGGTAAAATTCACACACTTATGCGGTATCAACAGACACTGATCTGCAGGCGAGAACAGAATGTTCCACATGGAGATTTTGACTGTTGAGCGCGTCTGTAGCGCTGCTGCTGAGATCTACCGCATAACGTGGTGGCCACAACCTGCCAAAAGAAGGCAAGCAAAGCAGTTAGTTAACACACAAATTGTGGTATACGTTTAAATATAGTATGCTCTACAGGATAATCAGAGCGATGGCTTGGTTTATCAGCAGTGCTGGCTTTGTCCAGTCTTAACCCACCACATTATCAGTTTAATTCATCCATTTCATTTAATTACGACCATTTGAATACCATTATTGTTTCGTGATAGTGAATCGTTTTTGTATAATTTTAGATTTTAAACATTGATGTTCACAAAATGAATCAACAATCGTAGAATAAAAGTGGAGCCCTGAACTATAACCAGGCCAAACTGAGAGTCAAAGGAAATCAAGTTAAGTTATTAAATATAAACAAATAAAAAAAAGAATACAGACAGGCAAATCCTATTAATAGTTGTTATTTGTGGTATTTCTTATTTTTACAATGATTGCCCATTTGTTTGTAGGACAAAAGATTCAAGATGTGAAATGATCTGATCCTTGTATTATATTCAGTCTTGTTTTATTCTCTTGAATACGAATCAACAAAAGGAATTGTTAGGTGAATTCCACTGATCCAGAAATACTAATAGATGCAAAGAAGTCTAAAAGGTACAGTACAGGCAGGGAACATTATAGAAAAGAGCCTCTGTCAGAATACAGCAAATTATTAAATTGATTTTTTGTCTTCCCCCTCCACCGCATTCAAGATCGTCGCATATTCGAATATGAGATATACCTATTCCTTCTTCTTTTCAGATACTTAAATGCTTAACCTTCAGCAACCACCCACTTACCCGTCCAGTTTTACTAGATTTCTTAGAAAACTAAGAGCTTATACATTCTATGCATATTTAAGACAACTTGCGTTTATCTTTAATGTTTTCTGAAATTTAATATTATACATATTGCATATGTGAACATTTTCATTTAAGAAAGAGAAAAAGACAAAAAACCCATTTGAGCCTCACGAATTTTTGAGTCTTCCGTGAGGCTCACTTAAGAGTTTCAACATATAAATATCATATACATCCTGAATTCAAAGGACTTGAGAGTTTTCAGGACTGAAAATGCACTATGAGTTAATTTATGCTGGGATTCTAAAACAGCTATTTTTTTTTTCATTTAATACAGCTATCAATTCTAGACTAAATACTATGTGGATGCTCTTAAAAAACAAAGAGAAATCGGGTGTCTATACATATAAAGTCTCCACAACTGGTTTTTAGACATATAGCATAATTTAAGATATAAATTAGTTAATAGTGAGGAATGTAAATACAGTATGTATTGAAAATAACAATTTTAAAATATTTTATAAAATATCAGATTTTTATGAAGTTCGGAAACTATTGCTTTGATTTATGTTTTTTTATTTAGATTTATTATTAGCATCATATTCATTTTTCAGGTTTTGTCAATTCTAAATTTTTTAATCTTTTTCTTTTTCTTTTTCCGCTGTTATGTTTTGATCAACATTAATATAATATTTTGTTGTAGTAGCTTCTTTCTGTTTTCTTTCTTGTTGCTCGTAATTTTACAATTCAGTGGACAAATAATGCCACACATCAATAAATATTATTGATAACAATATCAACAGATAGGAACAGAAATATCAGTTTTGAAATATTAGCTTATTCTATGAAAGTATAGATCAATGATTGATAAACAGTGGTTTATATAGTGTATATGTGACTGTACTTTTTAAACCATTACGTGGGTTACAGCAATACAATGAGATAGAAGTGAAAATAACACTTGTGTATGTACAAAGAAATTTATTCTTTACATATTTTAATTCTTAATTTGACATAGAGAACATAGAAAAAAAGCATAATTCTGATAGATCAAATGAATGAAAATAAAAAATATTGCTTGTTAAAAAGCATCATGGAAAATTAGAAAATGGAATAATAATAATAATATTTTAAACTGTGAATCATATGTTCGTTATCTTGAATTTCTTGTTTCTATTTGTTTACTTGTGTTTCATGTCTGTTTGTTTGTTTGTTTCTTTTACATTTCTCCTTTCTCTATTTCTTGTTTCCTATTATTCATTTTAGTTTTGCATGTATTCATAAACGATAAGAGTGTTGTCGTGTAATGTGTTTAAATTAAATATTTACTGGATATATTACGCAAATACAACGTCATTAAAAAGTGGATATTCTCTCTTTTTCTAGAATACGGCGAATGAAAAAAGTCTTATATTCTTTGCTATTCCGATTAATTATTGAAACAAACTCAATAGTTCCAGTTGATTCTCATCTAATAGATTCAATGCCGCAAGCGAATTCACTAATTATTAATTTCTTGAGGTACTAAAGAGGTACAGAGTCTCAACAGAGAGGATTCCATAGTTTGCATATTAAAAGTTAATTGAATTCAAAATCATAAAATATCAATGTAATATATGGTAATACTAATTTTTATAACATAGCATAATATGTAAGAATAAGAGAATCTATTAACACATGGATCCAAATATAATATTATAAAACTATCTAGACGCAAATAATGAAAACACTACATCTAGGAAATACAGTTTGTACATGTGACATAAATCAAAACTTGACGGTAAAGACGTAAAGACATATTTTGACCATATATGCATAGGACACAATAACCCTCCACCATAAACCAAATGATATAGTAAATTATTAGGTATATGAGAACTGCTCTTTACTTTACCAGAACGCGTAATCCTTTTATGTATCTAAGCTTATATTTACATATCAGTCAGTATATCTGTGTAAATCTGTATATGTATTTATAGGTATATGCACATATGCCGATACGGTACAATCAGTTTTGGCTAAACTGTTAAGTATGTATTCATACATCATAGATATCAGAGTGTACAATAACTGAGAGTTTGAAGCTTGAAGCTTGAAGTGCATCCAAGTTATATTTGTCAATGATTTGACGAAGCTGGTGTTTGTGTTGATCAAAGGTGAAGAAGCCATGGTAATAAAGGAACCTATCTACCTGAGTGAGAGAGAGAGACGTACGTTGCTGGGGGAATCTTTTGGGGTAAGGTATATAAGTAGTTATATCGAGCACGTGACACAATTTCTGAAATTCAAGAGAATGTATAATTGAAATGTATAATCCTATGAATGAGTTACATTTGAGTGTAAAATGTTGCTTTTATTTTACCATACAAATTTTAGATGGTACAATCATATTATCATTTCAGGGAGCCGAAAGAATTTTAACGAGTGTTAGGGCATAAAAGTAGCTAAAATAAACAGTCTGTATCATTTTGATTTTTCGTTTCTTTTCTTTTGGGTAGTATAATATCACAGTGAATATTTCAATCAATCATCAGGTGTAAATAAAATAACAATAGAATAGATACCAATTATAATTGTTATTAAGAAAACAAGAAACGTTATAATATATATATATATGACACATGTGCTAAGTAGACTTAGTTGAAATCAAAATTAAAAAAATCATTTCTCTCTCATCTATCAACATTTAAATCTCATGTAAACTATTTTTCCAATCAAAGTAACCTGTACATCTTCATTTAGTAGTGTAATTCTCAAGTATTCAAACAGACTAAGAGCACTTATCTCCAATGTGCTCACAAAGATATAAATAGTATCATTGCTTTGCTCTGCTTATGTAATCTGGTTTCCCCAATGTTGAAGCTATTGTATCCTTCTCTTCTCTTATAGTGTATTGCTTATATACCTTGGAACATAGTTACACAAAAACGAAAATATCGGTAACTTTTCAATGTTGAGGTCATTTTTTTTCACTTTTTATTGATATCAATTAAGTTTTTTGTTTGTTTCTACTTGCTTCTGTTTGTTTCTAACTTGTTGTAGTAGCTAGGTATTTGTATGGTCAGGTGAATTTTTGTTGTAACTATGAACAGCTAGCTGCTCTCCCTTATCTCCTCATCGTGGGTAGTGCGATAATCAATATTTTTTGACATCTCCGGCTCACACACTTTAAGCTGAAAGTTACATTATTTCGAGTATTCTAGGCTGCAAACATGGGGTTCATTTGCCGGAGTATTTCCTTTATACCCTCCTGGCTAAGGCTCTGTGTCAAACTTTCAGGAAATAACTTTAAAGCTTTGTAGCTTGGTAGCTCCGTAGTGTTCCGAATTACTTTCAACTACCATTCTGATTCGATACAATAACGTCATTTGATATGATTCCTTCTAGAGAGTTTCTCTCTATTGAAACTTTAATTAATTCTGATTTTGAGGTGGTTAGTTACCAACTGCTCCCCTCTCTGCTTGTCTAGATGATGAATTTGTAACAGCAAACTAAACCCATAGATGATTATTGTAAGTAAGAGCAAATTAATTTTTATCACATATTCTTTCAAATCAGAAAATAGTATAAATATGGGATATATCTCTTGTATTTTGAGATGAATTAATTTTATATTTTTTGTATTAGTATTTTTCCATCATCAGAATTATCTATTCAATTCAAAGAAAGCTAATTCAATTCAATTCAACTCAACTCAACTCAATTTTATTCAATTTTATTCAACAATGAAGTCTGGAAGTTTACAAAACAAAACCGCAATTATCACTGGTGGTAACAAGAATTTAGGTAAAGAAACAGCAATTGATTTCGCTGAAAGAGGTGCTAACCTTGTTCTTCACTACCACTCTACAGGTGATAATTCAGCTGAAACTCTTGCCGATGAATTAACTAAGAAATACAATGTTAAAGTTGCATTATACCAAGGTAATTTAATTGAAGAATCTGCCGTTAAAGGTTTATTTGATGTTGCTGATAAAGAATTCGGTGGTGCTGACTTTGCCATTAATAACGTTGGTAAAGTTTTAAGAAAAAATTTAGAAGATATTACAACTGAAGAATACGATTCTATGTTTGAAGTTAATACTAAAGCTGCATTTTTATTTTTAAGAGAAGCAGCTAAAAGAGTTAAAGAAGATGGTTCTGTTGTTATGTTAACCACTTCATTATTAGGAGCTTATACCCCAGGTTATTCTCTTTATCAAGGTGCTAAATCTGCTGTGCACTACATGGTTAAAGCTTTATCAAAGGAAACAACAAGACGTGTTTCATTTAACTCTGTTTCTCCAGGTCCAATGGATACTCCATTCTTATATGGTCAAGAAACTCCAGAAAGAATTGGATTCTTTAAGACTCAATCTCCACATAACAGATTAACTGAAATGAATGATATTGTTCCAATTATTAGATTCTTATGTGCCGAAGGTACTTGGATTACAGGTCAAAATATCTTTGCTAACAACGGTTTTGTTGCTCCATAAGTTATTTAAAACATTTTTTATATTTATATATGCCTATATAATATTTTTATAGTTGAATTATCTATCTAGTGTTTCCAATAACAAAAAAAAAAAAATTACTCGTTTTATTATTTTATTACTACTCTGTCTCTTTTAATAAGTAAAAAAATAAAATATCTGTATATCAATTAATTTCGAAAGTGAAAAAGGTTGGATGATTCATTCAGCGGTATGATTCATTGAGTGAAATGAAATAATTCACACGTAATCCAAAAATACAAAGTAGTCACTTACGGTAATTTCAAAATATTACAGCATCAAGGGGATCAGATGTCAGAAGCAGCAATCGAACAAAACAAAGAGGCCACCACCACCAGAATCTGGGGTAGTTATAAAGAGACGCTAAGTAAGTTGCCTGCAGCCACCAACTGCAGCCACCCACACACCGGCATTGTCTTTCGCTAGCGCCAGTTTCTCATTGTTTTGCGTCTCCGTTAATCTCCATATAATTGGTAGTGCAGCACTCAGTTTATGCCTCTGCTTCCCACTCTCACCGAAATCCTCTCCACTAATAATTCCCTGCTTAACTGCCTGCTTAAGTCCATACTTAAGTCCATACTTAATTCCTTGCTTAATTCCATTATTTATGTCGTGTGTCAACCAATTCGGGATTCCAATGGGATTAGTCAATTCAAAATATACAATGTTTTAATGTTCCATCATTCTAATGCTTAAATGTTCCAGTACTCCTATCCTTAATATTCTGAAAATTAATATTTTGAATAATATTCTAGATGTTCAAAACGCCACCCAATGATACCATTATCTAATTCTTCAATTCTCTAATTCTACATTTCCACTTTTGACTTACAGACTAAACTCCACTTAACTACGATCAATTGTTCGTTCGCATCCAAATATATTATACTTTATTGTTTTTTGTCGGAATTAGTTAAAAAGAAAATTTATAGAATAATAATACTTACAATTAAATAATTATTTTTTTTTTTATAAAATTACATTCAAAATATAATACATAAATACATATACATACATACATATAGACATACATAATACTAACAAAAAAGGGCTATTAAATATTTAAATTTTTAAGTTTCTGAACATATTCGACGAACCTAATTTACTATCTAGTAAATTTCTAACTTTACTTTTAATAATATCCATTCTATCTTTCTTTCCAGTATGCTCACTTAAACATTCCTTATTAATCTTATCTCTAATAGACATTGTAAAATTAATTTTATCAGTTTCGTTGGATTTTTCTTTATCTTCTAATATTTCGTCAATGGTAAATTTTACATTAAAATTAACAGAATATTCTATATTAATTATCCTTATGTTAAAATTAAATCCTTTGTCTTTACCGCTAATATCATTTATTACAGATACCTTAGTGGGGAATAATAAAGATAACAACACTATATTCTTATTAAATTTTTCAATTTTTTTCCATATTTCGGTAAATTCACTAATATATGAATATAATATATTAGTATTGGTATCATTATTGTTTGATTTAATCTTTTCCAATACTAAATTGTTAATAAAATCATTAGTGAAAATTTGAAGCAACGATTCATGGATGTAATTTTCTTTGCTCTCAATAATAGTGCTACATCCTTCATTTGCTGATAGTTTATTAAGATTCATCTCTAAAGTAACTTTGTCATCAAATAGTGATAACTCCAATATAGAATCAGATGTAAATTTCTTAAACTTAACTCCACTAAAATTTTGTATAAGTTCAAATTTTTCGTTTAAATCTTTACAATCTTCAATAGAAATAATTTTATTTTCTTCAACTTCTTTATTAATAGACTCAACAGCTTCCTTTAAAGATTCTTCTTCTGTGGATTTCACCTTAACTTCCTCATTAATTTTATTGGTATTATCTTTAATGCTCTGTAATTCTTGAAACAATTTAATAGTGTCAAGTGTTCTTTCAATGAGTTTGTCCTTCTTCTCAACAACTTTCTCTTGTTTAATACTACTGTATTTTTCAGCTTTGTTCTTAATAATATTTAATTTCTTTTTCAACAACTTCTTTTGAGCTTCTAATTCATTCCTTTCATTATAAAGCTTTTGAGAGATAGACTCCAATTTTTGCATTTCACTCTTCAAGTAATTATTATTATCTTCATATTTATCTTTTAAAGATTGACTATTTTGAATATTCCATGTATACCACGTATTTCTAGCCTCTGATCTAGTATAAGTCTTGATAAATTGAAATCTATCCCTCAGAGTAGATTTAACTACCTCATTAGAATCATAATATTCCCTTATGATTTGTGGATTGTCTTCTAATATATCCTTCTCTAATTCTTCAAATTCTTCTCTGCTATTTGTAATGTCCTTCTTCAATTCATTACAACTATGTAATGCAAATTCTAAATTTGGTAATAATTGAACTGCTTTAGAATAATCATAAATAGTGGCCTCCTCAGAAAATTTTGAAGGGCGTCTCATTTTTAATTCCAAATTGCTAGAATCAATATAATCAAGAAACTTAATATTCGCATCTTTAAAAAACTCAGGTAGTGAAACTGCTATATAACTAGAGTCAGATGATGATGAATTTATTGAATCCATACTAGAATCAGCATCGTCATTCGATAAAACAGAAACGTCAGCCAATGAAATCTTTGTCGTAGTGGTGGTGGTGGTTAAAAACTCAGAAGTGACGTCACTTTCATTTCCTAAATGTAATAAAGTACCTTCAGTATAGTCAGTTGTAGTATCATTTCCAATCACTGACCTCACTTCAGAGGTTTCTTCCATATCAATATCAAAAGCTGAAGTTTTATTTCTTCTTGGAGTGAGTAGTGCAATCTTAGAAGATATGCTTTGATGATTTAAATCGTTTTCAACTATTGGAGTTGTTTCTCTCACATCATGTTTGCTTTTTATGCTCTCAGCTTCTTTGATTTGTTCATCAATATCGTGTAACATCGTTTCAACTTTTTCGTGGTTGGTTAACTGGGGGAGTTCACCTATTTTTTGCTCTTCAGTAACTCCACCGCTGTTTACAGCACTATTTGGTGAACCATTGGAATCTGTTTTCGTTCTTCTCTTAGCAGAGGAAGATGGCGTACTTATAGTTTCAGATACATTCTGTTTCTCTGGTGTCTTTTCTAAAACTGAGGAAATCTTATCTGTAGAGACTACTTCATTTAATGGCTCTTTTTCAACAGTATTGAAGAGCTTAAAAGTGGTAACATCCATAGTCAGCTCATCTGTAGTTAGATTCAAGTCATTCGATAGTGTTTCATTCTTCTGGTTGATTGATATATCCGATTGTTCTGATTTTTGACTAACTACTCCCTCACTTTTCTGTTCTGTAATGTTTTGATTATCCTCCTTATTATCTATTATATTTAAATCAGCTACTGCAATAGGGTTATTGGCTCTCACTATTTCTGTTTCTTCCATTTCCATTTCACTTTCACCATCATCGACATTGTTGCTCTCATTGTTGTCCTTAATATTGGTATTACCTTTGATTTTAAAATCAAAGGTATCGCTAATATTGAAATCTGTAGCTATCGAATGAAGAGTTTCAGCTTTTGAAGAACCTTCAAATACATCAGTATCAAGGCTTCTATTTTTATTAAATGGAACAGTAAAATCCATTGTTATTTCCTGGTTGTCATTTTCATCATCTTTATCAATATTGTTACTTTCTTGAATCTTATTTTCCTCGTTTTGTGAATTTATTGATTGAAAATTAGTGAAATCCATAGTTCTTGTTTCTTCTTCTTCTGAGACAAGTTCGTTGGCATTATCTAGTACTGATAATCCATGACTTTTATGAAAAGCAGTTAAATCCATTGTCAGATTTTCGGTTACTGATATTTCCATATTAGTATTAGTATTAGTATTATTATCATCATCATCAGTCATGTTTTGTATCTTAGAACTTTTTAAAGCATTTCCGACATCTTGTGACTGGTCTTCAAATATCTTAAATGTGGAAAGCGGTTGTGAAACATCATCTCTTGCATCTAAGTTGTCATCTTCTATAGTGGTTCCAACTAAACGATTGAAGGCTCCTCTAGCAGATGAACCTAAAATGTTGGCAAGAGTATTATTGTTATCAGGACTTGCGCTGTAAGTTGGCACAATGTGGATTGTCTCACGTCTTTTTCTCTTACTTGGAATTAAATTAGAACTTTTCCTTTTCTGTGAGACAAAATGAATCTTGTGCAACGTCACTTCAGGTGCAAATGAGACCCTTCTTTTGGAGGATTTTTCCTGTTGTGTAAAAGGCATTATAGCCAAAGTGTGGTTCTCATTTCCAAATTGTTTGAGTATACTTCTTGATGGTGCTAGAGAGTGTCTCCTACTTTTTTCATCTAATTTGGGAGAGCTTTTATGCACTTCATTCTCTGATTGAGCAGGTTTAATTGGAGAACTCTTTGCAGACATATTGCTAGTTTCTTCAGGTTTATGTGAACTTTGCTAACTGCTTAATTTCTAAAGGTCTATCTTGTTTACAGGACCTTACAACCTAACTCTTAAAACACTCTTTTTATAAACCTGCTAAAAGTTTGATGTTTCCTTTGGCAGACAGCATCTGTTGCAACCATAAAATCAGATCTGGTAGAAGCATCATATTCTATACACATGTAATAGATAAGTCACCTGGCCCTTTGTGAATCAAAACAAAAACACGGAAAGGTAAACAAAAAGATTATGTAATTGAACTTTAATACGCGATCTACCAAAAAACTTCCAAATATTATGTGTTTTATTTGGTGTACGGTTGTTTTGTCTCATATAATTTTATTCTGGTAAAACAAGTTTACTTTTAGATTTAACTTTACATATATGGAAATAAAAAAAAACTTATACTAAATGTTAAATGGTTTTTATCCATAACATCAATAGATGATTATACAAAGTTGTTGACCATTATATAACTTAATGGTATTACAAGACAAAAGACTAAGAATCAAAGGAGAAAAATAAAGAGTTCTGATAACTACGATTCAATCTCCTATCAAAAGTGGGCAACAGAAAAAACCCAGGTACCAGTAATAGGATCATATTCTTCAAAGGTAGTCTTAGGAATACTTTTAAGCTTTCTGATATGCTTTCTTATTATTGGATGTTTTGGATCACTGATAGGAAGCTTTGTGTCCTTTGATAGTGGGAAACAGTTGTCTAAAGTAACTCTAGCACGCTTGTTGAAGCCCTCTCCAATTGATGGCTTTGTCTCAGCATTTGGATAAACAACACATGACTTACTAGAGAAAACTACTATTTCCGGAATACTTTGTAATGAAATTGAAGTTAAATCAACAGGCTCTAAAAACTTAATACTACCGAAACCTTTCTGGCCAACAGTGAAGTCCTTAACAGCTCTTAACTCCATGGCAGACATACTTCTTATTTCATCAAAAGATGGAGAAGTCCAGAACCCGCTTGGAATTTCTATTTCTTCTTCGGCAATTTCAGGGACTGTCTTTGCTTCCTTTCTGCTATCAGTTGAAGGAATTTCTGGAAGTTCTTCTGGTTCGTTATCTTTTAAGAAGTCAACAACGTTACTAGATCCGTTCTTTATAGGAGATGATGTGATACCGATGTCCGATTTAGAAACGTCAAATCTGAAGGAAACTTGCTTCTTTGGGGATAAAAGGTCTTGGTTTTTTAATGAATCTAAGCTGTCATCCTTTTTGCTCTTGTCGATAATGAGTTTCGTTATGCTTCTTGAAGGTGCAAAAATTGAACTTGATAATATGTTTCTGTCAACAGCGGAATTAAATACTTTTGAGCCTCTTGCACCAGAAGCTGAATCATCGTCTGCTGAAGATACAGGAGTACTAGTTGGAGTAGGGGAGGCTGATGATGGTGAGGCAGCTTTAGTAGATCCACTAAATCTTTCTTTAGGTGAGAATAATGGTTTAGGAGATAATTTATAAGCAGAAACAAGAGTCATTTTCTTCTTTTCAGCAATACCAATCGGTTTAGCAATTGGTTGAGATGGCGATGGTAAAACAGAAGAGACCAAAGGAACATTACTAAAAATAGTATTAGCGCCATATGGATTCTGTGAATTTAGATTGTTTTGTCCTTGAGCTTGTAGTCCATTTTGTTGCTGGCCACCTAATCCAAATGAGGAGCCAAGGGAACTGTTGTTATTGTTATTCGCATTATTACCAAATAATCCTCCGGAAGCATTATTGTTGTTACCAAATAATCCACCAGTAGTACCCGCTGGTTTATTACCAAACATACCGCCTGAGCCACCTGTAGCAGAATTATTACCAAACATACCGCCACCAACTGTACCAGCAGGCTTATTTCCAAATAATCCACCAGTTGCTCCTGTGGAAGAATTATTGCCGTTACCAAATAATCCACCGGTTGTACCAGCTGGTTTATTACCAAAAAGTCCTCCTGTAGCTCCTGTATTTCCGTTGCTGTTATTATTATTGTTACCAAACATACCACCAGTATTCGATCCTGCATTGAAGCCTGTAGCACCTGCTGGTTTGTTGCCAAATAAGCCTCCCGCAGCTGACGATGAATTATTGTTCGAACCACCGAATGAGAATCCGGAGTTGGTGTTGCCATTGATATTATTATTACCAAATAAACCACCGCCAGTAGTACCTGCAGGTTTGCTACCAAACAAACCACCAGAAGCGGTGTTGTTGTTGGCATTGTTATTTCCAAATCCAAAACCGCTGGATCCTCCAGCAGCATTATTATTAGCACTGTTATTATTGTTGTTAGCGCCAAATAGACCGCCAGTGGTACCAGCTGGTTTAGCGCCAAATAGTCCTCCTGTATTAGAAGCGGTGTTGTTACCTCCAAAAAGACCACCAGCATTGGCTGGTTTGTTACCAAAACCAAAACCAGATGATCCCATAGTGTTATTGTTGTTATTGCTGTTGTTGTTGTTATTTGAACCAAAACCGAAACCACCAGCAGAAGCATTGTTGTTATTATTATTGTTGTTTCCACCAAATAATCCGCCAGAGTTATTGTTATTGTTGTTGGTTGCTCCAAATAATCCGCCAGATGTGTTATTACCGTTGTTATTATTACCAAAAGTGCTACTACCAGCAAAATTATTGTTAGAACCTCCGAACACTCCACCTCCGTTGTTGTTATTATTGTTCATGTTGTTGTTATTACCTCCAAATAATCCACTACCTGAATTGTTAGAGCCACCAAAAGAAGAAGTATTATTATTGTTATTATTGTTGTTGCCTCCAAAAAGTCCACCGCTATTTGTGTTTCCTCCAAATGGGTTACTGTTCTGAGAATTGTTCGATCCAAATAAACCCCCGGATGGCTTGCTTCCAAATAAACCAGAGCTGTTGTTATTGTTGTTATTGTTGTTAGCACCGAATAAACCTCCCGATGTATTGCTGTTGTTGGCAGTATTATTACCAAATAAACCTCCAGAGTTGTTATTGTTATTGTTGTTACCAAAGGAGTTGGTGTTTCCAAAAGAACCGTTGTTATTACCGAAGGCGTTGGTATTGTTGGTTCCACTGGCACCATTTCCAAATCTTCTATTTTGAGCGTAATCTTGAACTCTTAATTCCTCAAATGAATAATTTTGGTATTCTGGCATGGCACTGATACTTTCATAGTAAGATGTAGCACCGCCGATACCAGCATCCCTTTCAACACGGGCTTTAAATGGAGTCAATGCAGTTCCTTGATTACCCTGATTGTTATTTCCCATGCCACCGAATCCTGAAGTATTAGCACCAAATGATGAAGTATTGTTAGCACCAAATGAAGTATTCGCATTTGTTGCACCAAAAGCACCGCCTGTATTAGAGCCACCAAATGTGGAATTGGTATTTGAGCCGAAACCTGTATTATTGGAGGCACCAAATAATCCTCCACTAGTATTAGTGTTAGAGCTATTAGCACCAAAGCCACTAGCTGTTCTATTACCAAAACCTGAGTTATTATTGGCAGAACCAAATAGGCCTCCTGAGTTCGTATTAGTATTGGTATTGTTATTTCCAAATCCAAACCCTGACGAAGTGTTGGTGGCAGCAGAGTTGTTCATACCACCAAATAATCCTCCAGAATTGTTATTGTTGTTAGTGGCAGCACCACCAAATGGAGAGCTGCTGTTTTGATTTTGATTTTGGTTACCACCAAATGGAGAAGAGCTGTTATTGGTGCTACCAAATCCACCAAATCCTCCTGATGGAGCATCTGGTCTTCGAAACATTATTAAAAATATATACTATTAAACAAACAAATGGTAACTTATCCCCAATTAATAGCGATAATATAAAACCAATTGATTAAGTAGGTCTACTGTAAACTGATAATGGATATTTCTTGTAGCAATGAGTTATCTTTGTAAGAAATAACGCTGAGATTGAATTAATTTAATCCAACTTTTGATGGATCACATAAAACACTAATCAGACTTGCCTGTAACATTTGAAATCAACTATCCTATTACTCTCAGAAAAAAACTTCAGATTCCCCTTTACAGTAAGCACTCCCAATCCTTTGAGGAAGGAGCGAAAAAGGAAACATTAGCAACTGTACACCATAATCAGCAAGCAAATAAAATAGTTGATCGACCGTTATTGCGACTACCGCGACACCAAACAAAACACAGCTTCACTTCATCAGAGACGCGTTACAGAAGACTGGTCCCAAGTGAAAAATCATTCCCTCTGTGATATTATTAATTGATATGGAAACTTCCATAGTGGTACTCCAATTAACTATTTCTGGAAGATCTAAATTATATACTATTATATATAAAAAAACTTACTGGTTTACGGTACTAAAACTTTTCTAATCTCTTTGTAAGTTCAAAAATTCAGAAAAAGACTTGTACAGAAAATGGGTATCAAAGGTTTAAATGCATTGATTTCAGAGCACTCTCCTAAGGCCATTAAGTCTGGGGAGATGAAGTCCCATTTTGGTAGAAAAGTTGCCATTGATGCTTCTATGTGTCTTTATCAGTTTTTAATTGCAGTGAGGCAGCAGGACGGTAGTCAATTAACGAATGAAGATGGTGAGACGACCTCACACTTGATGGGTTTTTTTTACAGAACAATTAGAATGGTCAATTTAGGTATAAAACCTTGTTATGTTTTTGATGGTAAGCCTCCAGTTTTAAAAGGTGGTGAATTGGAGAAAAGATTAAAAAGAAGGGAAGAAGCAGAAGCCAAGGCTGCAGAGTTAAAAGAAACAGGTACTGTTGAAGAGATACAAAAATTTGAAAGAAGAACAATTAAGGTTACTAAGCAACAAAACGAAGATGCAAAGAAGTTGCTTGGATTGATGGGAATTCCGTATGTTGAAGCTCCATGTGAAGCAGAATCACAATGTGCTGAATTGGCAAAAGCTGGTAAAGTTTATGCAGCAGCATCTGAAGATATGGATACATTATGTTATGATCCACCACATTTACTCCGTAATATGACAGTTGCTGAGTCTAGAAAATTACCAATTAAGGAATATGATTTAAAGACTGTTTTGGAAGGTTTGGAAATGGATAGAAGAACTTTTGTTGATCTTTGTATTTTATTGGGATGTGATTACTGTGAGACTATTAAAGGAATTGGTCCAGTTACAGCATATAAATTAATTAAAAAATATGGATCGATCGAAAAAATTATAGAAAGTATTGAACAAGATGAAAAGTCAAAATATGTAGTTCCTCAAAATTGGCCATTCGCAGAAGCCAGAGAATTATTTTTAAATCCTGAAGTTGCAGATTCTAAAGATGTTGATTTGAAATGGGTTGCACCAAATGAAGAAGGTTTAATTCAGTACATGGTAAGGGAAAATGGATTTTCGGAGCAACGTATCAAAGATGGTATTGAAAAGTTGAAAAAAGGTTTAAAGGGTGGTTCACAAGGTAGACTTGATGGATTCTTCAAAGTTGTTGGATCCTCAACTTCTGATAAGAAAAGAAAACCTGAAGAAATGACCAAAAAAGGAGCTTCCAAGAAGGGGAAAAGCGTTTTTAAGAAACGTTGAAAAACACCACTATTAACTCTTGTTACTTTTTAATAATATTATATAGTATTTGTTGTATTTTTACTTTTGTAATATACATATAGGTTTAATGTATATGCAGTTATTCATTTTAATATATATAAACGACTTGTCTCTCGTTATGTTTTGCTATTTTGATCTAGTTAATATATAAGTATATAACAGCTTTGAAGAGCTACTATAAAATAAGTTATACAGAAATATAAGATATAGTGTTAATCAAATGTTTGACTCGATCAAACTTTAATTATAGCCTGGTTACTTGGTGTGACACTGATTTCGGAGTTCAACTGGTTGGCCGAATTTGCCTCAGGGTCGGTGAAGAAACTCAAACGACTTGCAGAATTAAGAAGAGCACTTTTCATAATAGCCAGGTTTTGATGACTAGCTATAACTCTTGTCTTACCTACAAATCTCTTCATACTTGCATCCATGCCACTAAAATATCTGACAGACTGAGTAATAGGCCATGGGAATGCTCTCATTACTGGTAAAATATTACCATAAAAAGGTATTTTTATTTCTCCTCTTCTTCCTAAACTTACAGAATCAAAAACAACTTTGGCAACGACTTTTGGATCAAGCTCTGGTGCCAACAATGAAGAAGGTGTTTTTACACCATTAAACATAGTAGTTTTCATTTGACCGGGACAAATTAATAGCGTTTTAACACCTGTATTATTAAATGAAGGTGGACCAAGCTCATAAGTCAGGGATTCATGAAATGCAATCAATCCTGATTTAGAGGCACCATAAACACTCAACCTAGCAGGAGACATATATCCTAATATTGAACCAATGGTTACTATATAACCTCTTTTAAGCTCAAGCATACCTGGAAGAAATAACTTTGTGGTATAGAAATTTGACAGTAAGTTAACCGCCAATGTATTTTCAATTTCATCAAAAGATAAATTGAGAACAGTTTTACCAGATGTGATACCTGCATTGTTTATTAATATAGTAATAGGACCGACTTCTTGTCTGACTAGCTCTGCATTTTGTGTAATTTCTTTTCTATTACTGACATCGCACTTATAATAATGAACACCAGATACATAATCATCACTGTCAGGAGCTGGAACAACTATATCAAACACGACAACTTTAGCATTTGCTTGAATGAAAAGTTTTGTGATCTCTCTTCCTAAACCAGTAGCTCCACCTGTAACCAACACAATATCTATTAGCGGATCAAACATCATTCCAACTAACAGATCGGAGAGTAGTTTATAGCTCTTGTTAAGCCTATACAGTGAGATGGTAAGTGGCCCAGTCATCCTTAAAAATAATACTTTGTTGTTTATATGAGTAGGCAATTTTTGATTACAAGATACGCAATATTTAGAATATTCATATATATATGAGAACTTATTGCAAAGACAAAAAAATATCACTTTAACAAAGCTGCTCTAAAAAACTACCAATCTAAAAAGATAAAACCATTCAATAATTTGAAAACCTATAACATCAATATTAATAAAATTTTATTTGACAAAACAAAAAAAGAAAAAAAGCTAAGCGCCGGTACTTTACAATCGCATATGGAAAGTTTTAAAAAAACCTTAGCTAGAGTAACTCTACACACCAATACCCACAAAACATTT
Source organism: [Candida] boidinii (assembly GCA_001599335.1). Classification (NCBI taxonomy): domain Eukaryota; kingdom Fungi; phylum Ascomycota; class Pichiomycetes; order Pichiales; family Pichiaceae; genus Ogataea; species [Candida] boidinii. Next base: position 3,008,249 of record BCGP01000001.1, on the reverse strand, counting down.
GAAAAGTTGCGCCGGAAACCCGTACACACAACAAATATATCACTCACCAATATTCTTACGGCGATTTGCGGAATCTGTCTCGGCTCGTAGGGGTTCCCAAACATTTACGCAATCAGGCTGCCCTGAAATGCCGCCCGTTCTGGTGGTATGTTATTGTGGGTGGAGCCCAAACACGGGGTCAGCGATTGCTCCAGAGACAAGCGGGACTGTCACAAGATTTCCCCAGATGGAGACTCTCCTTCTTTCATATATTCTACCTGTTGATCGGACAATAGATGGTTAGACAGCAATGGAAAACAAATAGAGTTGTAAGTGGTGTTTAAAAAAATTAAAAGAAGGTTCTTTATTTTTAGACTGGAAGATACTGATAATTTTTTATTTGATCCCAAACTAAATAAAAATATTTAATCAACATTTGATATAAACTGAAGTTTACAAAAACAAATAAATAAATATTTTACCATCAGACAACAATAATAAAAAAAATAACAAAATTGAGATGTCAAATAGTTCGCTTCGTGAGTTAAGAATCAAGCGTAAAAGAACGGAAGATCCAATCAAAACTTTGGTGATTGAAGATAGGAAGGTAAAGAGATCCAAGTCTACACATTTTGTATACAAATTAGCTAAAACAGATGAGAAAGGCGTAGCCAATTCCAAAGTTCTGGTTCAGACGGCAAACACCAAAAATCCTTCACATAAAACATTCAGTTTAGGTAAAGGTGAAGAGAAAGAACCAGAGGTTACAGCCGAGCTATTAGACATGGTGAATGAGTACTTAAATATACACAAAGAAGAGAATACCAGTAAACCACTAAAAAGAAGACAGTCAACTGATCCAGTAAATACTGAGAGGCCAAATTTCTCTTCATCTAAGGAAGAAAACGGTTCAAGTGATTATGTTTATGACGTTTACTATATCGACAAAGTACCTCTCTCATCCACTGAGCTCTCAAATCCTGATATTGGTTATCTGAAATTAGCTGATGAAGACCTAGATCTGATACCTGATGAAGACTCCGATGATGAATTTGATGGTAACTATGATGATGAAGACTCAAATTCAGAAAATTATTTTGCAAATGATTATCCCGAGGATGAAGATGGAGGTTACGATGATGAAGAGTACTTGGACAGCGAGGAGAGAACGGCCGAAGAAGAAGATGAACTGGACATGGCATCTGATGGAGATGCCATTCCCAGCGACGATCAAGATGACCAGTATCAAATTGCACATGACAGAAAGAAATTCAAACATGACGATTATGTACAGGAAAATGGGTTGAATTCTGATTCCCAATTCAGTAGTTTATATGAGGATATGCTCAAGAATTCTAATGCTGGACCAATTAACTTGCTCGACAACCTATCTGGTAGCCAGCTCACAAGTGCTAATGCCGCCGAGGATGCAGATGATGAAGAGTACGAAAAGCAGAATTTTTTCCCAGGTGAAGAGGATGATGAACTTGCTAATTATAGAGATAAAATTTTCCATAGGTTGAATAAGATGATACAGGAAAAGGATGGCCAAAAATGATTCCCGTGCCTCAGTCAGCGAGCGCTGCATGCCTTTTAAATTATTATATTGTGTAATTACATGTGTTTCGCATAACACTTTCTGTCATATTAATATTAATATTATTATCAATCTTTCATGAAGACATCATCATGATACTATACTTGTAGAAGATATTGCTGTGTAGTTAATTTATCTGTGGTGGTTTGATGAAGTGACACCGTGCAACACGTGAGCAGACCGAACAGCCGAGCAATTGGCGCTCAGCTCCCGGCACCAGGTGAGTGGAGAGGATAAGGTGGTTCAGCATCAGGTGGCGCACTTTTGGACCTCCTGCTGCTTTAGCCATATAGCCAGTCAGCCTCCCTACCGAGAAACCCGCTCTCTTCTAATGACATATGTACATATCACAAATTCCCATATAACCCGTATTTGTGCCAGTAACACACTTTGCACATAGCACATTGCCTGAATAAGATGTGAGTGGGATGGGATGACGAACAGAAGTCAATCAATTAACCTATTCATCCAGGTAAATAGCAATGATAATCAATTGATACATTGGAGCATCTGTATATATATAATAGTGTCTGATATTGCACTTTTAAAACGTTTCCACCATTCTTATACCTGTTCAGCGAAATAAAGTCAATTACAAACTACAGCGATATATTCAAGCAGAATAAAAAGAAAATGTCTTTAAAAGGTGTAAGAAAAGTACTTTACAGAACTCCACACCAAATTCTTGGTAAGAAATCTACAGATGACGAGATAATAAAGGTTTGGGAACATGATATTAAAGTTGCAATGGCTGGTTTAGACTTTCTAGAACATCAAGAGAGAAAATGGGGTCAAACATGGGGTAGAATAATGGACAATATGTTGCAAACTTTAAGAACTTTCAAAATTTTCCATAAAAATTTCCAGGTTGATAAAGAAAGTGATGATAAAAAAGGTGAAAAATCACATCAGGTTGATGATGAATTTGCAAATATCACTGTTCATGAGATCAAACAAGCCGAGAAATTGATTAAATCTTTGTATAATAGTTTATCTGAAATAATTGATAAAAGTGAGGAGAATTTTTGTGAAAAATGTCATTCTATGAAAGGTTACTTACATGAAACACAAAAACTTATTACAAAGAGGAACCATAAGAAGATTGACTATGATATGACTAGTACAACAGTTGAAAAAAATCTCTCCAAGGACAACCTTGATAAATCTGACAAATTAAAGATGAAACTTGAAACTTCAAAACAACAGTTAAATGAATATAAAGTTATCTTTTTAAACATTGATGAGAAAACAAAATTAATTGTTCCCCAAGTTTTAGCTACATTATCTGAATTCTTAAATAAGTTATCAATGAAACTATATTATGATCAGTTAGAAATCTTTGAAACAGTCACAAAGAATATGAAAAGATTTGTGGAAAGCCAAGGTTTAGTGATGAAAACTTTAAACTATACTTATGAAGATGTCATAAATGAATGGCATGATCAGTTCAATTTGTCTCAATCAAAGTTAAAGGATTTGGAATTATTTGAAGATTATAAACCTTTACAAGATAAGACTTTTCTTCAAAAATCCGCAAGTCAAGTTAGAAAAGTGTCTTTGAATTTAGTAGGAACAACATTTGATGCCACTCAAGCGATTGTATCCAAAACAGTAAAACCTAGTCAAAATTTAAATATTAGAAATATGAAGATTGAAAATCCAGTAAGACCTTACTCAAGAGAAGGTCTTTTTACAACTGCAAATGATCCTCTAGATATGCTTAAGATGGATGAAAAATATTTTAAATCAATGCCAGCTGATATAGCATCAGTATCTCAGGGAGCTGTTAAAGATACCGAATATCTTGTGGAAAACCATGATACAGATATTGGATCTGAAACTGCGCAAATACAAGATGAGAAAAGTGATGATCAAGAGACAGAAGGAATTTCAGACAAAAAAAGTGCAGTCGATGACGATAGCAATGTCGATGTCGATGTTGATAATGAAAAAGCTGCAGCTGAAAATTTGAATGGAGACGGAAAACCATTCATAATTTCAGAAACAGATCCCAATGAAAATGATACATCAACAGGTGGAGAAGAAGAGAAACAAACATCCTGGATGAAGCCTCTTTCTCTAAGTGCGTCGACAACTGAACCAGAGCTAGTGAATGAAGATGATGTATCAACAGTGAGACATTTTAGCGTTAGCTCTGCTTCAAAATATCAAGATGAAAAACTTTTTGATTCCGTTGATTTAAATAATGATAAAGATAGTGTTAAGATAAGTTCTCCAGTAGATGAATCTTTCCATGCTCCAAGTACTCCAGCAACTTCCCAAGCCACAACACCTAGAACTCCCAAATCATCCAAATTCTCTTTTGGACCTACGCTATCACCAAGGGTATATGGAAGAATGACCGGTGATATGACAGAAACCGAAAAGTTTGTTTCTGTTTCTACACAACAAATTAGATCAATCATATACAAAGTTGATAGCACACCAGTGTTAGACCACGCTCCTATATCAATCTCTTTCCGTGATACCGATAAAGATATGCTAGAATGGAAGGACACAATCTCTTCTAAGTCCTCCATAACCGCAAACCTCTTTAGACAGAAACTTTAGAGCTGAAAATAATCAACATATCAGAAATAATAAGAACCGAAATAGGTTATACATGATAATAACGTTAATTGCTACCCCCTGTAGGTAAATACACAGTATATTATGTACCTCGAGATAATTGTATGTATAGAGTTTTGTTTTTGTTCCTTGTTCCTTTTTCATTTTTTATTTTAGAAATATTTAATTTTTGACTCCTCTTCTATAGTAATAAAGACACCGTACGAATATAATCAGATAGATGTACCAATAAAGTCAATATATAAGCAAAAAGTGTAGCACAGTGTATTGTTGTTTTAGGAAGCAGCATACTACTTCGAAAGTACCTAATTTTAGAACTTATACAATAAAACAAACACAAAAATCAGATTTCAAAGCAATTTGCAAACACACAAAATAAAACGCAAGACAAGAGATATTAAGTAATTGTGATGCCGGTACCATTTAATATGCACTGTGATGTGTCAGAATATATATATTTGATTGTTTCCGACTTACATCGAATATAGACTGGTAGTCGTTTTGATGTGCACTATTCGTTATATATGTTACAGATAGATAATACAATACAGAAACGAAGGATTTTAAAAACCGCTAACTGTTACATTAATCTTATATTATTACATAATATACATATCAAATCCAAATCAGGAAAGAATTATACTATAAGGAGCAAAACAATAATGTAAATGTAGTTATTTACTTATAAAAGCCAATTCATACAATATATTCTTAGTTAACTTGACGTAAGGGAAGGAAAATCACATTGTAAAGTTCTTTTTGTACGTTAGGTATATTGCGCTTTTGCTCAAACTGGAATGTATGTGTGCTTGGGAAATATGTGATATATATTCAATACGACAAATATTCCTCTTATAACTGTTTTCTTAAAAGTAGGAATAATTACATTCTTTCCACAAAAAACAATCAAAGTAGACGCAAGTCGATTTTTTTGAATCTTCTTTAGTCAGTTACCAGCTGAAATATAACCTAATTTAACTAAGTAAAAGTGTACCGTCCCCTTTGCGTTTACTGTTTGTAGAAAATCTCATTATTATTACGGTTGTTAAGAGAATAAAGTTTTAATTTTACGAAATTCCACATTCTCAATCAAGGTACACTTTCGTTTTACAAATGGAATCTTTTAGAATATTTTTATCGGAATATACAACTCCAATATGAAATGTACAACTCCAATATGAAATATACTCTCGGTTATAGAAAGCCCAGACATGAGTTACACCATTGAAAATAACAATTAACAGTTCCATTTTGTAGTTAGCTTGAACCAATTTTTGATTCAGATCTTCTAAGAAAACGCAATTTTTTTTAAATTGGATATTGTCAGTTATAAAAAAGCAGGTAGAAAATCAATCTGAAGATTATTAGGTTACAGGGAAGACTGAACATTGTACTGGAAGATAACAACGGGAAATAGTAAACTGTAAGAGGGCATATGTCAAGTCAATCAAGATATATATCCGGGAAACATTGCCACAATAGCCACCGATGAAAGAATCAAACAGAAAAACGAAATTCGAACGTTTTGGTTTTACTCATTGTCTATTCTTGGTGTAATTTATGTACCATAGCATATCAGAAATATAATCACAGCGGAAAATTCATATATTATATTTTTTTAAAAAATGGTAAACAGTGCTTAATTAATAATGAGTTTGTTTATCTAAATAACGAGACTGAAGATTGCGTGGTAAATTTATTTATTTCACTTAGTTATTAACAGGATATTCAATGTTTTCAAGCTGATAGTGTTTATTGATGTGGTGTTATGGTGACGGATATATCCTTAAGGTTTCAATTGTGAAACAGTGATTTGCATGGTGTTAGAATTGACAGTCAATATTAACAACGAGACTCAATAAAGAGAAAAAAATTTACAGTATTGTTTGTTACTGTCCAATTTCTTTAAATATAACCAAGTTAAATTTCACAGTCACTTCCCGACTATTCTCCTTCTCTGTTAACTTAATCAATATATAGGGACCACATACAGTAAGTAAAAAGTGAAAGACTATATATATTTATGTCAGATTTTGTATTCTTAAAAAGCAGGTTGTTGTAAATTTACAAACTCTACCCTCAAATTTTACCAAGCTTACCATTTAGGAAACATTTAGTTTCTGTTTAAGTGCACAGACTCACAGAGAATGTAGAAATCATGTAGTTTGCTCGTTCAAAATTCATTTATCAGATCGGTGAGAGTTATTAGTTAGGTACAGCGCATATTAACAATAGTATTTTAAGCGTTTATGCACGAAAATGTTAGAATACTACAAATATATAAGCTCCATAGATTTTTAAATATTAAGAGATTTAAAGAACAATGTGTTGTAATTACAAAAAGCTGAGTTTTCCCAACTCGTTGTAGTCTAATACATGATAAAAATCTTAACCACCAAAGTTGTTCCTGTACCAGTAGGAATAGATCGACTGAGCATTGTCTTGTCTGATAATGGTGAGATTAAAAGATTCTTTTTTATCACTTTCTGGTGTCACCATAGTCACAGATGTTTTAATTTAGAGTAACAAGACCGTGTCAAATTGGATAAGTATATAGATTGACGAAAAAAGAAAATCATAGTAACAAGAACCAACAGAATATGCTGAAGTTAAGCGTTTGAACATGATAAATTCTTGTTAGATTATTAAAACTGGTTAATCTTAATAAGGAAGAGAATTTGATCCCGCCTCATGAAACGCAAGTAGTGATTTCTCATTATGGTAACTTACAAAACAATGGCTTTTTATTATTTTTTTTTATTTTTAACCCCGAACTAGGTACTATACATATTGAGCTGAGTGGCAATTAGAATTCGTGCCGTTTTCGTTCACCATATAGACATATTAGCCAAAGTATATTTAAAATAAAAACAAACCACGTAAAAAATACAAATAAGTTTAAAAAGTAAGAAAATACAATAATAAAAAGCTATACAATTGTTTCTAAAAACAAATTGTGTGTCATTTTTTGATTGACATGTTTTTGAATAGGCATTCGTAATTTTATTTTCTTGTTATTGTTTATCTTTTTTTTTTGGTTATGGTAAAGAGTGGTTGACAATTGAAGTCATATCATGTCAAGCCAATTTCTCACAATTTGTCACTATACATCTTGATAGGATCTTCAACACAGAGTTCCCTTTACAGTAGCGTCTTCTCTGATCTCAATTATTTGTATTCCGTCTCTAAATAATTTTTAGCGTAGCCAATTAAGCTTTACTTTGTTGTTCTAATATTTTCAACTATTGTTTTAGTTGTAATTAGGCATCAGCTGGTTTTCCCCCAGTAGTTAATATGCGCTACTACTGATTTTCTTTTATTTGGATATTGATTTTCAACAGTGGCCTAGATATTATCACGAAAGATGGCTGTAGTTTATGCCTTTTTGTTAAATGTTGTTGTTTACATTGAGCTACTATCAATTACAAAATAAAAAAATTCCAAAGAATAATCGGTGATATATTAAAAAATCCAAATGTGTATAAAGCAGAATTAAAGTGAAAAATATTAAACATAAATTAAAAGACTCTTCAAATGAAGGGGCGTAACGAGAATTGAACGTAAATATATAAAAAAAAGTATAAGCAGAATGAGAATAAGTTGAATGAAGGAAGAGAAAAAATGCAAGGTAAGAAAAGCTTCAATTAGTTTTTTGGGCTATCATTCTTATTACGTTTAGAAAAAGAGGTAATAAATTCTTGGCTTGGTGGAGCAATTCCATGTTGTTTGTAATGTTTACGCAAGTAAGCACATTCGTAGTCACCATCTTTGTTTTCTTTTAAGATGTGATTGTCAAGCCATTCTTCAGCAGTAAATTTCTTACCACAATAACATTGACCAGTATGATCAAGTTTTGCGCAAAGATTATGTTGTTTCTTGACAGAGTTGTCATCAAATCTGAAGTGGTAGTTTAAAAGATGTTTCTTAAAATCGTAAGGTCTATTAAATTGACCAGTTTTGTGGACACATTTTTCCTTTGGGAAAATACACTTAAAACGAGAGACTGGTTCATGAATACGTAAATGACGAGACATATCTCTAGTAATGATTTTTCCACAGATAGAACATTTCTTGCTGATACATTTACTCTTGACTTTGAGTGAAATGTCACCTATAGATTTGCTTCTTGGCTTCATGTGAAGGTGTTGGTGGTGGAGATGGTGATGTAATGGTTGTTGTGGAACAGCTAAATCTGTAAGAAAATCTGTGTTGTAAGAAGCAGCAAAAATGGTGTGATCAAATTCTTGCTTAACTGGAGTAGTTTGTGTATACATTATAGATTGTTCAATACCAGAAGTGCTTGAGATAGGAGATGAAAGGATACTGCTTTGATCGCATAAAGATCCATTAATTGAATCATTAATTGATGGAGATGGAGAAACAAAAGTAGCTGGAGTAGAAGCGTCAATACTTTGAGTCATATAGTTTTGAGGTTTGTTATAATTGTGAGCCATTAACTCGGTTTGAGGCATAACAAGTTCTTGCATATTAATGTTTAAAGAAGGATTTAATGCATTAATATTAGCTAATTGCAAAGCATTCATAATTTCTTGGTTACTTTGTTGCTCATAATTGATAGAGGAAAGTAAGTTATCAATTTGTTCGTAACCAGTTTGTAAGTTATTAGTGTTGTTGACGTTGATGTTAGCAATGGTGTTAATAAGAGCTTCATTTCCAAGAACATTGTTAATGTCAATGTTGTTGAAGTTGTTTTGTAAGTTCATGTTGTTAACAGCTTGAGCTTGAAAAGAAAGAGTAGCTTGTAATTCTTGTTCAAGTTGACGAGTGTTAATGTAGTTAAGTGGATCTGGCATTGGTGCAGATTGTGGCATTTCCATGTGAGAACCAAATGGTAAGTTGTTGTTGTTACCTTGCATGGTATGGAGTAAGAGTTTGACTTTTTCCATGTTTAAGTCTTGATAGTAAGTTGGGAAGCGAGCGTCAAGTTCTTCGTGTTGAGGTTGAAATTGAGTAGACATCATCATAAAAGTTGTATATGTATTATATTATATTAAAGGATGGGTATATATATATAGTATTAGTTGAAGAAGGACTTATATTGAATTATTGAGTTAATTAATTGATGTTAAAAATATTTTGAACTTATAATTTAATTTAAAATTGAAAATGGAATTATTGATGTATTTATATAAAAAGTTGAATATTTGGTTTTTCTACTACAAGTTTGGTGACAAGTATAATATTTATTGATTAATTAATGATGTTAGGTTATAATAAATAGTGAATTGTTCTAAGAATAAGCTTGCCTGTGAAATTTATGCTCACGTATTTCTCACCATACAATTAAACTTTATTTACTTAGTTAATTAGACATTTGAAACAAGAGTGAAATCTAAAGAATATGGTATACAGCTTATCACTTTTTGGAAACAAAATTGTCCATATGTACAATGCACAACAATTCTACGCCTAAAAAGAAATCTGAAGCAATATTAATTAAAACTTTAATTGACATGCATCCCTTAAAGCTTCTGTACATATCTTTCGCATGATGCATAAAATTACAGTCCTGATTTCCGGTTTTAAAATTCAGAAGCCCAAACATTTTTTTCAATATTTTCTTTTAAATCAGGACACCCCTCTACATATATCATGCAAAATAATGCACTAAACTGCATAGAATTATAAATCATACATACATATCCTGGTTTATATTCTTGTGCACATTTACTAAAATGTACTATAATTAACCATAGTATAATTTAAAGGAAATTACATTAATTTTAGATGCTAACACTGATCCGACAATGAACTTCATAGATTAAATTTTTTGAAAGTGCCTGTATTCTCTAATAAATCCTCTTAAGATACGGCACAGCCTTGTTGTAAAGGGTTGGTAAATTTTGTCTAAGCACTCCTAACATATTACTACAGATCATTGGTACGTATGGAATCCATTATTCGGAACACTTAAAAGATTGTCTTTTAATTTCTTATTCAGAACTGCCTTGACCATCCAACGATAATATAAGATTAGTTGAAATCTATTATTTGCAATTAGTACAAATATTTAAACCAGCTCCTTCAAAAGAGATCGCCTGGATCTCCTTATCACCTTCAGCTTCAATAATGTTAATAGTTTAATAAACTACATCTTGTTTTCAATACTAAACTTTTTTTTTTGTTGAGCATATGTATCATTATTCTTAATAAAATTTTTGAACCCAATGCATCGATTTGTCTTTTTTCTAAATATCCCATACTTTTACGAGGTAAAATTACATGCTATTCTATCAATTTACTACCCTTTACTTAATTAATTCTTGAAATTGAAAGATGTCTTCAAATGACTAAATATAGGTAAAACAAGAAGGGTTAATTGGAGAATATTTGACAGTGGAGTTTCTTAAATCTTACATAACTCAATCTAGATTTCCTTAGTACGAACTCATTATAAGTCTTTTCTAATTGTAGATAGGTATGATGGCAATTGTAGTAATAAAAAAAATGCTTTGAAATCTTGATATTTAGCAATGTTTAGTTATGCAGGACTATCTACAGTAAGGTTGAGAGAGATTTGAAATTAATATGTACTGTGCAAAGTCGTATGGAGATCTTCCAGATATGACAGTATTCCAGCTTTCCACTTTTGTTTTTAAATTTTTTTTTCATATCCTGAATTTCACAGGACTCTATTTGTTTTATTGGGTTCTGTACATGACACTAAATTAGTTAAAAAGCATAGAATCAAACTTTGGGCTTTCACCTTAACTAAGCTCTTTTTATTCATGCATAATATTCAGGTATATCAGCTGTGAACAAAGAATATGCATAAAAATGCAAACATGTGCATGATGATCAAAAGATATAATATCAAGAGAGTGAGATGTATTAATAATCTATGAAGCATTGCATTATTAACATTATTAATCAGTTATAACAGAGTATGATTTATATTAAATATTATAAATCTATTCTGAAACTAAGGAAGGTTTCCAAAAATAGGAAACAATTTACACTATAATATAACAATAATTTCAAAGATTAATAATTTGGTACTTCGATTGTTGAATAGAACATTTAGCATATACTATTTTAAATAATAGGTTGCGATATAATGGAGTATCGGCAGGGGGGACATACTCAACATTAACTTCCTGAATTTTTGAATCGGTCTGACCAGAAATCTTCTCTCAGATTCATAAAAAGGGGAGAAAGTCAGATTTCTACAGAATAAGAAGATCACCATAGATTGTAATTTCTCTATCAGATGATAAATCGAACATACATTTTTTCGATTCAAACCTTAATAATTCTTGTGGGTTTTTCATATATATAGTTTAGAGACAAGCAATATAGTAAAGTAGTTAATTATTTTATACACCGTTTATGCACATACCTTTCGTTTCTTTTCACTTACGGTGCTCAGTGCACTAACCTGTGAAATCTGTAAGAGAAGAACTCAGGAATTAAGATGTATGTGTATTAATCAACACAGAACAAGGCTGACTTTTGGTTTTGTTCGTTTTTATATTCTTATAATTTTTAAATATAGTACTAATGCGGGGCCAATATATTCTACAAGAGAGGAGGTACTTTTTCAACCATGTTACAACTTACTAAAAGTAAAAATTTCCTAGTAGAAAATGTAAAAATCAGCATTTTAAGTTTGAAGTCGATAGTCTGTTTATATAAATATGCAGGGGTCGATTCATACACATTTGGCCTGATTGAGACGTATATACATTCTGAAACAACGTGAGAATGTACAGGAAGGGAAAGGAAGCTTACGCAAAACTGAAAATAAATTTCTATTTTTAAGCGTTTAACATTATTTTCAGAGACTATAAAAATATATGTATATATTGATTACCGTATTTTGCTTACATATTTACCCTTTACAGTAAAGCTTTGTAATCTTAGTTAATCAAATAAAAATTTATTTTTCATACTCGATCTCAATTAATAGCGTATTGGTATACGAGATTCCATAAATATGTATACACGGAAATTTTAATGATGAGGGAGGGGGAAGATCAACCGTGCATGACTTCGTATATACTAATAATATTGTGTCATTCTATGTTAAAGACATCATTAAATTTAATGCTTTGATTTAGGAACAGCGACGACAATAAGATTAAAACAAGAGGCAGATTTGAAGATAGATAAAGGCATAATGATGGTGTGTGTTTTTCACAAATCATCAAACACAGCGCTTTCGATAACCAATTGGTTTTAAATTATTTCAATTTCATTTGATACATACAAATACATATCAATATAGGTTATCATACTTTGGGTGGTACTTTCCCTTATGACAATCTGATTTAACCAATTCGTGTATTCTTTACATCAAATAGAGTAATAGAATGAATTTGAGTTTCTTTTTACTTCAGATCAGCAAACTTTAAAGAGAGAATAATTAGCCACAAATCAAAACAAAGCATCGCTCTTCTCAGCCCTGTGTTGTGGAACAGCAAAACAATGAAAGATCAGAGAGTTTTTCTTTCTTTTTATTTCTTTTTCACTCTTTTTCTCTCAGTAATTTATCCAGTGCACTCCGAGAGTCTTCTATGCTTCTGTGGGCAAAGGAGCCAGCAGTACTACTGCACCACTAGCAGCAGCAGAGAATAGTTGGCACTAAGAATCCCACTGCAGCTCCTGCAGCGCGCCCTCCGCAGTCCCTGTTCCAAAGAGTGAGGGCAGCCTAATAAAGCAGCTTATCCAGTCTAAGCTCTTTTACAGCACATCTCCCAGCACAGCGCTCGCTCCCAGCTCACACAGCACAGCACAGCATTACAACATCACAGCACCACATCACCACAGCGCCCCAACACAGCAATCCAGAAAATCATCTCAGAATACAACAGGACACGCCAGAACAACGCTGCCCATATCCCACTTCGAAGGATATTGTCGTACCACATACCTGGCGCCATGTCCATATTTTTATCCAGAGAAGCCTCGCACCACACTCTCAGGGCACGGATGTCTTCTGCGATCTTTCAGCTTTCAGTGCTCAGGTCAGAGCAGTACTGCCTTTACTTCTACCTAGGTGGAGCCTTGCATCGCATTAAGACTGTATGTAGAGAGGTGGCGTGGCAGAAAGAAACACAGTGTCTCCTACGACAGCGGCACTCTTTCTACTATTACTGGAGATGATGATATACTGATGTTGCTTATGCTGGTGCTTACGCAAAGGATTTCTTGCCCGTAATAGTCTATTCAAGAAACCCATACATAGCGTGCATCGGCACTATAAATCTCTCTTTGTTATCAATTGACAATTTATCGTACCACATTCGTCTGTGTCGTCATCTCATCTGTTGTAACTTGTCATCATGTAATTGGTGTCTGGGGTCTTTGATAGATTCGGATTATTATAGTATCATGTTCTGAACACATTATTACTTCATGTTCTGTCTGACAATAGATCTTAATTTAATCTGAGATCATCGAATTCATTTTACGCTATTCAAAAAAAGTTATGCTACTCTACTTATTTATTATTAGTATTATTTATTATTATTGTTATTATTAATAGTATAATCCTTAATGATATTAATATTAATATCCTGATATACAAATTGATATGTTTAGAGAGGTATAAGCAAAAATACATAATTTTGGTATCCAATTGGATAAACTTGCAGTGGAACAAGCCAACCACCCATTTGTTGATCTCAGCATAAGATACCTGCCTGATTATGGCGATGATGACAATAAAGATAAGGAGTTGGATGATGTAGAGGAGGTAGAAGTAAATGAAGAGGAAATACACTAGAAAATGAAAAGGAAATACGCTAGTAGCTCATTCTATTTTAGTAAAATTTAGTATTATTCATTGATGGGAATGATTTATAATACCCAACTTATTTTTAGATTTCAAGAATGGTTCAACACGGAACAAGTTAATTTTTAACAATCAGCCAGCCTCTGTATTTAGTGAAAAATAATATTCCATAATTTTTTTTTGCCAAATACTAGAAATTTGTTCCAAGATTTTGAACTAAACTTTGACATGGATCATCTTCTTAACTCGGTATATCTTTCATAAATTATCATATGTAATGTATTTATATCAAAGGTTAATATTATTAAAACAAAAAGATAATATAAAAGACAATCTACAATTCTTCCACCGTTACCATTAGGATACCTGAAATTATGCGAAAATGACATGGCATATATTAAAAAAACACAAAAATATTAATTTTAGTTTATGTAAGTATTAAACTTCCAGATATAAAACCGAATTAAAATATCAAATATCAAATCTTTAATGTTTAGTAAACTAATTAATAATCCAAAAAACCAAGAAATGTTGAAATTTTTTATAAGTAATTTTCATTGAAAAATCGATTTGTAATATTAATCATCTAGTAAAGCCATTTAATATTATATATAGTTATTCGGTATATGCATATAAAAGTACTGTTTCCTTGCCTTGAACTATCAAAAGACAATTATAACTTACAGTTCACCTGCATGTATCTGGAGGTGGAGAAAGAATATCTTTTTCTTTGTTCTGGCTGTGCAAATCTCTTCTAACCTTAGTGGTAATACTCTCAGCTTGTTGATCTTTTCTTTCACAGGCAAAAAGCCAAGCAGGGCCTTTTCCGTTAGTTCGAGTAAATTCCTACCCAGAAACCCCTGAAAACCTCATGGGCGGTCCTGCGTGGAAACAGAGCACGCAGAAGTTCCACAGACAGAGCTAATGCCACACGTAATGCCTTCCGGTGGTAATCCCTGGCTGCCTGTCTGTCTGCGAATTTCCCAGTTTTCTGGGCCAACGAAACGTGCCTCCAACAGCTGGCAGGTGCTAGCGGGCGTGTACGGTACATAGCTTACATTGTGGACAAAGAGCCGAGAGAAAACACAGCAGCCCCGGCTGACACACCGCTGCTTCGAGAATACTGCGGAGGAGCGAACATGCTTAGCTTTTTGTTGGCACAGGCGAAGAAATTACATTTCAGAGACATTATTTTTGTGGCCAGTCGGAGTGGCTCCGCATACTTCTGAGCAGGCAAAGCACATGAAGCAGAAGAACTATGGTTTCACTATGCCTGCTCAATGCCAGAGAATGCAGCTAATTCATGTGATTTCTGTGCAAATCTGCTGGATCCTGCGGCTGGCAGGCTGCATCCGAGTTTTTTGAGTGACTGACTTACTTTTATAGCACGGATGTGCTCTTTATATATGAATGCATCATATTTCAAGACTACATGTTTCTATTTGGTTCCAAACCTTTTCTCTCTGTGTCATAAAATTGCTTATACATGAACATCTTCATTATATTTTCTTTCAGAGATCAATTATAGATGCTTACGTGAAATTTACTTCACTGCAGACTATCGAAGGAAGATTAGTTCATAGTCTAAATAGCTCATCAGTCTGTATTTGTATATTAATCAGTAAACTAAGATGATAT
Source organism: [Candida] boidinii (assembly GCA_001599335.1). Classification (NCBI taxonomy): domain Eukaryota; kingdom Fungi; phylum Ascomycota; class Pichiomycetes; order Pichiales; family Pichiaceae; genus Ogataea; species [Candida] boidinii. Next base: position 2,992,689 of record BCGP01000001.1, on the reverse strand, counting down.
TATTATATTAGTGTACTAGTTTGTAAGTATACTTGTTGTATATATTTGTATACTAGGGTGAACTTGATGCTTCCATACATTGTATCCATTTTGAAGTTGCATTGTCTGCTTAGCCTATCTCAATGAGCAATGTCTATAATATACTAAACATGTTTTGAAATATATCATTTAATATCTGTTCCATGTAATATCAAAATCTTATAATACTCTGCTTTCTTGTTACATTACTTTTGACATAAAAGTCTCCGCTTCTCATAATCCCACTGAATTTACTATTATTTAACTTTTTGCTCAAAATCATAATTGATAACATAATATATGATGTAAAGACTTAAAATATGTAGTTTGAAGTTTTGATTTCTAACTGACGACGTATTTTGCTTGGACCTTAAAGTTCTTGTTGAATATTAGAACAATAGCTGATCAAGTTTAGAAGAGACTTTAGTATCTATATTTTAAATTCAAGAACTTCCATCATACTAAAGATGAAACATATATTACTGTAATTTACTGTTTATTATACCCCCCCAAAAAAAGAGTTTCATATATTCGTGAAAGGTACCGAGTCGATTAAAAACTAATTTAAGACTTTGTTGCAACTAATGTGATACCAAGAAAGAATTAATTACTTAACGAGGCTGCTTCAATAAAAGCCCAGTTAAATAAATCTATTTTATAAATATCGGTTAGTCTTGAGTGGAGGTTCAATCTGTATTTCAGAAATGCAGAGAAAATCTGAACAGTACACACTGTTAACTTTATCTTATCTCTCAAGTCTTATATTCTCTTTTGAGATCTTATTGAATTTGTTACCACAAACGTGGTTCAATAACGTGCTCTCTCCTTATTCAAAATAACATTTCAGAACATATGCTATATATTAGCTTATCTTTTAATTTTATAAATCGGTTAGGTAAACTAAGACAAAAGAAGAACAAGAAGAACAAGAAGAGGAAGAGGGAGAAGAAGCACAGGAACAAATGTTGCAGTTGCTTAGTGAACCTTAATATGTGAAGAGTACCAATCTGTACATGTAATCAATTACATAATTAAAATGCTTTGAGATCTTAAAGGGAATGAAGATCTTTCCAGTAACCTACTTTTTTAGCTGGACAGTACAAAGTTTGAGATTTCAATAAATGAGATTCAAAATTCACCTCGGTTTGACTGCAAACAAGATCTGTCTTAATTTTATAAGGATAATAAAAAGATTTATCTTTCCAAACTTCTTAAATAACTAATATTACATCAAATATACATGTTTTAGATAAAGACTCTAAGGCGCTTCATCTTTATTTTATTTTAGTGAATTATATATACGTGCAATGATGTTTTCATGTCTCATCAAAAATAAAATCTATAAACCTATCCTTGATAATATAATATTGATCATGTAAGAACGACATGCGTAGAAAACTGGATCTTCTGTTATTGCTCCTTCAAAACAATGAGAGGTGAGGTTGAGAAATTAAAATAATGGATATTCAGTCATGTTAGTTGTAGGTTACTGCGTACATCTTATTGTATAAAATACTATGAATTAAAGTAGATATAATCCAACAAAAATTTCTGTGAGTCAAAACTATTCACATATATATTTCAACGCATAGAATAACTTCCACAAAAATAACAATATACTAAATGGGGAACTTTTAAGATCTAAATTATTATAACACGTCTAACGGTAAGCCCGAATAATGATCCAACAAGTAGAAAAAAACAACAAAAAACAATCAGAACTATACGATTAATTACCATTTAAAACCATAACTCATTAATGAAATTTGATAAAGCTTTTATTTTACAGTACGTGACCTCACGCCTTATTATCTCGATTTCTAATTTGGAAATTATTGTTGAATCCATAAATCAAGCTCTATCAAAAATTGCGTTCAAGTGCATCTTCTTGATATTTCTTACCTAAGATTTATAAAATGAGTGTTTTTATTACCTTTCAGTGCTGTCAGTAGTTTTTTTGCTTATGATGGAAGTTCTTTATGCGCTAATTTACTTTCGATTATGAATGAAAAGAAATAAATTCACTATCAAAGTTGGTTATTCTTTCAGATCTTTTAATCCATGCATCACACTAAATCAAAATTCTCCAATCACTATTATATTAAAGTTTTGGTAAATTGTTATAGGTATCCTTTCCCAATGCTTTTTTTTGTCTGCCTCTCAGGGAATCCTCCGGAGACGCATGCATGCATTTCAGCTGGCAAAATAACACTAACCGCAAATACGCAAAAATGCTGCCGACTTAACATCAGCCTACTAACACCAGCCTACTAGCACCAGCCTTATAACACCAACACCGCTTCATAGAGAATTAATCAACACTAACCGTATTAGGTTATTAGATTGGGTGTCTCAGAAGTTTCTGATGGTTCACTTCAAATTGATTATAATAAATCTCAACATGAACATCAGTACCCTTTTTAAATATTGGTATAAGAAAACAAGAATATTTGGAATAGTCAATTCTGGTACTAATCGAGAAGAAAAAGCAGTACTTCAACATAGATCATAAAATGCTTCCAAAGAACCAGTTTACGATATCCTTTTAAACAATTTCAGAGAAAACTGCTTGATTTACTATAGAGGGCATACTGAAATAATACGAAGACAAAGAAACAATTGAATCACTGAATATCCTTTATTAATATTATCGAGCACTGTAAATACTAGTTGGGCAGTTTGAAACATCTTTTTAAAGAAATAGTTAGAGATCATATGCATTTTTTGAAATACATATCTACTGGTTTGCGGTGATTTTTCGCATTTTCGGGGTTTCCATCTCTTATCAATGGTAAGAAGCACCATATTATACCATGTCTATACTTTTATATCCCTCAATGCTGTAATGGCCTCGGCGCTACGCCTGCCAGGAAATTAAAACAGCAACAACAACTAAATTTTCCGCTTTGGTATAAACTGGACCGATGCTGCTGTTAAATAAAAGGACGAGGATGGGTTTATTGGATCGACTACAGATTAAAGCAGGGACTTTAAAAAATAGGATTTCTCATCATACCATCAGAACTCCTAATGTCTATACAGTATACCTTTCTCTGGGCTTGGTAAATAATTATAATCTTTTTTTTTAATTTTTAATTATTTTTTGGAGAGAATTTACATATAATTAAACTGTCTTTATGTACACCCAAATCTGTAAGATTCTCGTAAAGGATGCAGGTAAATCTACTGCAGGTATTTATTATCATTGTGACCTTTTCTCATCTGCTTTCTTGTCCATGTAAATCACAGCCATCCATAGTCTTTCCACCCACTTGGTCCATTCCTTGCCGAGCTACGGGAAAAATTCATATATTTCTGCATTTTATTTTTTTCTGCTAAGCTGGTTGCTTGATGGAGTTCTTTCTGTGTATCAAATAAGCTTAAATGACGCATGATATGCAAGAAAACAATAGAGTTTTGGCCTGTGAAAATATCTTTGCACAGTTCAGGTTTGATGCAAAAAATATTATTCCTAACATAAAATTGCATATGAAAACATATTTATAATGCCAAAGTGCAATGTAATGTATATTAACACATAAATATACATTACATTGCAGCTTTACACTTGGTTCCGGATATAATTTGATTTTGTTATGTGTATGTCTTAACAGGATCCATAAAAATGCCTTTTGTCCAGTTTTATAAGTGTAGATTGTTATATGTACAAGAAGATAACTTTAATTGAATAAAAATAGCTGATTTGCGTATCTGCTATGTAATAACTATTTCTTAGGCTGTTTCCTTCTGATATTAAGCTGTATTAATTCGATTATTTCCAATAAGTTCTTTTACATATCATACACATTCAAACAATATCAAATATGCAGTGGTTTTGTTAATAGAAAGCATTAGAACATGTAGTATTTTGCTTGATATTCTTAGAATATTCTAACAGATAAATAATTTGAAAATAATCAATTGAATTACTCTATTGTGGTTCAAGATTGGCCATCCATGTGTTGAATACAGTGTTAGACCGCAAATCTAGAGTTATGTAGTAGCCGAGAGGGTACTGGGCAGTATTGTAATATGTACAAGGTATTAAACTGAAAAGCTCTATAACTCTGTTTATTCAATAATTCATTCTTAATATTATTCTTATTTTTCAGTGTCCTTTTTATTACATTCAATGAGATCAGTAATTGTAAAATTATTATAGGTGGATAATATAATTTAATAATTACGAACATGAAATTAAACTTCAACGATGGTCGTGACAACTGCAGAATTTTTCAATAAGAGATATGCGTTGATTAGATGCTATGATATTGTATTATAGCGACAACTAATAAGAAGGTGAAGATATTCAACAATGCAACAGGGATTGAAGTTTTTGTTTATAGGGATTACTTGAATTTATGTTCTCATACAGGTAGATTGAGTTTATTTACTTAAATTGGAAATGAACGTATACTGGGTATATCTTTCGATTTTTTATAAAAATGCTGATTGTCGACAATTATGGTGATCTCCAAATACAACATGAATTTTATTCGTCTTAATAATTTCGGCTAAAAAGCCAAAATAAATGAGATATGGTTCAATATAAATAATTGATAAACAGAAAAGACACATGTAATTAATTAATGCCTTGTTACATCTGAAAAGCTTCTGGAGAATTTCTGGATTGTATTGTTAAGTAAGCCCACTTATAAAATACAGCTTTTGGTCGATGGTAATTCATATACCGTATATAGGTTAATTAGAAAACAAAAATATCTGGTCGAAGATAGTCCATGTTTTTGCTATCAGTAGCTACCTTTAATAATAATAAAACATGTATTTTAACTAATAAGTTTCTCCTTCGATTTAAAACAACTACAGAAAATTAGTTTGGCTAACATAGTATTTGGATTAAACCTAAGTGTGTATGTTACCATTGTACAGGCTGTATTTAAGATTATCAAAAACCTAAATTTGATAAATTAATCATGGTTTCAATTATTATTACATATAAGAACAATCTCTAGTTTGGAAAGTAGTATATTAATTCCCAATCTGCCAGTTTCAAATCAAATCTTGCTTCGATAAAGAATGAAAAATCTCTCTGATACTTGGTTCATATTACTTTTATATTAAATATGTATCAAAATATGACCCAAAATTGACTAGTTTCATATATGCAACATATCTGATACATAAAATTAGTAGTATTATATCTTTCTAAAGTGAAGGTTTTTTAACAAATATCTATATCTAGCTCCTCATGTTACTAGAAAACAGCCAACATTTTTTTTATCTTTTTTTTATTTATAAGCTTTGTAAGTGTCTGAAATCTCACGTGATGGGAAATCTCTTCTGCACCCCTGCCACACAATAACCGCTTAATTTCTGACCGAATAGACTATACTGCTATCTAACGAACACGAAAAGGCGAAGTATATTTTGAGCTTTGTGACGTTCACCTTCTGCATTTAGCTTTATAAATTTCTGCACTATATCTGATGTAAGCTATGATAGGTTGTTACTATAGAGAAATAGTTTATACATGAAATTGATTTATCTAGACCGATTAAGCCAACATTAATTCTCTGTATGTTAATTGCTCATATGTAAGTGACGCAGTTGAGGGTTTCCTCTATTTTAGGGTACCTATCCTGGTTTCGCTTAAAGTTTGATTTTAGAAACACAAAAGAAATAACGCAAAGCCTGAAACTGGGGAAACAAGTGGATATTTTTCCCTAAACAAAAACGTATTACTTAGATATCTTGCATGATAAATAAATATATGATGGCTCAGTACCTAAACTGCTTCAACGTTGATATTTCTTAAATATTTATAAACAGAGTTTTAATTGTACTTAGTGTACTTTAATGAAACCTTTGTAATTTTGGGACAAGCATTATTCTAAACCGTTGATCATATTTCTGGAAATCAATAAATATACGTATTAGCACGTGCATCATGTTCTACAATGCTATTACTTGGGTAAATCGATGTTCAAAAGAAAGAAAAAGACAAAAAGAAAAAAACAGACTAATATACACAAAGAAAAAACATATTGATCAGTAGACAGCTCCATATACAAGCTTACTCTACCCTAGCACTATAAAACGAAAATTCTTGAAGAAATAATAAATTTGGTCTCATATAGACACAGGCAGAACTATAGGAGTTTTTTAACTAAAAAAAGAAATTTTCTTTGAGGTTTTGCGACAACTGTGTGATTGTAAGTTAATAAAACGGAGAACAGTTTCCGAAAGGCTTTAGGATACTAGGGGTATCCTCTATATTTTCTTTCGGTGGCATTTAATGCGAGTGATACATTTTGTTGGTATGTATCTGTAGTCTGTAATCTTACTGATAAGAGTGAGATCATCCTAATCATGATAAAGGCACAGGTAATCAGCAGTTGGTGCTGCTCTGGTTAAACCGTTTACTTGCAATTGTTTGCAAATCAGTAGAGTGGCCAATACATCGTAACCCAAAAATCAAATAAAACCGATGGCCTTCTCGCTGGAAAACAGGAATACATGACAATGTGTTCAAGGCCGAGTAACATTGTACATTAATGCAATTATCTGTTCTGTGTAGATTTTCTTTTTCTTTGGTTTATAGCCTTTTTTTTGGTGATTAAATGTTAGTGCATCATGTATCAAGGTAGAAGGATCATCATGGTTTGATATGTATACCATTTATATCAAGCTTTTCAATATGTATTCTTTGTTTCTACCCAGTGATGGGTTCTTCTCCTGGAACAACGGACTCCAATATTAAACACATCAACATGCATAATATAGCATATGACCAATCTCACATTTATCTCACATTTAACATCAACAGTCTGTTGATCTGCTGCTTACTTCAGACCTTTGGATTGATTTACGGCATAGTGAAAAACTTATTATTAATTAATTCTTTTATGTAAGATTTAGACTAAAAAACGGAACAAGCAGATAAATGAAAAAGAAGATCACTAAAAATTGTTGTATCTATTCTTTCTATTTTTCTCTTTTTCTGTTTTTATTTGTGCACAAATTATTATACAGTCGTCATTATTACTAATTTTATTTAAAACAATTATACAATCTACAATGACATTTTTTATCATCAAAAGTTGATTTAATTATATTTTTATATTTTGAATGAGCGCAAAACAAAATATTTAATTTTTTCTGAATAGTTTTAACTCACGCATATAACGTTATATCTATCAGTATATTTAGAAGTATAGATCCAACCACAGCTTCAAAGCCAGTAGTTCTTGTTTAAATTTCATCTACATTGACTCACTTGGGGATAGCTCGTGTTGTCATAGATCCTCCGCTTGTTTGGAGTGCATTTTTCAGACAAGATTTTCATCATCTTGTGATAAATTCAGACTAATACCTTTACATGAGAATTAAATGCTTCTGTATATTATCTGCATTTGTGGTTACGTTATGTTTGATGAATTACAATCTGGTATTACATGTACCTGTGCCTTAATCTTTTAAATTTAGTAATGACAGAGATGAAGTATTGTGTTTCCCTCGCCCGTTTTACCCCTCCCCCACAAAGAAAAAGAAGCAAACAAACAGAAACAAAGAACACAAAACAAGATGAAAACCGAGTAATAGATCTGTTTTTAACAAAGAAATATATGGATGAAGAAGACCAAATACGAATACAAAAAACAATGAACAGTAGATGAAAACGAGAAACACAAAATGATAGACAGGAAAAAGAAAGAGACAAAAAAAACAGGAAACAGGAAACAAGAAACGGGAAACAAGAAACAGGAAACAGAATTTAAAGAAGCTTGAAGAAGAGAAGCGCAATTCTAACAAAAGACGTTGCGTGTAAATGTGCTTCATCTGCATTTATTTTTCACAATTTAACGTCAGGAATTTTTCTTAAATAAGTAACTTACCTGCAGTAAAGAAGATCATATATGCTTGGTTACAGAATCTCCTTTTGGGATAGAACAGATAGTGGAGGACACAGTATATCAATATTACTCCACATAATATTTGTGCTCATACGTGTACCTTTAATACTACAAAGCTTTATCACGGTCACTGGTGTAATCACCACTATCATATTTTTCACATATCTATATGCAACGTTTGTGACATTTTTTTTCAAACAAAATAAGTTTAATGATAGCTTTAGTTATACTCATAAGACCGTTTATCCAAAAAGGGGAAAAAACAGAAATTTTTACATTTTGCTCACTGATTGTCTTCTTATAGATCTGCTGTCCTCTTTTTTCCTTCGTATCTCTGTCTTTTATCAACAGTAATTTTGCAACTCCGGTTTTAGAAAACCTCGTTCAGGTGCCAGATTTGTTGAGGTACAAAGTCACTTTGCAGATTTCTTGCCGGTAAATGCTTAATGTATGAGTTGCGCGCAAGCAGCAACTTTATTCAGCGAGATCTCATTGTAACGAAACTGAGCTACTGTTTTAATCTGCAGTGATTTCCACCATGATGGTGCGTTTTATCATCCAGATTGGAAGAACAGCCAGTACGTTAAAAAAGCCATTGAACTTTCTCCGGGTTCTTGCAACGGCAATGCTCCAGCGTGCTGTTTGCCATGTGAGAGAAGGAAGGCTTTTCAACGGGCATCCGTCTACCAGCAGCGCTCGCTTCGTTTCTGCACAATCCAGCTAAACCGTCCAAGCTGACCTACATTTTACAATGGCTTCGTAAAGACCTCTTCCCCAACATTACAGTTGCGAGAGAAGCAGCTGAGAAAATCAAGCCGTTTCCATGGTTGACAGAACCGTAAATCGCATACCCAGTAATGATGATGCTAGCTTACATATACGGGTGGGGGGTGGAGAAGTGATCTACAGAATATATTATCTGCGACTCTGGAAACTAGAGCAATAAAATAAACGTTTCAGTAACAACACCCATCCCTTAAGAGAAGCAGAAACAAAAGCAGAAGCAAAAGCAGGGGAATAAGTAGGGGACGAAAAGAGGAAAAACAAATATACTTTTCTGGTTTTTCACATTAAAGTTTGAGGAAAGACCGTTTTTTAAGCTCTTCTAGGGATATTTTTTTATGTAGCTTCATGCTTTAATAAATTATAAATTATTGTATTTTTCCACATGTGGAAATATTATCTGATTGTTTTATTGAAGTTGCTAACTTCAGTTGCAGAATAAAGCCAATTTACAAAATATTGATGAGGGTTCAGATACACCGTAATCTGTGGCACTGATGGTGGCTGTTGCAAGTAACAAACGGTGGTAATCGTTGGTTGCAAATACCGTGATTTTTCTTTTATCTTTGTGGTTATCTACGAAACTTGCATTTTTTATGTGCTATTAGAAAATCGTCTCTTGTTAATAAAAAATATTGGTTTATGCATGAAGCTTATATGTGTTACTATGAGATAATTAATTAGCTGGTTGCCTGGTTAACTGTCCAACGCTTCTTATATTTCTTAGGTTCCTTCCTTATGTATTGGCTGTTCTTTATTTATATAATTTAAATTTTTACTTGAATGTTGGCCAGAATCCCGCAAATGCAACAAAAGGGAGTGAATCCACACCCAATCACTCACCCACTCGCTATTATTCATGCAGGTTCATAAACTAGATTTTAATAATGGAAATTGTTTTTAACATTAAAATAACTGTATGGTTATACCATATACCTGTGTCATAAAGTCACTTGCCGCTAGGTTTCTGAAGTGACTTAAGTTTCTTTTTAGGTTCCTTCCTCTGGTATTTATTTAAGACTATATTTGTACACTAACGGGTTCAATTTAAGCAACAATAAATTCAGTTAATAAAACATAAGGAAGGATTTTCAGAGTTAGAGTTCTCACATTCTTTCATTACATCAGATTTATTTGTGCATATAGATTCTTTTGTGCAATAAATTGTTGAAAATTCCGATAATCTTAAAATAGAAAATATTGATTGTATTGTTTATTTTCCTTGGGTGGTGTTCATTGTATTCCAAATTATAATTTGCTTTCTTTTTTTAATTACAATGGCGTTGAACTTTTAATAGAGCATGACTAAAATTAAATAACATTCTTATCTGATGTATAATTTGGGTTTAAATTTAAAATGAGGGCTTTTATACCAAACAATAAATTAAGCAACCGCTTATTATTGTATTATAATTCATAAAAGAGTAAAATATTACATAAAAATACTCTAAATAAGTGAACAAGAAAGAATCTAAACCGCATCAACTAATATTTTTTCTTTGTTTTTTTCTGAAACCCTCTAAAACTTAGAAGCACAAACTATAGATTTATATATGTGAACCAACATGAACTGTATTTTCATAAATGGAACAGGTAATTCATCTCCTGAAAAGTGAACACATGTATTGACAATAATTGAAGTCATTTAGGCTTTGCTTTTGTCCAATTTTGCTGCAAACACATAGATTCACCGTTTTTTTAAACTTTCAAAGTAATGAACTCAATTCCACTTTCTGTAGAAACGTAATATTTGATTTTACTTTGTTTGGCAAAAATGTTGCATTTTAAAAAAATCATAAAACAATTATCAAATCAGAACAATGTTTGTGTACAAAAATATACATTTTATAAAAAGAAAACAATAATTATATTTACAAAGAAAAAAATTTAAATGAAACAAAAAGAATTAAAAGAAAACCACAATTACCTGAGGAAACAGAAAAGGCCGATATCTTTGGATTCGGATCTAAAATGCGAAGATATTGGCCCAACTGGAGATTAACAATATATATATATGGAATAACTACTACGGTTTTTTATACTATAAAGTAGTGATTGTTCTAAAAATGTTGAAGTAACAACGACAAGTTAAAAAGTTTAATTTCAAAAAAGATAAAACGGAGAATACTAACAAACTTTTAGATCTTTTTCTATGTTAAACAGATATACAACATACTTAACTGACATGAAAAAATTAAAAAATTTCCAACATAACGACATATTTTCCTTTTTATGATAAAATTATTTTTCATGAATCTGGTTCCGGCCCCTCTACTGTCTTTCTAAGTGGTTCATTTTTCTTTAAAATTCACCCGTAAATAGATTCATAATTAAAATATTTTTTAACTTTAATATTGTATAATAAAATTCCGCAATATCTATATTAAAGTTTTAATACTTTATCTTCATCACTACACTTATCTATATCTCAACAGATATATCTGTTTACTTATTATTATTAATTAATTAATTAATCTTTTGTTGAGTATTAACTATATTATTATGTAAATTAAAATTATAAAATAAAACCATTAAGGTCATTAGGGGTGTTGTACATTAAAAGATAAAATTTGTGGTCGTGCATCATACTATTTATTATATAGGATAAGAATCATCTTCGTTAGTACCGGAATACGGATCCACGTCGTTGGTGAATGCAGATAGATCAAAATCGTTATTTGAAGTTGATTGTTGCATAGGGTTACTGTTTTCTGGTAATTTCATATCATTTGAGCCGTTTGACTCTAGCAATTCATTGATAAACGAATCTGGGATTGTCTGATCCGTAATATTTTGTCTCTGTTGTTGCTGTTTCTGCTGTGGCTGTTGCTGTTGTTTTAATGGTTGTTGTTGTGTAGCAGCTGAGTTGTTTTCATCATCTCCAACCCATCCTTTGAAATAAGTAGAAGATGTCATTGGGATATTACCAATGTTACCAATATCACCAAAATCAAAAGCGGATGGTGCACCAACAATACCGGAGCCGGAACCAGAGCCGGAACCAGGACCAGATCCAGATCCAAAATTATTGTTATTATTATTGTTACCATTGGAACTATAAAGTAATGAATCAACTTTATTATTATTATTACCTTCTGGTGAAATATCAGAGCTAGGCGTTTGAGAATCTAGAACATTATCATCAATCAAATCTGCATAATTTGTTGGAGAAATTAGAATATTTCCTGTATTTGATACATCTCTTGTTCCTGGAGATACAACGCTATCAGGAGTTCCTGAATTTATAAATCTATTTTTATTATTTCCTCCGTTATTATTATTGATATTATTATTGTTAATATTATTGTTATTATTAGTAATATTTGGATTAATATTCATATTTGAAATGTTAATATCCATTTGATCAATATTATTATTATTAATATTATTATTTGAACTACCTTCCATTTCATCGACATTTTCTAACTTTGATTTTAGATTATCAGTATAAGTTTTAATTTGATACAAATCATCCATTAGAGTTGTGTTTGTCTTACTATTTTGTAATTGAAAGCCATTAATCGAATCTGTTGAATTCATAGTTAATAACTGTGGTCTCTGTGGAGGTGAGTTACCACCTGCCAAAGAAGAGGATAAAGTATTTGAACTTGAGATAGATAAGAAACTGTTAGATCTTCTAGGAGCAGGGTAAGGAGAGAAATGATTGTTATGTGATCCATGACCATGATGAGCGTTATGATGTGTATTTGATTGTGATTGTGAATGAGTACTATGAATTGAATGAATACTTCCACCAGTATAATGTTTTGGAAGGAATCCACTATTATTGTTGTTGCTATTGTTATTTGTATTATTCGAACTCTTATTATTATGGTAATTTAAATTCTTATATGATAATTTTGAGCTATTTCCAGTATTATTTCTCTGTAATTTTTCTGGGGTATTATTAATACCATTAAAACTTGTTGAAGTATTATCCATTTGGTGATTATGTAATTGATGAGATGAAGGCTGATGAATAAACTGTTGATATTGATGACCATTATTTGAAGAAGTTGATGAATGAAATGAACTAGAATGTGCGTGACCATTTGATGTATTCATGTTCATATTAGTACCATGATGATTGCCACTAGTATTGTTGTTATTATTATTATTGCTATTAGTATTACCATTTGTTGAATAATTTGGACCAATTAATGGGAATAATGGGAATAAACCACCTTCCATAGTGTGATCATTAGCAGAATAATATGATGAATTAGTGGATAAACTTGCACTAGATCCATTTTTCAATTTATACATTTCTTGAGGATCATCATTTGATAATATATCTAATAAACCACCACCTGAAAATGGGAAAGGAACATCACCATAACCTGATTGTTCAAATGGAGTACCAACACTACCATGAATATTATTGTTATTGTTATTTTTCAAATCTGAATTTGAAATAGAGATATCTCTATTTTTGTTATTATTATTCAAATTATTTGAATTTTGAGAATTTGATGAGAATTGATTCATGATATCATTATTTATATTTGTACTTGAAGCTGGATTTGCAATCATTGAAGAAATATCATTAGTACTTGCATTAATATTACTATTACTATTGTTAATTGTATTTGCTGTATTTGTAGTAAAGTTACCTGTATTAATATTTTCACTATTGTTATTATCATTATTATTATCAATAGTAGTAGTATTGTTATCGTTATTATTTGGATCTTCTGGGTTGTTACCATTGAAACTAGACATAAAATTATTTAAATTATTATTCATTGCATTTAATGGAGCAACGTATTCATCAACAGGAACGGAGATTTCACCTATTCTTCTTCTTGTTGCTGATTGTGGAGTAACAGATCTAAAATTTTGGATTGGATCCATACCGACTTGTCTTGCAGTGAAATAACTGAAATCATGACCATTATTACCATTTGTATTGTTATTAGTACTATTAATACTATTATTATTACTAAGATAATGACTGTTATGTAAATTATTATGAATTCCATTAATATTATTTTCTTGTATATTTGAGTTAATTGATAATAAAGAATCTGATGGTGTCATTGAATTAGCAGTTATTGAATTAACAGAAGGTGGAGATGCCATATCCCAAGAATGTAAAATGTTATTTATATTATCTTTATCTGATGATAAACTTAAATCAGCTGTATCAAATTCTCTCTTAATTTTCATATTTGAAGAAAACATATTGTTATTATATCTATTTAAATTACTATTACTAATATTTCTTTGAATATTACTGTTTTGATTTTGATGAGATTCTTGATTATTGTTACCTGGAGAATTTGAAGATTTCGCAAAAGATCCCTGCTGCTGCTGCTGCTGTTGTTGAAAGTTATGATCGTTGTAAGTGTTTCCGGTACTATTTGCAAAAATAGAATTTATTGAAGAAGTTACAGATGATCCAATAGGTGAATTTAAAGATGACATGTAATTATTAATGTTATTAGCTGTATTTGAAGGAGTATTTGATGAAACTGGGGGTGGTGTTTGAATTGGAGATGTTGAATTTGTTGGAGTATTTATAGCCGAATTTGATGCATTAATTGAAGAAGGTATTATAGGGACTTGTTGATGATTTAAATTCAAAGGGATATTATTATTAGAGTTATTCAAAGATGTAGAAATTTTTGATAAACCATTTGAAGTATCTGAAGAGATTGAATTAGATATAGATATAGAAGAAGGTGAGTTTTCTGAGATATTATTTGGAGTTGATAAAGATGATGATTGATCTGGAGATAATAATTTATCTTTTGATTTTTTAGGATCTTTCTTTTTCTTTGGTTGACAAGTACAATGACCATCAATTTTACAATAACAAGGACAATTTGAATCATGATCTTTTTGTTTTGGATCTAATTTTTTATTACATGTACAATTAGCATGATGAGATTTTAATTTTCTTTTTTCTTTGCAATGAGAGCACTGAGTTGAAGGTCGACCTTTTGGTTTAATCATTATTAAAGGTTGATCTGTATGAGTACAAGTTGTTACTCTGTGTCCTCTAATACACCTTTCACAGGCATATTTAACACCGTCAACCACAACCATATTGTAAATATGTATTAAAAGATAATAATATTTATAAAAATTATAATATTAATTATTTCAAAATTTATCAGTATAATATAAATAATTGATTATATAGCTTCTGTGAAACATTCAGTAAATAAATTATCAAAAGTTATTTTAATGATTGATTGAATGATTGAATGATTGAATGAAATGAAAAGATGATTAACAATTAAAATTGATTTAAACTAGTAAATGATTAAAATACAATTTAATATAATAATATGATAAAGAGATGTTGATTGAATATTTGAATTAAGTAAAAGGATATTTGAAATATTTGAAATCTGTGATATAATTTGAAATCTGTAAATTATGATTTGTAATTTATAATTATGTTAATAAAAGGTCAATAATGTGAGAGTATATTGCATGTAATGTGATGCGATGAGATGAGATGAAAAAGGAAAAGGGGAAAGAAAGAAAGAAATAACAAAAAAATAGAAAAAACAATATTTTGTTATTAAATATGAACTTTAGCTTAAATTATATTTCAAACTATTTTCTTTTTCTTTTTTGTCGCTTGATGTTTGTTTAAACGTGATGTATGTCTGTGAATCAGGAGTCAGTTGTTTCAAGGGCAAACTTGAACAGTTCTTTAGCGAGGTTAGTTGAAGAGCTTTCAAACCTGGTAGTATACCTCTTTGGGGGATGAGTGGGGGGGGGGGGGGGGGGGGTGAATAGAGTAGAGTATATTAGAGTGTATATTAGAGTTAGCTACAGTA
Source organism: [Candida] boidinii (assembly GCA_001599335.1). NCBI lineage: Eukaryota > Fungi > Ascomycota > Pichiomycetes > Pichiales > Pichiaceae > Ogataea > [Candida] boidinii. The sequence goes on along the minus strand of BCGP01000001.1, from coordinate 2,977,217 downwards.
CGTAAGAGTTAGTTGGAGTAAATTAGTATATTATTATGAGTAGTAGGTAGAAATCAAATCCGAACCATGAATAACAGCTAATCATCAGACGATCAACTACATTTGACATGGTCAAGGCAGGGAGGGATATAAACAAGAGCAAGAGGAAAACAAGAGCAAGACAGGACAAGACAAGGCAAGACAAGACAAGGCAAGACAGGTACAGTTTAGTCCATTACAGGTACAAGAACAAGGCAAGGAAGACATCAAGCTAATACAGAAAGGACATGGGAGTAGTGAGACATACTAACAAACAAGGGCTGATTGACTGATTGACTGATTGACTGATGTGAGAGCACATTGAAAGAGAGCACACTTAGAGCTGACTGGATGGCTGACTGGATAGATGAACAGTTGAACAGCTGAGAAAAGAAAAGAAAAGAAAAGACGAGCTGAGCAAACTCCACTCCGCTTCAGACGACTCCGCTTCACTGGCTCCACTGGCTCATCCGCCCGTGTACTGCTGAGTCATGTCTCCGGCTGTGTCTCCGGCTGGGTGGCGATTCACCCGCGGCGGTGCGCTGCAGCCACCCTGCACGGCTCACCAGTTCTCCGCTCATACTCTCCACCCTCCCCGCTTTGTCTCCAGCCTCACCTCAGGCCATGTCTCCAGCCATACTAGTTCTAGCCCTGCTGCAGCAAAGCCGTGCAGCCCCGCTCGATCCCCCCGCTCCAGGCACAGTTCACGGTACACGGTGCCCAATTCAAGGTGTAAGGTGCATCACTGGAGCTGCAGCTGCAGCTGTGGGGACAGCAACTCTAAGCGTGCCGCAGCAGCAGCACCACGCTGATCATCTTCCAAGATGCCATACATGCAACAGAGGTTCTCCACGGTGGTTTGTACCAGGATTGTCACAGGGGAAGGTCTGTATTGTTTTTGTTAGCCAGAGACACACAAGTAGTGGAAAGGGATAAACAGGGAAGTGAATAATTAGATAATTAGATAAGCATATAATTAGATAAGTATAATATTAGAGAAGGTGTGGGGTGTTTATAGAAACTACAATTACTGTAATAACTACAAGCGGTTTAATATATTATGATATGTGATATATCATATCATATCAAACTGTATATCACAGAGTGTATGGGTATTAAAACCACGGGGTGATTTTAACCGTTATGTGCATCATATGCGTGGATGATATGATAGAAAGAATATCTATGGAATTTTCTCTGTGTAATTTAAATTTATTTACTTTATTGTTCTCAGCGTGTATTATTGTATCGGGAGACAATCTGACGGGTATGACCAATATTAGATTTATTTGACCATTGAATTGAGAAATAACACTAACATTAACTAACACTAACACTAATTAACACAAGTAAAATATGGACAACATATAAAAAGCGAAAAAAATAAAAAATTCTACCCGCTGACGATGATGATGATGATGTGATGAACTGATAATCAAAATCACAATCAAAATCACAATCAAAAACACAATGATAGTCAATCATAGTTAATCATCGTTAATCATAATTAATCATAGTTAATCATGCATAGACATGATTAAAGCTTAAGTAAACGCTGGGCTAATATAAGAAATATTAAGTAATCTGGACTAAACCAGCTGGAGGGATTTTTGCGACCAGTGTGTAATGGGAAGTAAAGTTATAGTTTAACCCGAACTTCGCGGGATTTATGCCGGAGGAGGTTTTGGCCACCCGCTTAGGGGAAACAAAAGCAGCCACAGGAAAGTTAGACAGCGTAAGACAGCGTAAGACAGCGTAAGACAGTGTTAGACAGAGTAAGTCGGTGTAATACAGCATAAACAACTCACCACCAGCAGTACTAGCAACGGGGCAACAACCAACCCTTGCAGCGGATCATTGTAGCCGCTGTGGTTTATTGTTGGGCCATGAACAACACACCGAAAGGCCACTGGCAGGCTATTGTTATCCGAGGTGACATCAGATCGGTGACATGGAAATCCGTGCACTGGGACAAGACTTAGACAATAACAAATAAATTGGAATAATCAGAAAACCAGTGCCTTAGTGTAAGATCCACGTAGCTCTATTCTTCAGTATTCAGTATATTATAATTAATAAGTATTTACACTACACTTTATATTATATTATAATATACTATATTATATTAAGCCGCCGTATAATATGTATTGTATAAATTATATATATTGTGTATATTCAACTATTTTCAACTTTAATATACACAATAAAGTAATACGCGCTATATTAATAAATAACAATAAGAAGAATAAAATTAATTTAATTAACAGTCCTTTATAATTCTTAATTTCTTCTTTTTTTCTAATTTTATCCAGTAATAATCTTTAAAATAAACATATAAATATATATATAAAATATATAAATATATAAATATAAATTTATGATATGATTTCATATGTACTACATCATCATCATTTGCATTGCACTAATAAATTTATTAAAGAATGTAAAAATTTTCGTTTTCTTCTTCATAATTGTGAGTTAAGTGGACGGAAAGTGAGTAGCAATCGATGGCTTGGAGAAGTCTGGATGTTGTGGCTCTGGATGCCTCTGGATACTCCACACAGCGCATAGCTATTGCCCGTCTCTGGCCGTTATCCACCGCTACTGTCCGTCTTTGGCCGTCACTGGCCATCGCTCTCCGTTTCTGTCCATGCGGGTCTTCTCCGGCCAAGGAAACTATTACTTGCGTAAGGTATCCGCAGACAATACGGAATGGCACCTGGTTATACCGCGGTGGACTTGTTCTCACAGCGCAAGAAGTGTTGGCACGCAGAGTGCCACGCTAACTCTGAAGTTTGAACAAAGTTCGGGGGCGAGAGAGAGTCCGTCCAGAGAGACAAAGTTAAAGTGGATGGACGTAATCACTAGCCAAAGACAGTGGGCCTGGTTTAATAAAAAGTTAAAAACGCATTTTGGTTAATCCACCACCATAATAATACACATTCATTTATTCATTTATTCATTCATTCTTGTCTATCTGGTTTAATAGTTTTAAATAAAATAAATTAGAATGAATAACTACACCATTCTATAAGGATTTCCTGTGAGATAAAGGGCTGTCTGTAGCTTTAAATTTAAATTTATAGGAGTACTGTAATGTAACTCCATCCCCACTTGTTCACCCTCTCGCAACTCCACATTCGTACGGCTGCTACTTCCTTGGTGCTTGCCACTTAGTATAGCCTGTATTTGTGTTTTCTGTGGTACACATGGTAAATTAATGTATCAGCCACGCGTTCTTTGAAGATTCTATGGCATAAATAAAACGTATGTATTGCATTCTAGTTCATACGTTCATCCCGTCCCATTAACCAGTTAAGTTAACCAACTGGTCACTTTGTTAGCTGTTTTAACATATGAAACCATAATGTGTATGGGTGTGTCCGTCTATTAGGTTGCTGCTTCTCTATTGTCTCCATATGTGCCAAGTTTCTCAGCATACTCTCACTCAGTGACAAGATACAAAACTGTTACCCGGCAGTAATGTGATCGTAGGATACATAATTTTTGTGTGCACAGGTGTCTATGTCTGTTCAACTCGAAGCCCTTCTATTAATAGCGCCAGTCAACTTTATATAATATCTAAAATCAATCCATGGCTCCAGTGAACCCATCATACATTACAATAAAATGACCAGCTGGCAGCATGGCACCATTCCCTGGTTTAGGTAAAATGTGGTGGCTTTACTACTTCCTTCGTGTCACAGCCTCTAGAAGACAATGGGAAACCAAGTGTGGCCCATAACTATCACCGTGAAATAGCCTGAACCCGTGACTTTCCCACAGTTCAATGGCCGGATTTGAGATTCGCAATCTGCGCTTGCTGTGAGCAAATCTGGTGGCGTTACAGATTATGCATACAACAGGCGAGACAGCAAGAGGCTTCGCGGAGAGCAACGCACAGACACACTTACACTCACACATCACGGGGCCACCACGGGGCCACCAGGGCAGCGGCCGGGTAGATCCCACCGCCACAAGCCATTGTTCAAACTTCCATTGTCTGGGCTTCCCGCAGGCTGTCCCTGTTTTCCGTTGTTCCCTGTTTAGCCATTGTCCTTTATCTTTCCCATAACAGGCTTTCTCCTTATCAGTCAGAATCTCCTATTATACTCAAAGTATCCTTACATACATTAATACATACATTAATTAAACTAATACATTAATTAATACATTTAAACACTTTAGTATTCGGTTTCAACAAATACCAAATTACTAATTGACTAAAATGCTAAGAAATACAATAAAAAAGACGGCTGTTTATATAAAGATAGATTCTATCTGGTTATTTTAAACAGTTTCATATATTTCATATACAATTTATTCATGTTTGCTGCTCAGATTTCGTTTAATTATTACCCCGATTGATAGAAATAATATATCGAAAAATTAAAAATTAAACGGGCGTGGCGTAAATTTTAAAATGCTCATCAATTAACTAATATTTACTCGTTTAATTTAAATTATATTATTAATTAATTTAGTTTAATTTAACTTTCCAATGTTTAGTTATTTCCGTAGCCTATTCTATTCTATACTTGCTATACATACACATTGAGTAACATATATAATATAACTTGCCTTCGAAATCTTTGATTTCCATCGTTCCACCCGTTTAGCGATTTCTATTCCCTGAATCTTGTTTGTTGTCTGTTTCCTTTCCTTTCCCTTTCTTTTCCCTTTCCCTTTCCTTTCCCTTTCACTTTTGCCACTTTCCAAGCATGTAGTTCCCTCTCGTTTAATATCTTACTCTAAATTTAGATCTACACTTACATATCTTATCGGTTGGGCTGCATATCAATTTGATCTGCTTTATTGACTCTGTCTGTCTGTCTGTCTTTTTGTCTTTTTGTCTTTTTGTCTTTTTGTTCTTCCCTGCATTTACCGCCGTCTGTTTCGGTTATATCCATTACAATTACTCAATGCTTTTACTTAATTACTAATCTTACAAACTTTATAAACTTTATTGATTCTCCAATTCTTTCGTATTGATATCAATCATTTTAACAGCCTTTTTTTATTTTTAATTACAAAACATGTTATTCATATCAAATATATACTTATACTAACTGATACATACTTACAATTTCTATTATTATTTGATTTGCATATTCCAAAATTAAATCCGTTTAATAGGACTATCTCTATATCTCTCTATATCTCTATTATCCATTCTCTATTCTCTATCTCTATCTGTGTGTTTGTTGGTTGATTTGACTTTGCATAAACGTTATATCTTAACCGCTTTTTCATCTGTAATTCGTATATTTATAGTCAAATATACGTTATAATTTCACATCTCTAATTTTACCTCTATTCTACATTCTTGGCTAATAATATTTATTTATGAATAAATATTTAATATAATATTATATAATAATTCATATTATATATTATTAATACTTAATCGATATTGATTATTGATCTCATTATTTAAGATATATTACATTTCAATCCTGGAAAGATGAACTCATTTGATACAACTCAAAGATTATCATTGACTGATAATAAAGTTACAGAAATAACAGAGATTGAACAAACTTCAATAAATTTATCTTCTTCATCATCTTCATCTTTATCTTCAACTTTATCTGAACCAGAATTGATTCAAAATTTAACAAATATTAAGAATTCAGAATTAATAATTAATAAAAATTTAATTTTAAATATTACAGATTATGAAAATTATAAACCATTACCTGATTCAGATCTAAATAATTATGATAAAATAATATGTACATTAATAACAAATGAAAATTATTTACATGGTTTAATAAATTTAAATTATTCTTTAAAATTAGTTAATTCAAAATATCCATTAATTGCATTATATACTCCAAATTTAATTAATAATTTAAAATTTCAAAAAAAATTAGATTCATTAAATATTAAAAAATTAAAAATTAATTATTTAAATCCATTAATTTCAAAAAATTATGAAATTGATACAAGATTTAATGATTGTTGGACAAAATTACAAGCTTTTTCTTTATTTAATTTTAAAAAAATTATATTATTAGATTCTGATATGATTATCTTAAAAAATTTTGATGAATTAATGGATTTAAAATTATCTGAAAATAATAAAGTATTTGCTGCTAGTCATGCTTGTTTATGTAACCCTTTTAAAAAATCACATTATCCTAAAAATTGGCATAAATTAAATTGTAAACATACATTAGATAAAGATAATGAAGATAATGATGAAAATGAATATGAATATGAAGATTTACATTTATGTAATAGTGGATTATTAGTTATTGATCCATTACCTGAATATTATGAATTAATTTTAAAAGCATTAAATAATGAAGAAAAGACAAAAAATTATATTTTCCCAGATCAAGATTTAATAAGTGATATCTTTAAAGGTAAATGGTTAAGTTTAAGTTATATTTATAATTGTTTGAAAACTTTTAATTTAATTCATAAAGATATTTGGGATATAAATGAAATTAAAATAATTCATTATATTTTAACTCCAAAACCTTGGAATTTATTAAAAAATGATTATTCAAATGAATTAATTGATAATCAAATTGAAAAGGGTAATGGTAATGAAAAAACTAATAAAAAATTTAATGATGATACTGAAACTTTTAAATATTGGTTTGATATCGATAATAAAAGATTACTTGATAAATCTAATTAATGATAATTTATCTTTCAATTGAGTTAAAAATTAAATCAATCATTCGATCATTTGATTACTTGTTTATTTTTATTTTTATTTTTATTTTTTTCTCTTATATATAATCAAATCTCATATTTACTTTAAAATTTACAAAAAGTTTTTCTTTTTTTCGATAATAATAATATAATAAAATTAAATAAGTAAATATAATAAAACAAAAATGGTATATCATTTTAAATAAATTTAATTAATTAATTAATTAATTAATTAATTATTCTAAAATTATTAAATGTCTTTTCCAAAAAAATTAAAAAAACCAAATTAATTAAAAATTCAATTTGTGAGAATTGTTTTAAAAAAAAATGATTTAATAATTTTAATTACAACAAATAATAATTTAAAATTAGAATAATAATAATAATAATAATAATAAAAAATTTAAAATAAATTTAAAAATTGATACAAAAAAAATTAAAACAAGAATAAACAACAAAAGAAACAAGTATAATCTTTTCCTATTTTAAATTTTTTCTCTTATTTTTTCTATAATTAATCAAATATTAAAATGAATAGTTTAAGAATAATTTTGGAAAAATTAATTATATTCAATCACTTGTCATTACTATCATAACTTAGAAGAGTGTTGAATTTAGTTACTACTTCTTTATAGTAATAATAATAATAATAATATAATTTTTTTTTCCTTCTATTATTCTATCATTTTAAATTTGAAAAGCAAAGAAAAATAAAACAAAAAAAAATAAAAAGGAAAAAGATATTTTTTTTTAAAAATCTAAGAAATAAAAATAAATAATCAATAATATTCAACAAAAAAATTTTTATTTTATCAAAAAATTAATCAAAATCAAAATATAATACATTAAATTAAAAAATTAATGAAAATTGAAATTAAAAAAAAATTGATAAAATTTTTAAGATGAGAAAAATGATTAAATTCCTTAGAAACACTTGAGGTGGACAATTGATGGTCCTGATTCGTCGTATTCTTGCTTTGAAATCCACATTTGTTGGAAAGTAGATAAGGAAGCTAAGATAGAACCACCAATCCAGACAGAGTACTTTCTTTCTGGTGGAGCAATAATCTTGACCTTCATAGAAGATGGAGCTAAAGCAGTAATTTCCTTTTGCATACGTTCAGCAATACCTGGGAACATGGTAGTACCACCAGACATAACAATGTTACCGTATAATTCCTTACGGACATCAACATCACACTTCATGATAGAGTTGAAAGTGGTTTGATCAATACCAGAGGCTTCTAAACCTAAGACAGATGGGTGGAATAAAGCTTCTGGAGCTCTAAATCTTTCATTACCAATGGTAATAACTTGACCATCTGGTAATTCATAAGATTTTTCAATAGAAGAAGATTGAGATGAAGTTTGTAATTCTTGATCGAAATCTAAAGCAACATAACATAATTTTTCTTTGATATCTCTAACAATTTCTCTTTCAGCAGTGGTGGAGAAAGTGTAACCTCTTTCAGATAAGATCTTCATTAAGTAATCAGTTAAATCTCTACCAGCTAAATCTAATCTTAAGATAGCGTGTGGTAAGGAGAAACCAGCGTAAATTGGGACAACGTGGGTAACACCATCACCAGAATCTAAAACAATACCGGTAGTTCTACCAGAAGAGTATAAAGATAAGACAGCTTGAATAGAAACGTAGAAAGCTGGAACATTGAAAGTTTCGAATAAGATTTGAGTCATCTTTTCTCTGTTGTTCTTTGGATTCATTGGGGCTTCGGTTAATAAGACTGGGTGTTCTTCTGGGGCAACTCTTAATTCGTTGTAGAAAGTGTGGTGCCAGATTTTTTCCATATCATCCCAGTTTGTAACAATACCGTGTTCAATTGGGTATCTTAAAGTTAAAATACCTCTCTTGGATTGAGCTTCATCTCCAACGTAGGAATCTTTTTGACCCATACCAACCATGATACCTTGATGTCTTGGTCTACCAACAATTGATGGGAAAACAGCTCTTGGAGCGTCATCACCGGCGAAACCGGCTTTACACATACCGGAACCGTTATCAATAACTAACTGTAAAAATACAAAAAAAAATGAAAGAAGAAAAAAATAAATGTTAGTATTAATAAATCTCGATTATAAGAAAATGTTAATTGAATTGAATCAAGTTGAATCAATTGATGGGTTATTTTTATCAATATCTTGATAGATGAAATTGATGTATTAAGTGATTGATCAATGACATTATCACTATAAAGATAACAAATGTTCTTTGATCATTGACACACTTCCTAAATTCAAATACATTGGAAAGAACCATCAATCAAATCAATTGATCAAGTCAATATCATTTTCAAAAAAGAAGAATAAAATAAAAATTGTAAGTAGATGTTACATACAGCAGCAACGTCTTCTATTAAAGGTGTTAGTAATAAGAAACTTTAAAAAGTAGGGTATCAAAAAATCACAATCAATCACCACAAATCAAAAATTTAATACAACCATTTAAATCAATTTGACTGATCTCTCTTTCATAGATATAGATAAATTAATGAATTATTAAATATAAATTAATGTATTATCAATTGGTTATCATCGTTGTCATCTAGAATCTTGATATATTTGCGGCTGAATAGTAAAATTGATCGATTCAATTGATCAATTGAGTAAATCGATTGATTTGTACAAGCATCAAATACTAATTCATCAAATCGATGAATGGATTGATAAATATTGGATCTCATTAGATCATTTAATAAATCAATTGAAAAGATTGATACAATATATGTCGATAATGAGATCGATTAACGGGATCAAGAAGTTTCATTAAGATTGATAAATCGGGTGATTAATTGATTGATTAATTGATTGATTGATTTATTGATTGATTGATTTATTGATTAATCAATTGAATCAAACAATAATAAAATATAATGAATTACATACCACCGTCCATTTTTGTAATATATATTAAATTAAATTTATAAAATCTATCTAGGTTATAAATCTAGTTGATCAAAAGAGAATAGATCAAATATGAAAATAGATGTATTTTAGATATATAAATCTAGATTGATACTGATTTATATTAAATTGATTGTTGATTATCAAAGAGTGAAGTGTTCTGAGGATGAATTGAGTGAAGTGTCCAGAGGCAAAGGTATTGATTGATTAACGAATTGATAGATTGAAACGTTAATTGAGTAAATGAATGATTGACTGAATGAATGAATGAATGAATGAATTAAAGAATGAATGTTGAATGAAATGGTGGATACAGAATCTGGGAAGAAAGAAGGGAGTGGAAGTGAGAGAAAATGAGTGGGAGTAGTAATTGAAGAAACAAAAGACAACAACGAGAATGAAAACAAGTGAATAAATTCGGAGACACTGGGAGAAACTGAAACAGAAAGAGGGAACAGAGCAGGAAGACTTACAGGCTAATGAAGCAGCTGACAGAGCGAGAACAGCGCTAGCAAGGTGGTTAAGACTGTCGTCATAGCTGGGTTTTGTGTGATGTAAAGTCAGCCCGGACTGCACGGGTGGCTGACGCTCCCTCGGTGGAAGTTCACGCTAATACGCCACCCTAATGCAGCCGCAGCTATCAAAGCCTGATCAGCCTGAGAGTGTTTTATGGATGTTGGGCTGACATACAGGGGGCAGTTTACGACGGTGAGCGGAGGAGGAAGCCACGGTGTGGCGAAGAGGGATTTTTAACCGCACGAGCGTGGGACTGTGGTCACAGAAGCACGGCGGTTTGCGTGGAACGTGGCTGTCTAGCTGGGCAGAGAGGAAGGAAAGGCAGCCAAGAAACCTGGCACTGTCGCTGAAACGCGAGCTTAACGCGCGGTGAAATTTGGTAACTAAATCCAGAGATAGGCATTGAGCTACGTTAGCGTTAACACCAGCTGATTGCTCTAGTGCAAAGCTTTACAGGCAGTCGCTATTATCAGCGCCTGTATACAATTACGCTCTTATTGATAGCTGTGCATGGCTGTCATTATGATTACATACTACTAACAATAGATCCGTAACATTCCTACAAATAAGACGCGTACACTGATTATCTCTCATTATCTCCCATTATCGCCTCTGCACCATTCTTCCCCTTTGCCTGCCCTTTCAGCCAGGCGAGTTGTCGCCCGCTGATTCAACTTAACTGTCCATGGCATGATACCGCACGGCATGGAATAAAACTTATCTCCGTGGTGTTGAAGCAGCAGTTACAAGCACATACACTTTGCAGGATCAAACTCATCTTGTGGCTGCAAAAGAAGCCGAATTAGAGACTGCGCCTGCCATGTTCTTGCCTGCGCCATGATGGTCACCACTCAAATAAATACTCTCAGCCATCAAACAAACTTTTACCCTCTTCTCGTATTTAAGAGCTTGCGCCACCACTTGTATAGATAAGAAATGAGAGGTATGTACTAAAATAGCTAAACAGGAATTGGGCGTAATAATTCTAGTTGTAGTAGGTGTAGTAGGTGTGTTGAAGTGAATTTTATTAATGCAGTTCACCGGTTGAATAGATGAATACAATTATTCTCTGTTGCTTGCAAACAGCATCCAGTGATCTATACTCAGGTCAGAGACCACGGGGTGCACACTCTACACTCTACACTATATCTACTGCACGGTTCATCATCGCGCCTGAAATTCTTGGGCCGCCATGAGACGAATACGCATTTACATAAAGATGCCAACACATCAATATTTCAAATATATTATAAGCATATTATTAGTATTACACTAAACTGCTTAAAGACTAAATGCAGGTATAGATTACGTAGTTTAGGTTTGATTGTATATGGTGTAATGATGCATTCCTTGCCACCATACCCAATTCACTTACTTAATTCAATTTAATTAATATAGCCTGCCTGTATTTCTTGCAATTTTTGCAATTACCTCATCTTGTTGTCTTATAGTTGAAAGAAGCATGTTATATCTTATCATCTATATTGTAGTTCATATATTAATCTCTCCTTTATAGCTTCATGGCAATTAACCAACTGAAATTATGCTTGTAATGAGGAACAGCTGTTATCTATTAGTTTGTATCTGGTTCTGTACGGTGGCTGGTATTTCAGTTAGCACATGCAAGTGGCGAGGTGGCAAAGCTAGCAAGTGGCTGGTATTTCAGTTAGCACATGCAAGTGGCGAGGTGGCAAAGCTAGCAAGTGGCTGGGGCAACTAGACTGTGCTGTGTGAGAGAAAAGGAGAACAGTACACGGACAGATTCGAGATTCGAGATCAGCGATCACATCACAGCCCTGATTCTGGATCCAGACTGGCGTTCCGATTAATCCTTTATTTGACATCCGTGCACTACTTTTCAAATCTTTCAAGCATTAAAACGTGTCACGAGACTTTCCGATATTCAAGGGGATTTAAATTTAACTGATGAATACTTTCATTGATCTTTTTTCTACGTTCTACATTTATAATTATTAATTATGACATTCAATGTAAAGCATTATTTTCATTTTTATATTAATAAATTATATATTTAAATTGTAAAAATTATAACAATGATAATAATTATATATTTAAAATTTCAAAATAATATTAATTCAAACATAAATAAAACAAAACAATTTAACGAGAATATTTAACTTTTTGTTTATTTCCTCTTGCTTCTAATTTTGTTTGTCTTTTACTTTTAACAGGACCTTGTTGTTCTTTTTCAATTTCAGAATCATTTGAATTTTTATTTCCACCGGTTTTAATACCTAACATATTTAATGCTAAACTAATTAAACCTTTAAATTTATAACCTGCATAAATTGGTATACTTAAAAATAATAACCAAATATAATTTGAACCAAAAATAATTAAAATAATATTACACAAATTAGTTAAATAAATAATATCAAAAAAATATTCTGTTAATCCAGTTTGTGTTAAATCTTCACCTGATGAAATTAATATTTTTGATCCATTTTTTAATCCATATTTTGGTCTTCCTGATTTTTCTAAAATATATTGAAATCCAATTGATATTAAATTAAAAATTATAAACCATTTTTTAGCTTTAGGTCTATTAAATGAAAAAATTATTAAGCTTGTTATTATAATAATTGAAATATTTAAAATATGAATTTCTTTTAAAATTTTTGTATTTGAAGCTGCTTGCTTCTTATCTGATGCACCAGCCATTTGATAAAAGTATTTGTGATTATTAATATACTTATTATATATTTATATTATATTTATATATTATATTTATAAATATTTCAAGTAATTTTAATATAATTACGTGTGAAATTTATATATAAGATAAAAGAATCATTTTCTTTATCGATATTGGTGGATCATTCACTAGTTGTATGTCCGAGATGTCACGCACCATATATTTTCACCATGCCTTGTCTTGTCTTGTCTTGACCTCCGCTGCCCTGGGGTTCAATGCCTCACTTTACAACACCCAACGTTGCGCTAAGATTGATAAATTCACCACAGCAGTTATTCCGCCGCTGTTAGACATAGATAAGCATTTTATTAATGGTGTACGAGTGTTTCTATCAAGTTAAACTAATGACTGACTTACTACGTTTTGTTAATAATATTATTTGTAATTAAGGAATTTAACATTAAATTTAAATAAAAAAAATCATATATAAGAAGAATATATAAGTATCTTTGTGATTGATTTAAAATGGTACGAGCAGTTAAAGAAAAAAAAGACGATTAAGTAAAGACAAGATATTAATAATGAAAAAAGTAAGAAAAAAAAAGTTGGAAAAATTGAAATAAAAAAATAAATTAATAATAAAGAATATTCTTGACAATTTTTAATAAAAAAAGAAAAAAAAGAATATGAGTGGAAAAGAATAATTATAATTAATTATAATATAATGAATTGAAAAAGAGGAATTATATAACACTATATTTATTTATTTATTTATTCTTTCTTTTTTTCTTTTATTTATTAATTGATTTAGTGTCAAATATAATTAATTATTAATTACGAAATGGGAGAGTTGTTATTTGATATTTGTTTTCATTAAATATATTGAATATATTGAATATTTGAATATTTGGATATTTGGATATTTGGATATATAGTTAAAATATTATATGTAAACAAAAATTAACAACAACCACTTTGTTGACCATTAACTGGAGCAGAACCAGTTAAATTAAGAGCAGCTTTTGAATTATTAGTTGATGGTTGTAAATTAGCCATTTGAGCTTTAATTTGTTTAGCCATAACTATAAAAGCTTGTTCAACATTAGTTGATTCAGCAGCTGAAGTTTCTAAAAATTTAATACCTCTTGAATCAGCAAATTCTTTAGCAACTGCATAATCAACAACTTTTTTATCTGTAAGATCACATTTATTACCAACTAATAATTTCATAACACCACTTGTAGCGTATCTATCAATTTCTTGTAACCATTGATTAACGTTATTAAATGATTCTTGATCGGTAACATCATAAACAATAATAATACCATGAGCACCTCTATAATAAGAAGAAGTAATGGTTCTAAATCTTTCTTGACCAGCGGTATCCCAAATTTGTAATTTAATTGTTTTACCATCTAATTCTATAGTTCTAATTTTAAAATCAACACCAATTGTAGATATATAATCTTGTGTATATGTATCTTCAGCAAATCTTAATAAAAGACATGATTTACCAACACCTGAATCACCAATTAATAATAATTTGAAAAGATAATCGTATTCGTTATTCATTTTGTATTTATATGTATGTATATGTGATTTATTTATTTATTTATTTATTTTCCTAATTATTTAGATATATATATATATGTTTGTTTATTAATTAATTTATTGATTTGTTTATCATTAATATACGAATGAATTATAATAATATTTGTAATAAAATTGAATTGAATAAGAATTAAAAAAACTATTAAAATTTTATTAAACCCCCTTGATATTTTAAGACAATAATTGGAATTAATATATAATGAAATTACTAAACGCTTATTTATTAGTATTTTATTCTATTATTTTTCAAGATATTCTCAGTATGTTTCCTTTTCTTTAGTTAAGGATATTAAAAATTATTGATAACAGCTTGTTGTGATTAGAGACACCTTCTCCTTGGATCATGAACGTGATATGTTCTTCCAATTGGTGTGGATCCTAAACGGGTAAGTGAGCAAACAAGGGGTTCAGTCGACTCTGAGTATAGTACAGTTTATGATAGTACGATATGGCAAAATGGAACTAAACTAACTGTGTATGTAGTTGGATATGAGGGCTAGGTGTATGATACCAGAACAGAGGGAGTATAAACCCACAAGCAGAAGTGGTAATACTATTGAATGTAGAGTAGTATACAGTAGAGTATTGTAGGATATTATGGTAGGGGTAGGGTAGTTGATCGTAGTTGATACACAGCTAGATAGGAAGATAGGTGGATAGATAGAGATAGGAGGTTGTTACATACTCTATCTGGTGAGGCAAAACCGGAGAGGACAGTAAGTAACAAGAGTAGCAGAATAACGCATCTGGAGACTGGGAGTGAATCGATCGATATCGGAATAGGTGACGGGTCAGATTCTGGCTGGTTGGAGGGCTGGCATGCGGACTGGCAGGCGGTCTGGCAGGCGGTCTGGCTGGTTGGAAACTCTCTCGGCTGATTCCGTACAAACCGTACACCTCCTGGTGCAGACGCACGGTCTGGGCCGAGGAGATATGCCCCTTAATTCCACCCCGCGCCCCTGAGCCTCTTTCGCTTGGTCATCTTTAGATTACTTGCCACTCTGTAGGATTTGCTCTGCTCTTCTCTGCCCGCTCTCTCTTCCCGCATTCTCTGTACAGCATGCGCCTGTGTACATACAGAATGGGGCTGGTCCGCTGATTCATATTCCAACTGAAGATCTTCTACGCCGCTTCTGTGCTCTGTGGCCCCATTAGTTTCCCAGCTGGATGCTCGATTTCTGGCTGAATCTGAATCTCTCAAAACTGTCCATCCGGCCAGTCTCTCTCCCCGCCCCCCTCTAACCAACCAACTAGTATTCATCCCCTGTATCACTCTTCGTAGAACAAAGATAGTCACGTGCAACTCTGGAGTTTCTCTTGTCTAGCTCTAGAAAACAGTATAAATGTTGTTTACTAAGTAAATCTGTTTTCTTTGTTTTTTAACGTTAAAATAATTAATTAAGATTCTTCCATTAACACTGAATTAAAGTGCATGTAAAACTACCAAATATTTATAGTGGTTGTAATAATCAATGATTCATTTCTTTTGATTGTCTATCTTTTAATTATAAAACACAAGATTTAGCAGTGGATTCTTTTCTAGCTCAAAGGCAAATAATTCTACAAATTACAATAAATTATAATAAAATTTAAATTTTTTAAAGATTGATAAAATACTTTATATTAAATATAAAAGTGAAAAACTATGTAACAATTAAAAAATAAATTAAGAAAAGATAAAATTATATAATAAAATAAAATTAATAAATAAAGAAACAAGAGATAATATAATAAAAAACCCAAAGAAAATAATAATAATAAGAAAAAAACAAATGAACCATTCATTACATTAAATCGTTAAATGAAATTAATTAATTAATTAATTAACTTAATCAACTTCTTCAACTTGTGGACCATCATTAGATGGAGCAGAACCAGCACCTGGGAATCCACCTGGAGCACCATCGCCACCTGGAGCACCACCTGGAGCACCACCAGCTTCATAGAATTTTCTCATAATTGGATTAATTGTAGATTCTAATTCTTTCTTCTTATCATCATATTCTTCTTGAGTAGCACTTTGGTTTGAATCTAACCATGAAATAGCTTCCTCACAAGCCTTAGTTAAAGTTTCTCTATCAGCAGCATCAACTTTTTCTTCAAATGCCTTTTCACTTGTTGAATTCTTAACTGAATAAGCATATGATTCTAAACCATTCTTAGCAGCAATACGATTGGCTTCCTTTTCATCTTCATCCTTGTATTTTTCAGCTTCAGAAACCATTCTATCGATATCTTCCTTTGATAATCTACCTTTATCATTAGTAATAGTAATCTTTTGAGTCTTACCAGTACCTTTTTCTAAAGCAGAAACGTTTAAGATACCATTAGCATCAATATCAAAAGTAACTTCAACTTGTGGAACACCTCTTGGAGCTGGTGGAATACCGGATAATTCGAATTTACCTAATAAATTGTTATCCTTTGTTCTAGCTCTTTCACCTTCAAAGACTTGAATTAAAACACCTGGTTGGTTATCAGCATAAGTAGAGAATGTTTCAGATTTCTTACAAGGAATTGTTGAATTTCTTGGAATTAATTTAGTCATAACACCACCAGCAGTTTCAATACCTAATGATAATGGAGCAACATCTAATAATAACAAATCTTGAGTCTTTGATGAAGTATCACCAGTTAAGATTGCAGCTTGAACAGCAGCACCATAAGCAACAGCTTCATCCGGGTTAATTGATTTATTTGGTTCTTTACCATTAAAGAAATCAGAAACTAATTTTTGAACTTTTGGAATTCTAGTAGAACCACCAACTAAAACGATTTCTTGAATTTGAGATTTATCAATTTTAGCATCCTTTAAAACTTTTTCAACAGGATCAATTGTAGATCTAAATAAATCAGCACATAATTCTTCAAATCTAGCTCTTGTAATTGAAGTATAGAAATCAATACCTTCATATAAGGAATCAATTTCAATTGAAGTTTGAGCAGAAGAAGATAAAGTTCTCTTAGCTCTTTCACAAGCAGTTCTTAATCTTCTTAAAGCTCTTTGGTTAGAAGTTAAATCCTTCTTGTGCTTTCTCTTGAATTCAGCAACAAAATGGTTAACTAATCTATTATCAAAATCTTCACCACCTAAATGGGTATCACCAGCGGTAGCCTTAACTTCGAATATACCTTCATCAATTGATAATAAAGAGACATCAAAAGTACCACCACCTAAATCAAAGATTAAGATATTATGTTCACCAGCACCAGAATCTTTCTTATCTAAACCATAAGCAATAGCAGCTGCTGTAGGTTCATTAATAATTCTTAAAACGTTTAAACCAGCAATTAAACCAGCATCTTTAGTAGCTTGTCTTTGAGAATCATTGAAATAAGCAGGAACGGTAATAACAGCATCGTTAACTTTAGTACCTAAAAAGGCTTCAGCGGTTTCTTTCATCTTTGTTAAAATCATAGATGAAATTTCTTCTGGAGTAAAGACTTTAGTTTCACCTTTGAATTCAACTTTAATCTTTGGCTTACCAGCTTCATCAACGACAGCAAATGGGAAATGTTTGATATCACCTTGAACTTCTGGATCATCAAATTTTCTACCAATTAATCTCTTAGCATCAAAGACAGTATTCTTTGGATTCATAGCAGCTTGATTCTTAGCAGCATCACCAATCAATCTTTCAGTGTCTGTAAAGGCAACAAAAGATGGAGTAGTTCTATTACCTTGATCATTTGCAATGATATCCACTCTATCATTGGCAAAATGGGCTACACAAGAGTATGTAGTACCTAAATCAATACCAATAGCTTTTGACATTTTTTAAATATATGTGTATGTGTGTATGTGTGTGTATGTGAGTATGTAAATATGTATAAGTATAATATATAATAAACTAAAATGTTTTATTTTCTGATGAATAAAATAAATAAATAAATAAGAGAATTAAAAAAAGTGTATTCAGAAAGTGGGAGGATTGATTAATTTATATCAATTCAGAGAGTATAGAAAGAGGTTAAGTGATACCCTAGGGGTTTACCAATCTACGTGGGTCATCGTCACCAGAGTTGGTGCTAGTGTTCTTTGTCTTGTTAGAAGATTTACTAGCTACAGTGGCAAATAAAGTTAGAGTGATCTTGCTAACTTTAATTTTCCACAAGGAACAATATTGTAGCGCTTAGCAAAGGATGATCCCATATTAATTAAACTCTTTAATTAGTAGTAAATGGTAGTTAATAATTAAGTAACTAAGAAATACCTCATCGGTGTCTCTGTTACACTCTGTAGAAGATGCTAGCAAAAGCGCACTTTATTGGTGGTGGCACTATAACAGAAAAGGGCTACGTACAGCAATACTGCACTATCCTATTGTGTTTCTTGTATGGCGACAATGCGCTCACACAAATCGCACTGAAAATTCTAGCAAATTCCACAGATAATGCGGGGGAGGATTCAGAATAGAGCAGAACAGAGCAGAACAGAGTAGAATAGAGTAGAATAGAGTAGAATATCCGCCGCTGCAAATGTGCGCTTTTGTTTTAAAGGAGCCACAGAAGACACGGAGATGGCAAAGTGTGTGGGCATTCCGGGCCGCACAGAGGATGCTTGGGATACGGCCTATTTACCAGTTCTTGGAGTAACTTGCCGTGGAAGGTGCTGGCAAGACTATGGCCAAGCTGCCAAAGTTGCGACAGGCCTCTAGAACATTCCAGAATATCACACAAGAAATGCATAGTTAAGGAAGCCCGCTGCTTATTTCCACAGAGCAATAACCAACCAGAGCAATAACTAAATAACTAAGCAGTGAAATAACTAAGCAGAGATAATATCCAGTACAGTAATAAGGAAATTACCAGGGAAATTGTTAAAGTGAAACATTTACTAATAATGTGAATGGCCAGAAAGCACACCACTACGTTTATGGGGTAAATGGTGTTTGTTATCAGTGACATTTAACAACAAAGAAATGATATTCGGTTAAGCATCCAACCAATCAGTTGATCGGCTCACTCTCTGTGGTCTCTGACAGAAAGTGTTTCCTTAACATCCGAGAAATCCTGTCCGTTACCTTGGTTCTCTCTTCTGATACTACACACAACTCTCACCTGTTGCCTATATCTTGTATTGTATGACTTCTCATGGATCCGATTCACTACAATTGACACACACAATACTTTATTTACTCCATTATATTAGATACCTCTAATCGTACCACCCACTTCTCCAATAATCATCATTGCCTTAAATAGAAATATTCTTCAAATAGTAGTAGGATACATAGTTTTTCACTATCTGGTCATATGCACCGCCTTATTTACCGGCTTTTAAATCCAGTACCGTGGGGTCCGAATATGAATTTGTAACTTGATTTATTATCCTCAACTAATTAATTACTTTCTTCTTCTTCTTTTATGGGAAAATTCATTTATATAATCTATATATTGTAAAGTGAAAATTCTTTTTATAGTCTGAAAGTGTAATATGATTATTCTGTTATTTCTTTTCAAACAAAACAGTTAGTATACAAAGACATTAAATAATACAATATTGATTAGAACCAAAGATTATAACTAGGTTTAAAAATGTGGAATCACAAACATATTAATGGGAAGTCACATGACCAGATAACAAAAGAGTTAGATGTTGGTTTTCTTAATTTTAAATTTTCATGTTTTCTTGTATTTCTGAATTTTGTTGGGAGCCAGCCGAGTCAATGACAGGCCAGTCAGTCAGTGGCAGTCCGTGCTGACGTGCTGCAGATGGACAGGGCAGACAGCGCTCATTTCCTCCCTTTGGTCCACCGGCCTCTGAAGCACGCTCGCTGTCTGGCTGTGCGAGATGTGACTGAGCTAGTTGGGACTGGATGACGTCCTGAGTGACTCTGGCTCGATTGATAGCGCAACCTCTTGAACGTTTGCAGATAATTGGTTGCGGAGTGGGGCTGCTGGTGGGTCCGTAAGCTTAACAGGGTGCCTGTGTGCCTGTGTCGCATCGTCAATGATGGTTATACGACAAGTAGGATAGAACTGAAGCCTCTAACAACATAGACTACTGAATCTGAATAAAAAAAAAAAGATAGACCTTAGCTTTAATAGTCAAGTTGATTTATCTTGCCTTATCAATTTACTTTTAACAACGATTGCATTTATGAAATAGAAAAAGGAAATAGAAATAAATAGAAATACAAATAGAAATATAATTTAATAAAGTAAAATAAAATAAAACAATTAAAAAAATTAACTCAATAGAAATTCAATAGAGTGATTTACTGTATATAGTTTGCAATTATTTTATTAATATCTTATTAGAAGTCTTTTATAAAATTTTCAAATATTTAAATCAAAATCAAAATAAAATATATAAATTATACATATCATGTCATCATCAATTCCACAACAACCAACTTCTCCAACTGCTGCAAGTCATGGAAGAGTTCGTACTTCAGTTCCAGATACAAGATCAGCAATTGATAGATCAATTCCAGAATTTCCAGCTGCTAAATCAATTGATGAAGATAATTATTTTAGATTACATAGACCACCTCCATATTTATCACAAATTTCAAGAGATTGTGCAGATTTTATAAATTTTCATCATCAAGATAACAGAAGAATAGTTTTAGTTACATCTGGTGGTACTACTGTTCCTTTAGAAAATAATACTGTTAGATTTATCGATAATTTCAGTGCTGGTACTAGAGGTGCTACATCTGCTGAATATTTTTTGGAAAATGGTTATGCTGTAATTTTTTTACATCGTGAATTCTCACTATTACCATATTCAAGACATTATAGTCATAATACAAATTGCTTTTTAGATTATATGAAAGAAAATGAAAATGGTAATGTTGAAGTTAATGATGAATATCAAAAGGAAATGTTAGTAGTTTTAAGAAAATATAGATACGCACAAGATAATAATTTATTATTATTAGTACCATTTACTACAGTTCATCAATACCTTTTCACATTGAAATTAATTGCTCAAGAATTATCAGTAACAGGTTCTGAATCATTATTTTATTTAGCTGCTGCTGTTTCTGATTTCTTCTTACCTTCTTCAAGAGTACCAGAACATAAAATTCAGTCTCAAGAATCAGGTGGGAAATTAGTTGTTGATTTAGAACCAGTTCCTAAATTCTTAAGTAGATTAGTAGATTCATGGGCTCCTATTTCCATGATTGTATCATTCAAATTAGAAACTGATAATTCAATACTGATAAAGAAAGCAAGAGGTGCTTTAGAAAGATATAGTCATCAATTAGTTATTGGTAATTTATTACAAACAAGGAAAAAAGAAGTTGTATTTGTTACTCCAACTGATGAAAATTGGTATAAATTATCAGATGAACAAATTGAATCAAATATAGATATAGAAAGTCTTATAATTCCAAATATAATTGAAATGCATACTAAATGGATTGAAGCTAAAAAATTAGATGCATTATAAATTAATTTAATTTTTATTTCATATACATAATATGTGGATTTATCTCTATTTCTTCTTATATCACCTTTCCAGTCTCTTTTTTTTTTTAAATTCTAATCTCTATATATAATTCTAACGATCTTAATACTACTAATAATAATAACAACAACAACAAACAGTTATTTTAATATGCTTGAAATTCTAAAATATTAATACTCTATATACGTATAAAACCATAAATAAATAAATAATAACATTAGTAAATAAATAAATTAATAAATGAATGAATTAATGAATAAATAAATAAATAAATAATTACATAAACGAAAGACCAATACCGTACTGCAATCCTTTCCTTATATCATCACCAGGGTTTTTAAGAATAGGAACACCAATGTTCAATTCAAATCTTGCCATTGGATGGGCAAAGATTAAACCAATACCAGCAGTACAACTTAAACCTGAATATTTATTGAATAAAAACAATTTTTTAAACACATCTTCTCCATTATCTAAACTAATAGATTTACCTGTATTTATAAAACTATGAAATTTAAAATTTGAATCTTTTGATAAAAATGGTAATTTTGTAAAACAACTTAAACCATAAGCTATAAATGCATCACCACCTATTGGTAATCCCATTTGTTTTGGTCCTAATCCTGATATTTTAAAACCTCTTATATCATTTGGTCCACCTAATTGAAATTTATCCATTGGGTGAATCGGTATATTTTTATCTAATGAATAAATATGTCCAATCTTCAAATTTGAATTTAAGATAATTAAATTTTCAAAAAAATTTGTTGAATTTGAAACATCAATTTGAGATTTTATATAACTATTATTTTTATTTATTATTGGTAAACATAATTCAATTGATGATTTAAATAAATTACCATTTGTAGGTAATATTGTAGAATTTCTAGTATCATAATTTAAAGTATATGTATAACTTGTCTTGAAATTTGAACCTGCATTATATAAAAAATAATCATTTATTAATGCATTATTTCTATATGAACTATTTGATTTTGGATTTGATAATTTTATTGTTCTTAATAAAGTTTCAAATGATAACGTATGATTTAAATTTGTATTAAAATTAGTTGATAATTTTGATGTTATACCATTTATATCTTGTTCATGAAAAGTCGTATAATCAATTGTTCTAGTACAATGATAAATAGTATGATCAAATTTATAACTTGTATTATTTAAAATTGGAGTTGAATAATTTAATAAATAAGTTGATTTATTTTTAGAACCAATTTGATTTGAAGCAATATTTGTATCAAAACTTAAATTTTCAGCTCCTCCAAATATATTTTTCCACTGTAAAGTTAAATAACCATCACCTTCACCATTACCAATATTTGTACCAACTTTCATAAAAAATTTTTTAACTGGTAAAATATTTAAAGTTGTTACTAATTCTAAAGTATTTACTGAATTAAATGGTGATTTAAATGATGATTCATTAACTGACATTGTTAAATTTGAAATTGATCCACTTTTAGCAAAATTTAAAGTTGTTAAATCTATATTTTTTAAGAAATCAGAAAGATTTAATTGATTATTTGAATTTAATAATGGTGATATTTGTGATTTTAAAAATGAATCACGAAATTGATTATTTGTACCATTTATATTAACCGCTGTAATTTTAACTGGTCTTGTACTATTTAATTCAAAAATATCATTCAATATTTTTCTATTATAATCCATATATAACCCATTCTGTTTTATATCTGTTTCTTCATCATGTGAAACTTTTTTCTTTTTTGGAGCAAATGTGCTCATGAATTTTTCGTTATGATCTGACATTATATTATATTAAAAGAAAAAAGGGGAAAAAAATAAATATGTAAACTTAAGTATATGTATTCGAATATTTGACTTTTATTGAAATTTTGAAATATGAAAATGAAAATTGAATGAACTATATAAATACACTGGTAAAAAGAAATATTGATTCATAAAAATAAAATTAATGGGAAATGATAAAACAAAAAACTTTGAAAACTTTTTAAATAATGATAATGATTCGTCGTTATAATTTTAATAAATATGTGTATATATACAAGTTGAAACTAAAAATGCAAAGGAGTTATGAATGAATGAATGAATGAATGAATGAGTGAGTGAGTGAGTTATTGATAACACTGATAATAACTTTTAAAAAAAGAAAAATAAATAAATATATATATATTGCAACTGTGACTAAATAATACTATACACTTTAAGATAAATGTAAAATGAATTCAATTGAGTAAAAAGGCTTGATTTTTGCTTTAAAACTTTTTTTTAATTCAGTAATGAAATGTAGATAAATTTTTGTACAGTAAGATATGTTAATTGATCATTATAATCTTTTCAAATCACTAACCTGGAACTCAAAACAGTTATGAATATTTGAGTAATCGCTTAAAATGTTATATAAGAAACACAACTTTTCACCTAAGGTACCAGGAGAAATTAATATAAATTCAAAAGAGCAAAATGCTATCAGACCAAAGGAGTATAAAAGTAATTTTAACAAGGACATTTAGAACGGTATTGAAATTGTGCGCTTCAACCTCTAAACTTATCTCATGATGATATGTAACAGGGTGCCAAAAGCACAGGTGAAGCACCTCTCAAAGGGGCGAAAAAAAGATCTGGCGTGGAGACAAGCAGAGTGGCCTATGTTAACTGCAGGCGCTGAGATGAAACTTCGGGCCACCCAAAATATTGCTAGGAATCTGATTCGTTACAAGTGAGTAAACACCCGTACACAGTTATCAGTGAGAAAAAAACGAAACATCCAAATAACGACCTTTTTAAATCAGGATAAACACGTGACCGGATGAAAATTCCGAAAAAATAAATTTTTTAGTGTGCTTACGTAATTTTATTTATTAAGTGCGCTGTGAGGAGTTTATCAGCTTTCAAAGTAGCGAATTTCGGTTTATTATATGGATTCATTATGCGGATTTATTATATGGCGCTTTCGGTGGATGGAGAAATGCAGAGAGGGACCACAACAAGAAGAAGGTAAAGCAACGGGCAATTACATAATCATACAAAGATATGTCGGGCAGAGATAGTCTTCACGTTATCAGAGCAGCCAAGATCATAGAACTGAATAACTGTTATCTTATGAAGGTAGCTACGAAATACAGCTCTTATCATTTTGCCTATCTGTGTAAAAAGAAAAAGGATACCTGAAAATACAAAATGGTAGCATATGAGCTAAGATAAAAAAGAAGGTTTTATTACACAACCGTTAGGGTTGCATTAGTATCTGTCATCAAATGCATAACCGAAACAAAAACGGAAAACTTTTGTTCTTCTGATAACATCTCTGATCTTGTATGTCTTGTAAAGATGTTTATCTAAGAGGTCTTTGCACTTCACTTATTTATTCTATCAACCGTAATTGAGCCATAGTGGATCAATTGACTATATCTGTTGAAGATGACATTTATACATACAGAGAGAAACAGATTTGCTTGCAATGGCTTGCTTCGGTTGTGGTTCTGTAAAGTATTGCGTACCCCACCGAAATCCCAAAATGGAAATTTCCGAGCTGGGCCGCAATTTCTTTACCGTGTCTGACTCTTCTGCTTTCTGTGGCCGGTACAGGTCTCAAGCCTTTCTTGCTCCCAGACGAGACGGGAGAGCTGCCAGCTTCCTGGCCAGCAAAAAAGCTGTGAAGCCGTGAAGCCTTTCAGCCTGTGCTTATCCATGCCGTCCCCGCATTATCGAGATCATCGGACAATGGAAACAGGAGCGGAGTCGCTACAAAGTGAGCCGCTCGTCTCTTAGAACAAGCCAGAACGCGAGTGGGCCAAGTCCCTGCCAGTTGGCCAGGCAGTCAGAGTTTCACTGACTCTATTATTTCCAGCAGCGCGCAACAACAAACTTGCAGAAAGAAAGAAAGAATCAGATACATAAGATACAACTCAATGGCATCCCTGGTTTGCCCTATCTTTCCAGTTGAGTAGATTCCGATAAGTGTTAGTTACCACTGTCAAACGGTTTTGTCTTCGGCTTTATCACTGTGCTAGTCACCCAAACCGACCCCCAATATCGAATTTTTACTAATTCTTTCTATTCTTATCTGCTCTCAATTCTTTTTCAATTACTCTTGGTTAACTGGTATAAATCTACTATCAATTCCTTGGATTTGATGAAATTGCCGTTTGAATTTCAATTGAAAATTTTAAATTTGTTTATTACAAAAATATTTATTTCTTTTATATTTGCAAATCTTTGAGAGATTTTTCTGTTCATATAAATTTAAATTTATTCTATATTATTTTCAAAAATGTCCAAGTCAAAAGTTTTGTTAGTTGGTATGGGTGGTGTTGGTACCATTGCCGCATACGCTCTTGAATACGGTGGAAAAGCCGAAGTTACTGCTGTTTTAAGATCAGATTACGATTTATTAAAGGAAAAAGGTTTTGAAATTAACTCAGTCGATTACGGTCACATTCCAGTCTTTAGACCAACAAATATCGTTAAATCTATCAGTGAAGCTAATGAAAAATTCGGTCCATTTGATTACGCTGTCTTCACCACAAAATGTATCCCAGATGTTAACCCAATTGAACCATTAATTAAAGAATCTTACGTTAAAGGTAAGACTGCAATTGTCTTATTACAAAACGGTTTTGGTATAGAAAATGATACTCTTCAAGATATTCCAGAAGCTACCGTCATCAGTGGTGTTACAATGATCTCTTCAACTTTATACCACGGTGTAGTTCAACACGTTGGTGAAGATTTACTTAAATTCGGTTTATTTAACACAAAGGCTCCAAATGCTGCTGAACAAAAGACTATCTGTGAAAAATTCGTTGATCTTTACTCTAACGAAAAAAATCAATGTTCTTATGATGATGATGTTAAATTCACAAGATGGAGAAAATTAGTATATAACGCTACTTTAAACTCCACTTGTGCTATCACTAACCTTGATACCGGTAGAATTGAACTTTTTGGTGGTAATGGAACTATCATCAAACCAGCCATGGCCGAAGTCATTGCCATTGCTAAATCTGATGGTGTCGATTTACCAGCTGGTATCGATGACTTTATGATCAGATCTGATGATCCAAATTACTATGCTCCATCTATGTTAGTTGATTTAAGAAAAGGTAACTTTATTGAATACCAAGTTATCTTAGGTAATGCCCTTAAAGTTGCTAAGAAAAATAATGTCCCAACTCCAACTTTAACTGTTCTTTTCAATTTATTACACTTAATTCAAATGAGAACTATGGAAGAACATAAGAAGTTTGAATTACCAGAAGTTAGACCATCTCCAGATTACAAAATTGAATTTAAATAAATTCAATAATCTCTTGATATAAAATTATGCTTTATATTTATATAAATATATTATCTTTATCGTTAATAAAATTAAATAATGTACCATGTCTTTAATATATTCTCTCTCTTCTTTAAACATGTAAATGATTGAAAATTCCTAGATTATGCAGAAGAAATGACGTAAACAAATATGCTTTAGTCATATGTGGACTAAAACATCCATACACCTTAAATCGATAAGGATAACGGTGATAGAGACCTGGCTGTTTTTGAATACAACTCACTATTTCAAAATGGGTTTTATTTAATTTTATCACTACATCCTTCTTAACTTTGCTCTAAAATATTATATCCAATAGAATATCCGTTTCAATTAATTTCTAAAATTTTGCAGATATGTCAAATTCATTATATTCTGTTGCAGCGGAGACAACTACAAGGCTCAATAAATTTAGAATCAGTTCCGGTAGAGCTAAAGGTTTAGAAGCATTGATATATGAAATTGATACTAAAAAAGAAACTTCTTCAAGTTATGAGATTAAATTACAAGAATGCGATACAACTAATGACAAAGGTGTTATTACAGATAAAGATGATTTAATTGAAGAATTGCCTGATAACTCTCCACGTTTTGTCGTATTAACATACCCATTTAAAACATCCGATGGTTTACTGAAATCTCCATTGGTCTTAGTATATTGGAGACCATCAACTTCTAGTATGGAAAAGAGAATGTTATATGCAGGTGCTGTTGAATTAATGAGAGACAAAGCCGCTGTTTCTAAAGTTATCGAAATCGACGATGAAGACGAATTAGAAGAATTAGAAGAATTAGTTAAAAAAGCTTGATTTTATATATCATATTGTTTTCCTTTGCTTCATTTTTAATACTTTTTATTTGTTATTCAGTTTACTATTTATTTATTTCTCCCTTTTTAACTCTATAAATCATATCTTAATTAAAACTTTTACATACGCTATAAACTATTACCAAAATCAAATTTCTGAATTTTTCTTGAATTTTGTCAACAAGGACGAATAATATGTTCAAACGTTGGACGATCGCCATCCATATCCAGAAAAAATTCCAAACTAGTAACGCAAGGTTGATTGATATAACAACATTCCGCCAAGGGATCTCTAATCATAAGTAAAAATGCACCTTTCCTTTTTGTTGTAATTATGCATACAGGTATCATACAGTCTACAGTTAGCTCCTCATGAGATGAATTAGGAAACTGAGAATAATATGTTCTCTTCCAATCTAATGGAGCAACATCAATTACCATATCATCCAAAACAAACATCAAATGATGGACAACACTTTCTGTGCTCTTGTCAGCAAGAAAAAAATATAGGAAATTTCTCTCACAGATAACACTTAAAACAGGAGACAATTGTTTCCCAATTGCCATCATAGTCATGTTACAAAGAGCAGGTAGTTCTCGCATATTGCTCACATTATAATTGGTCATACTCCATGGTCTCTTTAAACGATTTTCATAGAACTGTTTATCATACTTTTGATAGCTGCCCTTTTCAAATACCAGAAGTGGAGCCCTTTCTACCGGAGCATATTTAGCCATCTTGGAGTCGTCGTAGTCAAAAAAATTATTTTGCTTATAATAGTCATACAATTTGCAAAGATGAGAAAACGTGAGTTCACCAGTAGTTGGATCTTTACTTTCAGCTTCAAAAATATGACTGGATTTACCATCTGATAATACGAGCGAACAAAAGTTATCAGCACAGGACTCTTTTTTATTCACATCGTCATAATATATTAAATTGTCCCTGATAATTGTATCAGAAAATGAAAATGGGAATTCAAGATATAAATGATTCAAATTAATATGATTTACCATTCTTAGACTGCCTTTAAAAATATCAAAAAAGTAAACATCGAGTCCTGAGTAATCGGGACTTGAAATTGAAATCAAACTCTTTTTAACAACGCAAAAGTGAATATACTCGTGATCCCCGTTTAATTTGTGTAAACAATAGGTGACCATCTGGCTGTTTCCTAGATCGTGACTTGAAGTAATGCTAGACGTGTTAAGATCAAATAAAACTAGCTTGACAGAAGCTGAACCTTTTATTAGAATATCGTTCTCTTCCACCACAAGAGCCAGTGTCTCTTTACCAAAATAATTGAAATATTCATAACCAACTACGTTGCAATCTAGAGTTATTTTCTCTATTTTCTCAGAATTACCACCAATATTTATCTCATAAGTTATTAAATTTCTGTAATTGGAGACAGCATACAGTTCCAGTTTTTCTAGGCTTCCTTTTGCACTTTTAATCTCCTTTGCTGCATATAATGTATATAAGGAATCTGGCAAAAATATTTCCTGTACATTCATTGTCGTACTTATTTCAATATAAAATAATTTTTGATAACTACCGTAATCTGCAATAAAACATTGATTTCCATTTTCATTGACAGGCAGTATTCTTCTAAACTCAATTGGAGTCTCATCTAGTTGGTAAAATGCTCTACTGATTTGACCTAAGGGGGATTGGCTACCATCTCTGGCGGTTTCTTTGTGAAGGCAGCAAAGTTTATTCTTGGTAATGAATATGATATCTTGTGGAGACATTATTTGTGAACAAAAAATCTCTTCATCTAAGACATAACCAATATTATTATGTAATTTATTACTACTCCACTCCACCAAACGAATGGAGCTATTAACTTTTGAGTCTAAAGTTAAACTCAACATATTCTTGTTCGGTAAAATATCCATATCCACCATTGATCCCTGGGGAGTTTTAGATGCAATACCTTTAATGAGGGACTCGTCATAGCCTTCAGTCACTTTAATTGGCTTATTGTTAGCCGATATATCATCTATTTCGACGGTATACTCATTTTTGTCAGTTTTAAGCAAGAATGATTTTTTCTGAACACTAAGTTCAAAATCAAAACAACCACGTCCAACATATGTAATATTTTCCTTTCTATCAATTGGAATTGGTATTTTCGTCTTTGTGACGGTAGTACCAAATTTTTTATATTCTAATGTACTTAAATTCTTAGAGTTAGATCTACAAATAATGGAATTTCCGATCATTTGTTCTTTTGTTGATTTATGGTAATGTCTAGGAATGACAAACTTCAACTCTAGATCTTCTAGATTGATGTCATTCAGTATATTAAGCACTCTAGTTTCGTTAACTTTTATCTTCAAGATATATTCAGTTGGAAAAATATTTGAAACAAAATAGAAATCATCACATATATGCTTAATCTTGTTTATCTTCAATAAACATAATTCTTCGCTGTTAGTACGAGATGGAAGCATACCAAAAGACGATTTCTGAACTTTGATATTATATGAAGTACGAGATTCAAAAAATTCAGGAGAATTTTCTAGAGACATATCATTCTCTTCCTTCTCTCTCACTCTTAACGAAAAGTTGAGGCAACTGATTTCTCCAGTAGATGTTCCATAAATAAACTTGATTAAAGCTGACTCCGTTTCCCCTTTCTCTTCAGTAATTATTTCGTAAGCACTGATATTACTTAGATCAGTATTTGCAGTGTCAACATGATAAACATTGGGGGATTTCTTTTCTAATTTTATACCATCATTGTTATGTGCAATATTGATTCTCACAGCGTTAGTATTCCTTATAATAAAGTGGATTTGCATTTTGATTTTATCAAATGTAAGATATACAAGATCTTTTATAACTTCATGGACTTCGTGAGCTGTATGCAAAAGTTGTAGAGTTATTTTATCAAAGGTTCTTGATTTTCCTATTAATTTACATTTTTGAAATTGATAGGTTTCTGCAAATTTTCTTTCAATACAGTAGTATTCAGAGGTGATATCAAGACCATCTTTAAAATCAATATAAGTAAAATTGGCACCCAATGGAATAATCTTGAGACTTTTAGTATCTTCTTCATATACGTTAGAGAAGTCATCTAGAGATATTTCTTGATATTCCTTTAAAGACAGAATTTTGTACCGACCTCCCAGCTTTGCGATTGTATTAACGGGTAAAAGATCTTCATCCTGTAAATATGGTTCGGAGACAAAATATGGTGAGACTAATACGTCATAATCTTGTGTAAAAGTAAAGTTCATAAAATAGGTTTTATCTAAAAAAAAGAATTCTAGGAATAAATTCATAGAATCATATTGGGAAGTAAAAAATGTTCTTGAACTCTTAATGGAACTCCCTTTTTTCAAATACCGTGTGGCAATTCTTTTATGCAATGAAATATCTAGTTTTCCCTTTGTGGATTTCAGGAATTTATAAATGCAAATAGACTTACTATGAATGACAATTAGACAAGCATGATTATGTGATTTAAAAAGCTTGCTGACATGGACGTCCACAAGCTCTGAAGATGCTTCAATGAATTGACACGCAGAAATATCAATATCCTTTCTTTCCATGGAGTAATGTTAATAACTGTTGTAGGCGATATGGGAATGTTCCGTTGAATTTAAAAACCTCTTCAAACTCCTTTAAATTGATATGCTATTTACCGTTGATATATCATGCTGATTTATAAAGGGGGTTATTAAATTCTTTGATCAAAATGGATGCCAATTGATTATATTTTTTTTTCCAGGTTATTCTTCTTGTCTTCTATTGCGGATCGATTCTTCATTCTAAAGAATATCTCTCTACCTAAGTGAGAGGTGCAGATTGGAAAATATCCGAATTGGGATATCTGCATTGGGGTAGATCTATTGTACATAATCAGGGGCACAAGGAAAGTTAGGATAAGGGGAAGAGAAGCACAAAACATCCGTACACATATTTAAAATACAAGGATTCATGCAAGAGGGCTGGATACCCCAAAAGAAAACACGTGATCATTTTAATTTTGATTTTATATCTTAAAACGTCCGGGTAATGATTTACGTCTCAGATCTTTTCTCAAGTGCTACTGAAATTTCAATTTTCACTAACTCTCACAGTCTCTCAGATGTGAGCAAAATTTTCTTGTACTTACTGTTAGTATGCTAAATTCCCATACTTCACCTACCCAGATTTGACTCTCTTTTACTCTCTCCTGGTTAGTGTATGTTCTTTCAGTTTATGGTGGTTATCGTTATAAAAAAATATTCCTGTTGGTTTAAAATAAATAGATTAATAATTTTTATTAACTGTTTATTTTCTTCATCTACAGATCATAACATCAATTCATAAAAACATATATTAGTCAAAATGGGTCGTATGCACAGTAAGGTGTGTAAAGTTACTCTTTGAAAATAGTACGAATACAAAAGACGAAATTAGGGTCGATATCGGTGGGTTCATGAGAGTTGTCACTTAAACAAATATAGAATATTGTATGACAGAGTATTAAATATACCATGAAACTACAGAAATGTTACTTTATTAGTATCGTTTCTAGTGGGAAGAAAGGGGAGACTAAAATTTTGCTAAATATTATCCTATAGGGTATCAAATTTACTCTTTTCTTTTGCGTCCTTGGTTGTGATTGACTGAGTTGATACTTCGAAAAGAGTTATATACTCCTATTGATTTAGTACTGTTTATTTAAACAATTTTAGTCTCTTAGTATTGCTCTGTCTTGATATTGTTTAATTTTATAAGTTATATCTTTCTATGGATCATAGGCTGAACGATACCAATTTTGGGATACGTGTATTGGTAAAGTAGTTATTAATTTCTTTTAAAATACTAACATATCATTTCTTTCTTTCTTTTTTTTTGATTTATTATAGGGAAAAGGTATGTCCTCATCTGCTCTTCCATACAGCAGAAACATTCCATCATGGTT
The DNA here is from genome assembly GCA_001599335.1 of [Candida] boidinii. Taxonomy (NCBI): domain Eukaryota; kingdom Fungi; phylum Ascomycota; class Pichiomycetes; order Pichiales; family Pichiaceae; genus Ogataea; species [Candida] boidinii. Next base: position 2,944,346 of record BCGP01000001.1, on the reverse strand, counting down.
CAAATTATCATCTGATGCTGTTGTTGAACAAATCATCAAGTACGCCAGAAAGGGTTTAACTCCTTCTCAAATTGGTGTTATCTTAAGAGATGCTCACGGTGTTAACCAAGCTAAGATTGTTACCGGTAACAAGATTTTAAGAATCTTAAAATCTAACGGTTTAGCTCCAGAAATTCCAGAAGATTTATACTTTTTAATTAAGAAAGCTGTCTCTGTCAGAAAGCACTTAGAAAGAAACAGAAAAGATAAAGATTCTAAATTCAGATTAATTTTAATCGAATCAAGAATTCATAGATTAGCTAGATACTACAGAACCGTTGCTGTCTTACCACCAAACTGGAAGTTTGAATCTGCTACTGCTTCTGCTTTAGTTAACTAAATCTGTTGTTGTATATATTTTATAATTTTATTTAATTTCTTTTAATATTTACATCAATATTTTTTCAATAAAAGTTTTACTAAAGTAGTTTTTTTCTTTTTAAATGGACCTTTTTTTAATTTATTATTCTTTTACTAAATTGTAAAAACTAATACATCATTGTTTTTTTATATTTTAAAATAAATATTTATTTAATATATGGTACATAATAATTTATTGATTTTCATCTAATGGTTCAATAATTGAAAATTCTTGATCTTTAAGTGTAAATAATATAATTTGATTATCAGATATCTCTAATTCTTCTAATTTATCACTATCATTTTGAATCAATTCGTATTGCCCGTTATATGGGTTTTGATCATCTTTGGGTATAGCAATCTTAATATCGGCATATTTAACTGTAACTCTTTTACCAAACAAATTATCTATTGTGTCATTACCGTTAGGTACTGTGGCTGTAGTGGCATTAGATTCTAGATCTTCATCATCGTCATCTTCAAAAGCACGTTTCTTTGATTTTGAAGATCCTCCGTTTGTACTTATTTCATCTTCATCATTAACATTATTATCATCATCATCTTCTTCTTCATCGCTATTTGTAGCAAATGAAGGTTTTGGAATATTTATATCATATGCCAAATCCGCACCATCGTCATCACTTACACCACCATCATTATCTCCATCTTCAGCAAGTGAAACTTTTAAAGGTTCAAGATCAACAGGTAAACCACCTGCACCGTTTATACTTTCCACAAGTTGTAGCTTTAATGTCTTAATTGTAGCATTGTTCTGTAATAATATGAAAATAGTTTGACTTCCTCGTTTAAGTTTTAAAGTTAATGGTATCTTAACTGGCTTTCGACTCTTTGGTGGCATTTTTTATATTATTTATTTTATATGAGTATAAATTTTTGTTCAAAAATGAGTTGAATGTAATTTATCACAACTTTAAGAAAAGTTAATTCTAAAGTCTTTAAGTTTTAAGAATTGTTTAGCTCTAAAATACTGAATGAAAAACTAAATTACTGATAAGACTAGTGATTATTATCAGAAGCAATAATACAAACACGAAAAGAGAAGTTAGCAAAAGATACTACTAAATTGAATGAGGGCAATACATCCGTACACATATTACAAATTAGTATTTTTTCGGTCCACAGACTCATTTTTTTCTGTCCCAATTAGGAAATTACGATTCTCCATTTCTTAAAACTTATTTTTATTTTTTTGAAATTGCTATTTTTGAAAAGTATTTGTAAAACAAGCTAGTTGTAAAATTAATTTAGTCTTGTAAATCTTTATAATAGTAGTTATTTAGAATTAAATCATGGCTCAGCCTTTTAGTATTATACGGCAACATAGGGAAATCGTACTTGGGATATATAGGAATATAATTAGAAATGCAGTTAATTTACCGAGTGAATTAGGGATAGATAAGCAAAGGCTTGTATTTCAAGTACAGTTTAAGTTCAGGAAATCCAAGAGCATTTTGAATAGTATCACATGCCAAGATGCAATTAAAGATGCAATAACTTTAAATCAACAGATTGTGAACTGTTTCAGCAAGAATCATGAAGCCAGTTTACAAGAATTGAAAATATTTACCGGTCAACTCAAGAAATCTGAGATTAGAAGTAAACTTGAGTCATTGGAGAGTGATAATGAAAGCACAATTTGTAGTGCTGATTTACTTATTAATGATTTAATCAAATCTGAAAAACCAAACCATCATGCTAACTTAGAAGAAATAGAGACGAATAGACAAAAGACTAGACTTAAGGGCTGGATAAGTTATTATATTAAAAACAGGCAAAAAAATGGGTTATTACCTTATAAATCCAAATTAGATTCTAAATATATTGAGGAAATAGTGAAACCACAAGTTTTATACGATAGGCAAATACGGCAAATGAAGAAACTGAGAGAGAAATTTGGTAAACCTTCCACAGCTAGGTTACGTCCTATATTAGGTACCATCCATCCACTAATTGTGATAAATACACCGTGGAATGAGATGTTAAAGACACAGAAGAATATAGGTGGATTCTTGAATAATCAAAGAAAGACATTTGATCAAACTCAAATGGATAAGATTAATTTTGATAATTATATGAATAAGAATTTATGGATATATCAAGAAGAATTGAAATGGGAGTACAATCTTTCACAGAGATTTCCACCATCTGGGAAAGTGTTTGTGAAAGGTGATAAGAATGTGAGGGGTGATAATAATATGAAAGCAATTAGTAAAAAAAATAATAACAATAACAATAACAATGCAATATTAGATTCAGAGTTAAGAGATCAATGGTATTGGTTATTTGACTATACACATCAATTAATTCAAGATAAATTTTATGAGATTGAATCAGGTACAAAAAATTTTAATAAAAGACAGTATGCAATTTTTGATAAAGTTAAGGATAGATTTAATAAATTTTTTAACGATTCAAAGAAAAATTTTGAGAGATTAGATAAAATTGTTAAAAATCATGATAATTATAATGGGCCATTTAGTTCAAGTATTAATGATAAAAATTTAGGTAAATTAATGAATCAACATGGATTTAAAACTAGTACTAAATTAGATAAATTAAATATTGATTAAATTAATTATATTTTTATTTAAGTAATGATAATAAAATCTATATAATAAAAAAAAAAAAATTAAAAGAAAAAAAATAAAAAGTAAAAAAAGTAAAAAAGAGTAAAATAATTACAGATTGGCGGTAAATGTAAATGGTATAAGACAAAGCATTAAAAATTAAAATATAAAAATTAATAATAAATAAATCAAACAATATATAAAAGAATATGTATAAATATATATATGGTGATATGTGTATATAAATAACCAAACCAAGTTAAAACGGTGTATGCGACAAATAAATGAGAAATATGAGCGTTAGTGATATAAGAGATATTTTTTTTTAAAAAGAAAAATCTCTTGAATGCGAATCGTTACAGTATTGTATATTTTTACATGATGAATTTAATTAAAATTTAAATCAAGTTAAATTCCACCATAAATTTCATCTGATTTTTGTATACCTGAATTTTCAATAATTTTTATATTTTGAAATTCTGATATTAATTCATCTGTATCAAAATCTGGTTTAATTTTATTCTTTTCATTTATATTATTTGTTGTATTTATTATTTTATTATTTGTATTAGTGTTTGTAATATTATTAGTATTATTAGTAGTATTTGAAGATTCATCAACTTTCATAGATTTCAATAAATTAATAATTTCATCAATTTTTTCATTTTGATTTTTATTATTTTCTTTATCTTCAAATACATCATCTAATAAAATTATTTTTGATTCATAGCTATTTTCATAATTTAAAGGTAATTGAAAAATATTATTTCTTATCCATAAAGCATCTTTATTCAATTGTCTTTTATAAAATTCTGAGCATTGATAATGTTTTTTTGAGCAAAATTTAGAATTATAAGATCTTAAAATTTTAAATTTATCAGCCAAAGTCTTTTTTGAAGGTAAATTAATATTTGATTTTGAATAATATGAGCATAATGGGTAACCACAATAATGATTTATTATTCTTTCAGTAATTAAATCTTCATAAGATTCAGGAGTTAAAAATCTTGATAAATATTTTAAAGTTGTTGAATTACAAGAATTTTCCATTAGTAATTCAATTAAATTAAAAACTATAGTATTTGAATCTTTTGCAGATAATAAAGATATATTAGCATATGGTTCTAATAATTTGAATACTTCATTTATACTTATTAAATGTTCACAATTTTGATTTGATATATATGATTGTGAATTCATCTTTATTTATATTGGTATTATATTATATTGGTATTATATTATATTGGTATTATATTGATATTATTTGTGGAGGGTATAAATTGTATTTTAGGGATGTGAATCAAAGTTAAGTGTATATGATTTTTTTATTGTTTAATTTAATATTGTTATATCCTTATATAGCACATTTGTGTAATTATATGAATATATTGTATTATTATATGGATATATTGACTGATATATGTAAATGCAAAGAAATAGATAAGTAAGTAAATAAACCAATTATAAGTACGCCTAAATGTATTATTTTTGTATAGAGATCAGCGCTAATCACAAATGGCGGATGATTTCAAATTTAGTATATAATATATAGAATATATATTTAAGTAAATAGAAAACCTTGAATATCTGTCAATGCGACACTAAAGACTCAAGAGACAAAGACAGTATCAGAATCAGGATCAGGAAGAAAGAGAAGATACACAGTAAGAAGAGCAGCTCCTGGTCCATTCTGGTAAAGAGACAGTATTCCATCGCATCGCACTTTGAGCAGTTGCTCTCCTCTCCAGCCAGTCATCGTATATCTCTGTCCAATACACTGTTAGTACCACAGTACTACCAGAGAGAATACTATACATACAGAATACAGAGTAGAGTAGAATAGGGAAAGGCCAATTAACGACAAAACGGGCAACTTCAAAACAGTTGTGCGCTTTCTCTCGAAAGCCAGAGTCGCCGTCTGTGTCTGTGTCTGTGCTTGCGTGCCGGCTGTGCCGCTGTCTGGCTGGCAGACAAGAGGCCGTGGCCGGATTTGAAGATTATGATGGCGTGCATCCCTGATGGCCCGCTGCCAAGTCCCGGGGCTTTCCGCCCGCTTGCCTGCTTCTCTTCCCCACACTGGGATCTATATAAAATTATAAATATAACTAAAAATCACGTGCATGTACCAGATCGGGAGGCAAACGCGGTGGCACTGAGAGAAGCGGCGTATCCAGAGTAAACAGAAGAAGAGAAGAGAAGAGAAGAGAAGAGCTCTGTTCCTTGTTCTATTCTATGACTTGATCTTCTGACTGACTGACAGTTCATCTTCTTCTCTGTCTCTGACTGATTGCTGAAAGCATAACAACCGTCTCCATAAAAGCGTTTGCTAGAATATTCGCAAACTAAGAATTTGGTGTGTGTTGTAGAATATAATTAAATTGTATCTCATTTGAAATTATAAATTTATTTAAACTATTGTATTCTATATTTGCTCTTTGTTAAACTCAATTAAAAGTTCTTAAAAAAACAGTACCTGTCAAGTAACTATACTGCCATACTTTTTATAACAGAAATTTATATGTCACTGATATAATGAAAAGTTGTATATAAATGACTCATGAAAAGACTTCAAAAATTTAATATTTCATTATGGATCAAAAACTTACTTCAACAAAGAAAAGAAGTTCAACTACAACATCGCCAACAATAACTTCTACATCATCATTTGCAACGACTAAGCAAAATAATACTCGTTCCGAAAATATACCCAATTTATCAATAAATGAACAATTGAATCCATCAATACGGCAAAGATCAACTTCTCATACTCATAGAAAAAAACCAGGTTCTTCTTTGGATAAAGAAAAAGATCATAATAATATTAATAATGATACTAATAAACAAGATCTTAATGAACCTTCACAACAAGGAATAACATTATGGAAAATGTTATTATCTGAATTAAATATTTTCAATTTAATAAATCAAAATAATTCAGATGAATCAATAAATAATTCATTTAATTCAAGTTCAAATGAAAATGTATTAATTCAATCTGAATTATTATTAAATTTTATTAAAATTCCAATTTTTTTAGAAGAATTTATGTTTTTTGGATTATTAAATTGTTTTAATTTATTTATTAAAATGTTAATTATAATACCATTAAGATTTTTAATTCATACTTTTTATAATTTATTAAATTTTAAAAAAATTAATAAAAAAAATTTAGAATTTAAAAAAGATTTTATTACAATTTTATTATTCTCAATTGTTTTATTTTTTTTAAAAGATTTAGATACTTCAAAAATTTATCATAATATTAGAACAGGTACAGTTATTAAATTGTATTTTATGGTTGGTGTTTTAGAAGTATTTGATAAATTATTAGGTGCTGTGGGTCAAGATATAATGATGATTGTTTATAGGAAATTAATAGGTTCTAATAACTTGACAACAACAGTAATTACAACGAATAAATTTAAAGAAAAATTCATTGACAATGGTGTCATATTAATAATTACAATAGGTTACTTATATTTACATTCATACGTTTTCGTATATCAAATAATGGCACTTAATGTAGCAATAAATTCATATTCAAATTCATTATTAACTTTAATTTTATCAAATCAATTTTCAGAATTAAAATCATCAGTATTTAAAAAAATTGAAAGAGAAGGTTTATTTCAAATATCTTGTTCTGATTTAAATGAAAGATTTCAATTAATTTTAATGTTATTCATTATTTCATCTAGAAATTTATTTCAAGTTTATAACGTTTGTCAATCAAATGATAAATTAAAACCTGATTCTTGGTGGAATTTCATTTCACTCTCACCATCTTCTTTATCTTCTTTATCATCTTCATCTACTTCATCTTCATCTATATCGCTAAGTAACTCATTTACAAATAATTGGATAGGTATACTATTTGGACCTGCATTTATAGTAATAGGTTCTGAGATTTTAGTTGATTGGTTAAAACATTCATATATTGCTAAATTCAATAGAATAAGACCATCTGTTTACTTAAAATATTCTAAAATTTTATCAATTGATTATGTAAATTCTTTTAAGACTAATTTAAAAGATTCATCATCAATTTCTCCAGTGATAACTCCAATACCAAATAACGATTTTAAAAAAGATCATATAAATAATAATAATAAATTAACTACTACTGATACTGATATCACTATTACATCGATTAAAGCTGATATAGTGAATGAAAATGATGTTGAATTGAATAAAATTAGATCAAAATTTATAGACGGTGAATCAACAGATAAAGGATATGAATTTGAGAAACAGGAACAAAATTATGAATATGAAAAGGAAAAAGATAAAGGAAGTGTAAGAGACAGAGAAAGAGACAGAGAAAGAGAGAGGGAAAGAGAAAGGGAAAAAGAGAGAGAAAAGGATATAAAATCACCTGTAATTCCACAACCACAAGATATATCATCAATATGTGATGAAGAATACTCTGAAGTCATATTATTAAAGAGAACAGGTTTACCATTATATACAAATATTATTGTTTTCTTAAAAATGGTTGTTTATCCATGGATTAAATATTTATTAATTGAAGATTCTGAAGAAATAGATGATAATGAAATAACAATTAAAAATACTATAATAAACTCAAATAATTTACTTAAATTACCATTTTTTAGTAACATTGAATCATTTTTATTAAAAATTTTTAAATCAATTAAATTATTTAAAGAAAATAAAGAATTAATAAATAAATATTATGGGAATTTTAAAAAAATAGTTGTTTATTTAATTAATTTTATTAATAATAAATATTTTGGAATTGAAAATGGTGAAATATACTATAATTTTAATTTCAATTTTTATATTAATTATATTGGGTTGATTACTATTATTGGATGTATTTTATTTATTTTATTCTTAAGATTAATATCTTCTTTGATATTACTTAAATGGTCAAATAAAATAATTAAAAGAAATATAAAGAAAGTTAGCAGTAGTGGTAGTGGTGGCGGTAACGGTAGCAGTACTGCTGCTACTGATGCAATAAGTACAAAGAGAAACGGTGGTGCCAATGATGACTACGTTCCTGGAAATCCTAATGTTACATTAAGTGAATTGAATGGTCCAATGAGGAAGAATCTTTATAATGATGATGAAAAAGTACCACCTTCTTTAGAAGAACTAAGAATTAAAAAGACTAAAAAAATAGGTGATGATAAATTAGAGAAAGTTATAAGATATGATATGGCTGATAAATTAATATGGTGAATTTCGCAAAGACAATACGATTTACTAAATATATTCTATATTCTTATTTAAGTTAATTTAATGAAAGTTATTTATATATTTACATATATATCTTAAAGTTTAAGATGTTTAGTATCTAATTTTTCGTGTTTGAATACTCTTGCACCACCACCACCAACGTAATCACCTACAATATGACCATCACCTCTTAATTGATAATAATAACAAACCAATCCTTCTAAACCGACTGGACCTCTAGCGTGAATTTTATTAGTTGATATACCAACTTCTGTACCAAAACCGTATCTGAATCCATCAGCGAATCTGGTTGAACAATTCCAGTAAACTCCAGATGAGTCAATACCTTTCAAAAATATTTCAGCATTTGATTCATTTTCAGTTAATATACAATCTGTATGTTTTGATGAATGTGAATTAATATGTAATATAGCATCTTGAACTGATTTAACTGATTTTATAGCAATATCAAATGATAAAAATTCTTTATTAAAATCAATTTCATTAGCTAATTTCAAAGAATTTTCATTTTTAATTTTAAATTCTTTATTTAAATTATTATATAAATCAGAAGATAAATGTAAAATTATATTTGAATTTATTAATGAATTTAAAATATCATAATAAAATTTACCGTTATTATTATTCATTAAATTTTCATTAATTAATAAAGTTTCAACAGCATTACAACCAGCTGGATAATTTGTCTTTGAATCAATTATAATTTTTGTTGATTTTTCAAAATTTGCAAATTCATCTAAATAAATTGAACAAATACCATCAGCATGACCTAAAACTGGAATTTTTGTATTTGATTTAATATTTTTAACTAATTCATTTGAACCTCTTGGAATAACTAAATCAATATATTTATCTTGATTTAATAAATCAGAAACTTCACCACGAGTACTTATTAATTGAATTGAATTTTTTGGAACATCAGTTTCATTATCTAAAATATTATTAATAATTTTTGACATTGATTTAAAAGTATTTAAACTTTCTTTACCACCTTTTAATATAGCTGCATTACCTGATTTAATAGCTAAAGCTGTAATATTTGCAATAACTTCAGGTCTACTTTCAAAAATGATTAATAAAACACCTACTGGACAAGTCAATCTATATAAATTTAAACCATCATCTAATTTTGTAGCTAAATCTATTTTATTTAATGGATCTTCAAGATTTGAAACATCTAATATACCTGAACACATTGAATCAAATTTATCATTTTTTGATAAATCTAATCTTTTAATTAAAGCAGAAGATAAATTATTTTCAATAGCTGAATCTAAATCCAATTTATTAGCTTTTAAAATTTCATCTTTTGAATTTAATAAACCTTGTTTTATCTTATATAAAGCTAATGATCTTTGTTCATCTGATAAAGTTTTCAATACAGTTGATGCTAAATGAGCATTTCTTGCAATTTCTTCAGCCATTTTTAAAATTATGAAAATGTTATAAGTTTGTTTAATATGTATATATATTATACTATATCTATATATTTTACATATAAATTTATATATTTATATATACTCTTTTTAACAAAACCTATTTTTAAAGTAATAATTACCAAACCACAGATGAAATTTCAAGAAAAGGTTATTGTTAGATCTGAAAGAGTCACACTCATTGATAGATCTGCAGAGTGTTTACTGAAGACTCAGAACCAGTGGAAGTCCCAGTGGCAGTTTGTCCGGGGGTCCGCGACATCCTCCACAGTTTAGATTAGTCAGATGGGGCAATCTCCAGCTTTGAGTTGAGTTGAGTTGAGTTGAATTGGATTGAGTGGCTGAAAGACTGGCTAATGGTTACGTAAGCTTAAATTCATGCACGTGACATTTCATTTGTTCTTCTGGATGAATTACCAGCCACAATAATGAAAGACTTGAACTCAGCCACGAGTGGTAACTTTATCAGCATGTGGCGAGTGTGCCAAATAATTTAATGGGTGATCTGGCTTTTAGAGTACACCGTGTCGAGATCTGGTTACGGTGTGCGGCTCTGCTTGGCTTGAGCTGCTGCTACTGCCGCTGCTGGCCGACTATCTGCAGGCAGTGAGGCGGCTGTCTTAACCACCATCTGGCCGAGCATGTCATCTGGGTGGCTGGCACTCTCCGCAGCAAGCGCTTTTTCCTTAGCGGGCTATAGTGACGCGTGGCTTCTGAGACGCGTGGCAGCTCGTGCCTGGCGGATCTTACGCCGTCTTTGGCTGCCCCCCGTGGTTCGATCCTGCTCGCTCTCGGGTCGTAGTGTGGCCGTTGGATCTCGCAGCGGCTGCAGCTATTGTGTCTCTGCAGCGGCTGATTGCAGTGCTCAAAGTGCTTGTGTTTGTTTACGTGTTTTCTACGCTGTCCAGGAATATTTCAATCCACGAATACTCTGAGAGCTGACACGCAACGTATTGCAATGAAATCAACTTGAATTACAAACGATCTTACTAAACTGAGCTGGACTAACTAACTCATCTTTCATCATTATTGTTGCAACAGAACAGCTTGCATCAACACCACTTGTAAACTTGTAGCTGTGTCCCCGGTTCTTTAGATTCCATATGTATACAGAACTCAATTGCTGATCCGGCCTTTTCTAGTATACTACTATCAATTCATCAAACCAACAAAGTAATTTCGTGTCTTCATCATAGTACACTCCCCTTACAGTGCTTCTCAATTCTTAATATATCATATATTATACATTGATTGTTTTCAATACAGTTACTCTTGTAATTAATCTTTTCACAGTTCAAAAAAAAAAGAAGAAGATAAAAGAAAACAAGACCCGAAATTAAAGTATCAGATTTCCTTCTGTTACAATTCAAATTCGTTCAATTTTTTATATATACGTTTTTTTTTCTATTTCAATTGAAGTATCAATACAGCAATTTGAATCCCTGTCTTTAATTTATATTAATTATTATTATAAATTGATTTGAATTGAAACAGCATCATTTTTTGTTCTTTTTCAATTTTGTTTTTTTATTCAATAGGTTCATTAAAAACAAAATATACATATATATAAAGACATAAAACATATTGATTCAATAATAAAAAGATTCATATAAAATGGCTCCAAAAAAAGGAAAATCAAGTTCCTCAAAAACCCCTGTTCCAGTTCAAATTGAAGAAAAACCAACAGCTGAATTGACTTATGAAAAGGGTGAACTGAGAGAATATATTAATTCATCTTTATCTGATGATGTCTTAAAACAAAGAGATCCATCAAACTTCATTGAACGTATACTAGTTGGTTCATTAGCATTTTTCGCTTTATACACTAGATTTAAAGATTTATCTTTCCCAGATTCAGTTGTCTTTGATGAAGTTCATTTCGGTGGATTTGCTAAAAAATATATTAAAAATGCTTTTTTCATGGATGTTCATCCACCTTTAGCTAAATTATTAATTGCTTTTGTTGCCGTTTTAGGTGGCTTCAAAGGTGATTTTGATTTTGCTAAAATTGGTGATGTTTACCCAGACTCTGTTCCTTACGTTCTTATGAGACAATTACCTGCTTTATTCGGTGTAGGTACAGTTGTTTTATGCTATTTAACTTTAAGAGTCTCTGGTGTTCACCAAATTATCGCTTATTTTACTGCTGCTCTATTAATTGTTGAAAATGCTAATATTACTGTCTCTAGATATATCTTATTAGATTCTCCTTTGATTTTCTTTATCGCTGCAAGTGCTTACTCTTTGAAAAAATTAGAAATTGCAAAACCATTTTCTTTTACTTGGTATAAAGCTTTAATTGCTTCAGGTATTTCATTAGGTTTATCAATCTCTTCAAAATGGGTTGGATTATTCACTATCGCTTGGGCAGGTTGTATCACTATTTATAACTTATTGTTTGTCATTTCTGATTTGAAAGTCTCTGCTAAAAAAGTAACTGCTCAAATCGCTTTAAAAGGTTCTGCTTTGTTAGGTTTGCCTTTAGTCATTTACTTATTGACATTTTACATCCATCTCTCTGTTTTAACTAAAGAAGGTGATGGCGCTCCATTCATGTCACCAGCTTTCAGAAGCTCTTTTGAAGATTCTCCAATTCCAAAACAAGCTTATGCAGATGTTGGTGTCTCTTCAGTTGTCACTTTACGTCATGTTAATACTCGTGGTGGTTACTTACACTCTCATGATTTCTTATACGAAGGTGGTTCAAAACAACAACAAATCACTTTATACCCACACTTAGATAACAATAACAAATGGTCTATCGAATTATATAACGTTTCAGGTGAACCTTTTGAATTTGTTCCAATTACTGATGGTACAAAAATTAGATTAAAGCATTTAATGACTTCTAGAAGATTACACTCTCATGATGTTAGACCATCAGTCTCTGAAATGGACTGGCAAAATGAAGCATCCTGTTATGGTTATGACGGATTTGAAGGTGATCCAAATGATGACTTTGTTGTTGAAATTGTCAAGAAACATAGTGTCCCAGGTATTGCTCAAGAAAGACTCCGTGCCATTGATACCGTCTTTAGATTACACCATGCAATGACTGGTTGTTACTTATTCTCTCATGAAACTAAATTACCAAAATGGGGTTTCGAACAACAAGAAGTTACTTGTGCTACACAAGGTATTGATAGTTTAGGTTACTGGGTTATCGAAGAAAATACTAATGTTTACTTAGATAGAGACGCTGAAAAAGTTAGTTATAAACCATTATCATTCTTACAAAAAGTTATGGAATTACACAAAGTTATGTGGAAAGTTAACGGTAACTTAGATGGTCACCACGAATACCAATCATCTCCTGATTCTTGGCCAGTATTAATCAGAGGTATTGCTTACTGGAGTCAAGGTGACAGAGCCGTCTATCTTTTAGGTAATCCAATTATCTGGTGGTTAGCATCATTCATCGTTATCCCTTACGCTATATTCGTTGTTGCTCAATTATTAAAATGGCAATTTGGTTACCAAATCATTACTTTAACTGATCCAGCTGTCTTCAATTTTGCTAGTAACTCTGCTATTTTCTTTTTAGGTTGGTTATTACATTACGGTCCATCATTTTTAATGACTCGTCAATTATTCCTTCACCATTATTTACCAGCTTTATATTTTTCAATTTTAGCTTTAGGTCAATCTTTCGAATTATTTTATTCTTATATCTTTAGTTCAAGAAAATTCATTGTTTATGCTTTACTTGGTTTATACTTATCAGCTTGTACTCTTTCATATTATACAAGAAGTTCTCTTATTTATGGTGCTCCATGGGTTAAAGAAGGATGTAGAGTTTCAAAGGCTCTTGGATCTTGGGATTACAATTGTAATATTTATCCATCTATGGATGGTACCCCAGGTATTCCAAACTTTAAAGCACCAGCTGAAGAAAAACCACAAATCCAACAACAACAACAACAGCAAGTTCAACAACAGCAGCAGCAGCAACAGCAACAGCAACAACAACAGCAACAACAACAACAACAAATAAACTTTGATTTACAACAGCAGTTATTAGAGAAACAAAATGAAATTCAAAATAATATAAAACAAAATATTGATGAAATAATACATAAACCAGCTGAAGTTGTTGAAGAAAAGAAAGAAGAAAAAATTATAACAGAACAAGAAGCTGAAGCTGAATCAGAACCTAAGAAAATTGAAGAACCAATTGCTCCAGAAGCAGCTGAAGATGTCGAATCAACATCAGCAGACTCAATTCACGAAGAAGCTAAAGAAGAAATCATTACCTCTGAAGAACCAGAAGCTGCAGTGGAAGAAGAAGAACCTGCCCCAGAACCTGTTGTTGAACTTCATGATGAAATTGCTTCTGATACTGAAGAAGAATCAGTTGCTGTATCTGAAGCTGCTGATGAACCAGTCGCTGAAGCTGTTCAAGAACCGGTCGCTGAAGCTGTTCAAGAACCAGTCGCTGAAGCCGCTGAAGTTGCTGAAGAATATTCCGATGATGAGGATGAGCCATTCTTTGATGAAGAAGAATCAGTTCATGATGAACTTTAATCTTTTAATGCTATTTAATAATTATTTTTATTCACTATTTATTTCATCATCTTGTAACATCTTTCTTTGATTTATATCTATCTTAACTTTATATAGGTAAATCTCCCTTCTGTTTTTTTTTTTTTCATTTTTATTTATTTTACTCCAATATTTTAGAATATTTTTTTATACCTCTTAACCTTTCTATTTTATGAATAAAAACATTACCCATTTGCAGAATTTAAATAATCTCATTTCACTAAAATTTTTTTCTACTTCACTTTATTTATAAAAAAGTCTTACATGACATCTTATATTACTATTATTGCTTTCTGGATTATTCGTAATTGCTCTTTAAAATCACAAAAATTCCGAAATTTTTGGAATGAAATTGAATGAAATTAAAAACAAAAAAATTAAGTACAAAACTAAAAATATATACACTCAAAAGTCATAATAAGTCACTAATACTTTCCATTTAAAGCTTTGTTTATTTCAAGTATATCACAAGGTCCAGTCCTACAACAACCGCCAAGTATTCCAACTTTATCTGTATTTAACCATAAATCTACATTTTCAACAAGAGAAAGATCGTGTGACCCATCCTTCTTATCACTGGCACCATGCCATTCTTTAGTAATCCCATCATAGACTTCGCCTGAGTTTGGATACATCACAATCTTAAGATCATCAGTATTTTCAGAGGATAATAAACCTGATATTTTTTCTACTATTTTAGATGATTCTGAAAGTTTGCAACAGTTTGAACCTACGCATGATAATTTTATATTTTCTGTACAATTTTCTCTTTTCCAGTCAACCAAAAATTTAATTATATCAGATAGTAAAGTACCATCAACTAAATTAATATCATCATTGATACTTAATGACATATAACATGATTTATTGATTAATTCATTCTCTTCAATGATCTTTTTAAATTGATTTAAAACGGCTTTAATCTCAATAAAATTTGGAAAAGTTTCAAATCCAATCATATCAATATCATCTGAAAGTAACAAATGTTTCAATCTACCATAATGAAATTCTGCTAATAGTTTTTCATCAACATCGGGCAGATATTTTCCAGTATACTCGGATCCATCTGCAAGGGAAGCACCATAAGGACCAACAGAACCAATGATGTACCTTGGTTTAGTACCATTATCTTTCTTATTAATAGCATCTTTGGCTTTCTTGGTAACTTCAATAGCCTTAGAATATACACTTTCTGCATCTAAGCCTATATCTTTTAAATCCGCATCACAAAGTTGATAAGTGGCTGTAAGAATAGCATCAGAACCACTTGAATAATAATCATAATGTAATTTTTCTAAGGTAGCAGGTTCATTAATCAATGCAATTCCTGACCAAAGTTTATGATTGACATCAACACCACGTTTTTCAAGCTCTGCACCAGTTCCACCATCTAATAAAATTGGCCTTGATTCTTTTAATATTCTGTCATGAAGTGAAATCATTGTTAAAAAAGTTAAATCGAAAAAATTTTTTAAGTTTTATGTTAGTGATAGTACATTGTAAGACCTGTCTAGGAACATTATCTTTAGTTAGGTGTGGCCATTTTAAGTAAAGTGGTTATATCCTATTTCAAAGCACTGTCATCGTAAAAAGTAATCCACAATATTCCATTCAAGAGCAATATTGAAAAGCGCAGAAAGAAGCAAAATTTCCTAATTGGTGGCGACTTTTTACCGCTAACATGTCCACGTGACAACATTGCGGATTTCAAACACCAGCTCCTATAATCCCCAGAAAAGTGGGATTGAGCAGCGCTGTTTTGAGATTCTTGCACATCAGATAAAGAACAGGCTTCTTCCCTACTGATTTTGTAGCAAATCAGTGCAAACTTGAATCAATTGATCCTACGCAATCCTAGATATTATAAATTATAAAAGAGCTGTTTGATAATTTTATAGTGTATTTCATGTCTATATTTCTGTATAGTAAGTGGCAACTCATTTTCCCACATCTTATTTTACTCACAAAAGAAATATGGATGGTAAAGAAGGAGAAAAGTTTAAATTCTTGGAAGAAAGTGAATCTTCTGATTTCAAACATATAATTGATACTGTTGATGCAACAGTACTGCAAAAATTGAGAAATGAAGGAAACGGATTACCATTTTTTGATCTTAATTATTTGAAAGAGTTTCAGAATCAATTGCTAAATAGCAACCCCCCTCAGAAGCATACAGTTTTATGGACATTAGCGCTGGATCATATTTCTACGATAATAATAAATAACCAATTTGCTTATGGAGAACGTGGACCATTGCTGACTACAGAAATAGTGTCTTTCTATATTCATATAATATTGCGTTACTTTGACAAATGTAACCTGTGCCTTGTTTATGGCACTCTGAAGAACGAACTCTTAACTGGTTTTAATAATATTCTAAATTGTATATCACAACTAAGTCTCCGGTGCGGAGAAGTACTGGTTATGAGAGGATTTTTGGATTTGCATCAGCGGTACGTTAGTCTCGTTGAATACAATATGAAAAACGATTCATTGAATTACTTGATATGTTCTTTGGTCGATATTTTGGTTAAGAATAACGAGTATGGTGCTATTGTCACATTGGTGAATGAAAAAGAAATAGATAAGTTCAAGTCAATCGATTCAAACTCCCTAACAAAACTATCGGTTCATAAGTTTTTTGTACATCTAGGAAAATCATTTTTAAACAAGCTTGAGGGGAAAAAATCGTTAGAGTTTTCAACAATTGCTCTTAATTTACCTATCTCAGATATCTCTCATGATGAATTATTAGACACGATTACCCTTTATATGATGTCTTTGTTAATTACAAACGATACTCAAGTGATCAACAATGACACAATACAGAGATATTGTAACCTGTTGTCACATAAAAATTCGCCAGCCACAGGGGTTGGTGCTATGACTGTTTCTGGGCATCAAGCCAGCACAATGACACCTTCTCAGTCAGATGTTACGTTGCAAGGTTCACGGTCAGTAAGAGCTATGCATCAAAATATGATAATGTCAAACTTCAAAAGTGGTACTCTATCATCTAGTGCCAATAATTCTTTCTATAATTCACTGGATGGATATTGGTACTTTGATCTAGCACAAGCATATCAAAGTTCAAATTTTGATGAAGTTGTACGTATTTTGTTCAGTAATGTGTTTGAATCACTAAAACAGAGAAGGGCTTCGATATCCAGTTTACACTCTTCACTGGACTCAAGAAGAGGTTCTGTTGCCTTTTCACTTTCTAGCCTTCCTGAAGATTCAGATGAAAATATGAATATTCACAGAAATATATCCGAAAGAAAAGAGGGTACACCAGAGGCAGAAATTACCATAAATGATATTTTTCCTATAGTGTTCCTACAGATAATAGAAAACTTGAGATTCATCAAAATTGCGAAGGCATTGCTAAAATTTTCAAGTATAAAGCTCAGTCAGTTTGCAGAAAGATATGATCCCGTTAATTCGAGTAATATAAAAATTTTGAACGCGATCTACAATTCCGTTGATTTTGAATCTACTCCAGATTTATTGAATTTTTTAAGAGATTTTAATAAAAAAGAATTGGTATTCAATATTGAGATAGGATTCTACGAGGAATGTAATGAAATATTTTTATCTGCTGTACACACATCTAAGTTGGGAAGAATATCGGCGACTTCACTTGCTTCTAATTCTGAAAACTTAATTAAAACATCTAAGACGATTGATGATTTAATTTTGAAATCGCAAAGGTATTTGAGCACTGTAGTTATCCCAAGGACAATGGCGGATATTGAAGACAGCGCGTCTACAAGCATCAATAGTAGTGACACTGAAATTTCAGCCACTGCCATGTCTACGATGAGTAAATAAGAATCATATGTATTTTAATTTATATGAAGAAAATGTAAATTTTATTTTTGTATATTACATACACCTTACGAGTTTTTTCTACTGCAGAATACACGATAATATTGCTTCATTGCAACTTTTATAAATTTAATTATACATAAAAACAAATCACTTAATGAGGTAAATATAAAAATAGTAAAATTATTTGAAGGTGGTTATACCTTTCTTCATCAGTCCAGTTCACCAAAGAGTCCTCTTCTCTTTGTAGTATCGTACTTTCTAACAATATTTTCTTGACCTTCAACTTGAGAAAATGCATAACCTCTTTGCTTTTTCATTCTGTGAACCTGTCTCACCTTTCTGATTGTTCTTTGGAATGAAGTGAAACGAGGTTTATGGTCTTGAATTTGATATTTTTGAATTTTCTGAACCTCGTGATAGAATTCAGGGTTCCAGGTTCTCTTGTAATATTTCCACAGTAAATCTCTTGATAAACAAATAACAGGTAAAATTAAAACCATCATCCAGTAAGTCAAAGAACCATAAATAACAGGAACAATACCAAAATATTCTTTGGATACGCCAGATCTAGGTGCTAGAGAACCATATATAGGGAATAATACTAACCAAATAGCAATGGAACCTGGAATAGCAATTAAGGTAAATTTAGTCCATTGACTTGAAACCAAAGCAGCTTTACCCAAAGAGGTTAAAATAGAAGCAGTATAGACAGCAACACCAAGAGACCAATGATCGGCAACTTGACCTCCGCTTAAAACATTACCATACCTAAAAATATTTATAGTAGCAACAAAAATAACTGCACTTTGATAAAACCCGTTAATTGCCCAACCCCAAAAATTGGTGACATTAAAAAAATGACGTTTCTGACCTAGCTTATATAAACCAGGATATTGATTGAGCATATTGGCTGTAAGGTATTGATCAAAAATACCTAAAACAAATGGGGGAAGAACAGTAAAGAAGACATTATATGATGTCAAAGTCCACGATTCAACCAGAGATTGACCACTGAAAGCGTTAGTGAAAACATACCAAAACTGAGTCATATACAAAACAATATTTTTGTAGAAAGAATATAAAATTGCAAGTGAAATTCTTTGATAAGACCAAGCACCATGAACTAAAAGAAGTTTTCTTAAATACTTGAATTGACCAATCGCAAAATCTGCACTTCTAGCAGCTTGCATACCTTCCATACCACTGATACCGACACCCACATGGGCAGCTTGAATCATAGAAACATCATTTGCACCATCACCAACAGCTAATAATAATGAGTCCTTCTTACGTTTAACTAATTTAACAACAAGAGCTTTTTGTAATGGAGAAACTCTACAACAGATAACGGCTTTACACATAACACCTAAGGCTAAAAAGTCATCTTCTAAATCCGATTCTAAAGCATAACCTAGAGATTTACCGTCTATAATTAAAGCCAAAGAGTTTAAATCATCTTTTGAAACTTGATTACCTTGTAACACCGAAAGTTTATCTTCGATATTATGTCTGGTATCTTCCTTATTTTCTTCATTAACAATCAACAAATTCATCTCTTCACTTAAAAGTCTACAACTCATACCAATATTAATTGCAGTCTCTTGTCTGTCACCAGTTAAGACCCAGATTTTAATTCCTGCTTCTTGTAATATATGGATAGTTTCAGGGACACCATCTTGTAATTTGTCTTCAATGGCAGTAGCACCTAATAAGAAAAGATCTTTTTCAATGAGTTCAGCTGCATCATCTAATTTTTGTGATCTGTCTTCAAGTGAAACAGAAGCCTTGTTATGTATTTCTGACCATGATTTATACTCTTCTTCTGGTATAACTCTTGTGGCTAAACATAAAGTTCTAAAACCTTCAACAGCAAATTCTTCTAAATGTCTAGTTGTGGCTTCCATGAAAGGATTATCTTCTTGAAGTCTTGAATATATGACTGTATCTGCACCTTTAATGTATAATCTGATTGAACCATCTGGGCATCTGAAAATTGCTGACATTCTCTTTCTTGTAGAATTAAATTCACAAATATTTAATAATTCATAAGTTTTTACTGTTCCTTGAATATCAATAGTGATTGAGCTTGGCTTTCTAATTGTAAATTTATAACCTAACATGGCAGCACCATCAACTAATGCACCTTCATCTGGAGAAGCAGCTTGATATTTTATTGAGCCGTCGTCTTGGACCTCAGGAATGACTGTATGACATGCTGATAACAAAGTAAGGAATTCATCAATGACGTTACTGTTACTACCTTGATGTAAATCGGATTGAAGTTGACCAAAATCGTAGAAACCCATTTCGACACCATCTACAACAGTTGCTTCTTTATCTTCTGGGATCTTTTCTATATAACAACGTCCACCAATAGTACATGATTTAAATTCCATAATATTTCTTGTTAATGTACCAGTTTTATCACTAAATATGTATTCGATTTGACCTAATTCTTCAACTAAAGATGAAGTACGACAGACAGTTGGAGTATCTGTCTCTTCATGGTACATGTCCAAGTCAGAGGCAATCATCCAAGCCTGATAATATTTGATAACTTCAACAGTAACAAAAAGAGAAATAGGCACAAGGTTTGAGAAAAGAATCCAATAAGTTAACAAGTCACCAAAAAATTGTTTAGTGATACTGTTACCTTCTAAATGCAAATAGCTTAAGGAACTTTTGTTAAAAGACAATGTTAAAACGTCACCTAACGAAGAAACAACGGCCAATGTAATCAAAATACCAAAAAGTGCAACAATCTGCAAGTTAATAATTCTTTCAACGTCAGTTCTCTTAATTGGAGTGGCGGTTGCATTTCTCATCAGTTTAGTTTCATGACCCGTAAATATGGCTAAACCTTGAATCCATTGAGTATTTCTTAAACTTGCACCTCTTAGTAAACTTTGATCTGGTGATAATGGAATTTCCCTACCATTAAGGAATAAAGTACCTTCGTAAGTATACAAACTACTATTTGGGGCTTCACCTATTATTTTACCTTGAATTGAGGAAAGTTCTCTTGGACTTAATAAATGTTCGGTTTCTTCTCTTGCTTGTTTAATCTTCAGATTTGTTTCACCATCTAAATTCGCAGTTTCAATATAACACAAACCATCTGGTTCTGAAGAGTTTAAAAGTATAAGATCGGCAGGAAAAGGGTCACCATTCTGAACTTTAAGAATATCACCCACTTTCACATTGATCCATTTTTTCTCCACATATTCTTGGGTAACTTTGTCTAAAACTAAAACTCTTGATCTATTCAATTCACCATCTGCTCTTGATCTTTTTAAATCTTCAAACATTTCTTTAATAGCTGAAACAAGCAAAACAACAGCTAAAGTACCAATTGTAGTAAATCTATTAGTTGGAGACACTTTAGGAACTTGTTGAATAGCCGATGTGAACAGAAAAAATAAATTTGCATATTTAGAAAATTGCTCAAAAAAAAACTTTGGTAAAAACGTGAAAGCGTTATACTTTGTGGTACTGATATGATTATCATAAAAACGAAATGGTGAATTTGCATGGTGATCCATAATATATATTGTTCTTAGTTCATGTTTATTTGAATCAATTTTTCTGCCTAAAAGTTTGTTCCATATTGTTCGGAGATCGTATTTACTTGGTGCAGATCTATTTTCTGGGGTTTCATCTGGAGCAGATGCATGGTCTTGTCCCAAGTCCTCAATAACATTTTGAGAGTCTAATTGATAGTGTTTTGTTTGATCAGCTGCTGTAGTGTTGTTTTTGTCAATATTGTCATATCTTGGAACTCCAAACTTTGATTTGACATTGTTATATAACCCTTTTAGACCTGTTTGGGTGGAATCTGGGTTTTCGCCATTATAATCATTTAAACTCCCTAGATCATCGTACTCTGGCATTGGTTGATCTGGGAAAATATCGCTATCAGTATCATTGTCGGCAGCTATTCTATTGTCAAAATTTTTGAAAGAGTTATCATGTGTATTTTTTGGATCTGTGAATGGATTTTCGTGAGAACTTTCATCTTGGCTGTCTTCAAAAAATGGATCAAAACTATTATCATATGCACTTTCCAAATTTTGTTGTTGTAAGTTATTTGATTTGGACTGAGGGGCATCGTCTAATAAATTTATATCAGAGAGAGTTGATGACCCTTGGTTTCCAGTTTGAGGCATTCCCTGTAGAGGAATGTCGCCGGAAAGCAAATCCACAATTGGATCAGTTGAATTAGACGTCTTTTTACTCATGCTAATTGCGTTCAATATCCAATTGAAAAAAAAAACCCCCAATAATATGAAGATGAATTGATGAGTAAAGACATCATGTTCTTATAAATGGTCCAGTCTGTACACACGAAAATGCAGTTCACCTTTTAGACAACTCTTCCAACTCTGCAACAGCGCATCAGTCTACAGACCTCTTCTCCTCCCGCCAGAGTAGCAGACAGTCCTCAGCCATATGCAGACTGGCGACTGGATCTGAGTAGTGGTGTCTGAGAAACCCTACGCATCCGACCAAGACGTGGTGCGGGCGCCTTTTTAGCGTGTTCCACGAGCCGAATTCGCGTCACACCACGCACCACGCAATGTTGCGGGCAACGAGGCACAGCTCAATTAGGAGAGTCAGTGGATCTGCTCTGAGGAGTCACAGCCCCCGCACAATCTCTTCACAGTGTCTGATCTGGCTTGAGCCCTTCAGAGAATAGTGAGAGGCTCGGTTAAGGGATTTTGTCGTTTTTCCACTCACATACTCATCTCTGGCTGACATTTTCATGATACAATGTGATTGAAAAGCTGCTTTTCAGTAACTATCAGCGTTCTCTCTTTAGGCGGTAGCTTCCAATATTTTTGTTTTAATTTATCTCAATTAGATCACATCCCCATTCATGCAAATAGCAACAGTCTAATGCTATTCACTTTACAGTGGTTATTATATAAATTTCAAATTCAACAATTAAAACTTCCTGTATTTTGCCATTCGCACCTGATATTTTTAAAAACCAAATATACTAAATATAATAAACGTTCAATAGAAGACATGAGATATTTTGCTAGGTAATAAAAGTTAGAAATTGTTTTATTACTTACCTTTAATTATATATTTAGTAACATTGTGGAAACCACAAAAAGTAGTGAAAGAAATCAAATTTTTGCCGATTTTTTTTTTTTTTTTATATTACAAGTATTTCTATTAAACTATATAATTACTTATTATACACATTAAAGAGTATTTTATAACTACATAAATGAAATCCAGGCAGAAAAAACGGCGATAAAAGCCATCAATGATTAATTATTCAATCATGATGGTAAAAAAACCAATTGTTATATATTGAGTAGATGAAAACTTCTAGCGGTAAGATATATTATGACAATTATTTGAATGGTTCGACCCATTGTCGATGATAATTGTCAAAAATATGTTGGTTATGATTCAGATATTCATGAGTAATCGGAGCAAGAGGTCCTTGATCCGTATAATTATGAATAAGGCCAAATCTTTGTTTTTTAAGGTATAGCAAATAAGCGATGTAGTAATTTATTTTGGAGATTTCATTAACTGTAAGAGACTGCCGATCACGTGACCTGTTTTTGAATTTGGCAAAATTCACAAGAAGTCGAAATCCAACAACAAGCGCAAATGGTTTAGTGGTAAAATCCAACGTTGCCATCGTTGGGCCCCCGGTTCGATTCCGGGTTTGCGCATTTGTTTTTGTATTTTTGCTATCTGGAATATGTTTAAACTTATCATTTTATTAAAAAATGTAACTTTTGAAAAATAAAATTTCAAATCTGTGAAAACCTTTTTTAAATTCAGTTTAATGCTCTTATATTTTTCCGTACATACCCGAAATTTGTTATCTGCATACATGTATTAGCATTCTTTGCTTTCATTAAAATTTGCGCGCATTTGCTTCATCTGGCCAATCATAAAATAAGCTACCAAAAAAAAAAGCAAAATATAAAAACAAATGCGCAAACCCGGAATCGAACCGGGGGCCCAACGATGGCAACGTTGGATTTTACCACTAAACCATTTGCGCTTGTTGTTGGCTTGAACTTTTTACAGTTTTTTCCCAAATTCAAAATTGAGTCACGTGACCGCAAAATTATAAGTCGATCGACGTTTTCGACTTTGTTTTTTCCATAGTTTATATAATACTCATTTGAATATTTCTTTGAAATACAGAATTATTTTATAGCAGGATGCTACTTTGTTTAAAATACAAAAATATAAGGTTTCATTCTTTCATGCATTATTATGATATGTTAGAAAAAGCACATATAATGTCTGTGTTGGGTAGATTTCAACAGTTGAAGTCTTGAAGATAAAAAAACACTGAGAAAGTGATATACATTTAAAAATCATGTCCGACAAAATGGCTAACTTTGTACTTTGAACTCTTTTCCCATTTAATGATTATGGGATTAAATTTATAACCGTATGTCTTCTATCTCCAATAATACATTATGATTCAAGCAAAAAATTAAAAACAAATGCGCAAACCCGGAATCGAACCGGGGGCCCAACGATGGCAACGTTGGATTTTACCACTAAACCATTTGCGCTTGTTGTTGAGTTCAAATTTTTATGGTGTTTTGCCCAGTTCAATTTTTGATCACGTGACCGGCCAGAATTTCCGTCGAAACCCTTCCATATCCGCCTAAATCCGACGAAACATTTAGTTTGTAGTATGATACTTTGAAGGGGAAAAAAAATGAAAACCATTCCAATAAGAATAATAATATATGAACAAGAAAGTATTCCAGAAAATTATCTGTTTTTTAGAACAAAGTTGCACTGGTAAATTATGAAGTTAAATGTGTGAAGATCACCACTACTTCAAATAATAAAATATTAGAACAAAAATTAGAATGTATAAGAAATTTAAAATATAAAATCAAAAGGAATAATTATTGAAAGGATTGAATAAATTACAATTTAAGAAAAGTGAATTAAAACAATTACTAAATAAAATTACTAATATAAAATTCGGTAATAATTAGTAACTTAAAAGGAAGCAATATGATATAAAAAGCCACTTTGAAAAGAAATAATATATAACCAAAATAGAATAATGAGATAAATAAATATAGTAGGCCATGAAATTGTTAATTGTTATAGTTAACTCTTGAAAATAAATAACAATTATATATAAATTCCATTTTTTTATGATGTTATAATTTTGTATTTCATGCTTTACGAACTTTTATGAATGTCATTTCCGACACAAACATCTTATTTATCTTAATTTGTTATTTGAACCAATAATCTTTCTTAAATTACAGTACAGATAAATTTTTATAGTATGCTATCTTTTACTTTTATTGATCATTTTATTTAAACGCCCAAATCTCTTTTTGCTTTCTAGAAAAAGAATGATAAATAAGTGAAATAAAATTGAAACATATACAAAATACAAAATTTTGCTTTTGAGAACAACAGGTAAATTCTTTCACCTCTACAATCACATAATGTTTTGTCTTTTAAGGTTACCATTACCATTACTATAAATGCTAATAGAATGGAGCTTATGTTTAATAGTAAGAACAGCTATTTTAACCATTAAGTTATGACATAATCTAGATAAAGAAGTAAATTTGTAAAACTAATTCACGGATAATTTATGAAATAGAACAATATTTTAAATAAACTTGAAAGCAGTTTCATATATATATACTCATCTACGTGACTTTTACAATTTTTTTTACTTTTCAAAAGAATATTTTATAGTTAATAAAGTATTAATAAATCATTAGCGGAATTAAATAAAAAATTCAATTAAATGTTATTGCGGAAAGTAACAGATGTTAGAAACCATATAAGAACGGTTTCTACCCAAAAATTTGTATCTGTATTGGTATTTAGTTTTCTATCACTTTTGTTTTCATTACGGAAAATAAGTAGAGGTCACTTTTAAAAATAAATTTGCTGAACACGTTCAAGACCTGTCATTAAGCTGTTAATATCCTTCAAATCTGAAAGTCGTAGATGTATTTTGTGTTCATAATCAACAGAGTTCCAGTACATAACCATAACGACAAGCTGTTCTGTAGAGAGACGGTCTTTTATGAAGTCAATATATTTATAAATATTTGTCATACACTCTCTTAAGTTGTTATAATCAAGCTCTAGATTAACTATCTTTTGAACAGCTCTAAGAAGACAATCTTCAGGAAAATATTCATCTTCAATTAATTTGCAAAATTTATCAACGGTCATACTTTTATCATTTCTATGATTGTTCACCCACCAAGAACGTGCTCTACCTTGCAAGGCAAGACATATGACCATGTCTAAATGAGGACCATTTGTGATTCTACTTTTCTCGCAATAATTTTCAAAAGCACTTGTAAAATTTGCGATTTTTATATAGTCATCAGAAATTTCAAAATGTGGAATTTCATAAATTTCAGCTGTCTCTTCGATATCAGAATTTTCTGATTCCGGTATAGCTTTGTGAGAAGAAGTAATGCTAAATTCAACGGTACCACTAATATTTGAGTTTTCAGGATAGTTTGACATTGTAATTGAATTCGTATAATGTTTTGATAGAAAGTTAGAATGTATTCTTTCAGGAAAATAAAATAAGTAACAAAATTATGAGCTAATTATCGAATGAAATGCTCTTTAATTAAAACCCCTTTTCAACAATAAATGATAATGAAATGGTTATAAAAAGTATATATTATTTGAACTATGGATAGTGTTTATATTTGAGTAATTGGCTGTTTGTTTGAAGAGATTGAGCAATTGGCTGATTGTTTCAAGGGACTATTATACACTTTAACTAAACTTCGATGATAGTTGACTTTATTTAGCTATTGTTCTTTTAAATATCATTGATAGCTGAATAAATGATAACTGAATAAATTTCTACTTTCAGAAGAGCAATTCAATAGAATAAGTGTCATGAAATTGATAATTTGAAAGCTATTCTTTACAAGAATACATCTGTAAGTAATTAGAGGGCAAATTATTTAGTCTTTACTTATCTTATTGTTACAGCATGCTCTATTTCATCCCTTAATTAATTCATTTAACGTGTGCTTAAAAGCACATTTCCCCTCGCACAATGAACATTACAATAGGGCGAGCATTCAGATAACGGCCCGCATAATTTATGCATGTCTGAGAATTACGGCTTACTGTTGCTGAAAACCTTATCTTACCTTTTGGCTATGTCTTACTAACTAACAGGCGGGACAACTAAGTATGATGCGTTTGAATACCTCAAGAGGTCAAAAAAAGGTCAATTTTCAAACTAATTATAAATTCTGAAAACATAGCCAATAGGAAACATGCAAAAAACAAAAACAAATGCGCAAACCCGGAATCGAACCGGGGGCCCAACGATGGCAACGTTGGATTTTACCACTAAACCATTTGCGCTTGTTGTTGACTTGAAATTTTTACTGTTCTTTCCACAATTGTCCTCTTTGTCACGTGATCGCACGTCGATCGACGAGGAAGGTCAATAGTCGCAAGAAAAAGGGAAATCTTTAAATCTTCTAAAAAAGCGGAAAACATTTGATTATTCATCTATAAAATTAAATAAATGTATTTTTAACAACTGATGTCAGAAATATAGCCCAATATATGAGTCATACAATAGTCTATATTTCTCATTAATATTCACTATTATGAATATATCAATACCAGAAATATAGCCCATCATATGAATAATATAATAGACCATATTTCTCATCAATATTTATTGTTATAAATATTCCAATACAATATTGAAAAACATATACCTGGCTATGTTGCTGAAATCGGAAATTCAATTTCATTTAGACTATTCATATCACTAGAAAATTGAGTAAACCACTATTTATTTTTTTACAAACAATTAATTTCCCTTTCGAGGAATCGCGAAATTAATTAATTATTATTCGTTCATCAAATCCAACAAACTGGACAACGAATAATACTTCCTTTCTATATACTTGTCCTTTTATATAAATGAATTCTTACCCTCTGAATGACTTTACTTATCTTAAACAAAAGTTACTTTGGAGGKRGTGGAAGTTTYATACTATTWTTATTAATACATTATTTTATATCTTATGTCTTTGTTAATGGGTAATGAATGATATACCG
This sequence comes from [Candida] boidinii, assembly GCA_001599335.1. NCBI lineage: Eukaryota > Fungi > Ascomycota > Pichiomycetes > Pichiales > Pichiaceae > Ogataea > [Candida] boidinii. Next base: position 2,916,229 of record BCGP01000001.1, on the reverse strand, counting down.
ATTGGTCTGGTATTCAAACTACTGAGATGGTAATATATATTCCAACTATCACTCTACCGGCAGAGAGTCACTTTCTTTACTAACGACTAAAGAATCTATTAATGGGCAGACCATCTGGCACACTACATTATATGTATATAAATTCGTGTCATTTCCCTATAATACTGTTAACTGAAATATTAATTCAACATTAAATTTAACAATTGCTTTGCTGATTTAGTCACAGACATTAACAAATAATGATAAAAAAATAGAAATATACAAGGTCGATCGACGCGGAAGCACGTGACAGATTAGACAATTTGGCAAATTACCATAAAAATTTGAACTCAACAACAAGCGCAAATGGTTTAGTGGTAAAATCCAACGTTGCCATCGTTGGGCCCCCGGTTCGATTCCGGGTTTGCGCATTTGTTTTTTATTTAAAATTAACAAACTTTGCTAATTTTTTTTTCTTTTCCTCTTTAACGATAATAATTTACAAATTAATTAAAGATTCTTATCTTTATACTTAAATTGAAAGATAAGATTTTTAATTTATTATAATTTAACAAAATTTAAACATATATTTGGATAAAATTTGTTAAAAATTAAATTTTAATAATATTTTTGAATTTTACAAAATTTTACGAAAAGTTTTTCAGTTAAAACGAAAAAACAAAATTAAATTTATAAAAAGAAAAGAAAAGAGATTCTTTATTTAAATTAAAAACCTAATAAAACAACATAAATCAATTAAAAAATTTACTTAAATACTATATTATATATGTAGATAATTAATTAATTTAAGCTTCTAAGTTAAGACGACCCTTTGGGTTGGTGACTTTAACACCGATAGCTTTAGCTTTAGCTAAGATTTCAACTCTGTTTTTAGCAGAGACATTGTGAGCAATTTCAGCAGCGTAAGTCTTGGTGTGCATTAATAAAACTTCTAATTCTTTTAAGTTGTGAACTAAGAAAGCTTTGTGACCAGATGGCATTAAGTGTCTGGTCTTCTTGTTGGAACCGTAACCAATCTTTGGTTCTCTGATAGTACCTCTGAATCTTCTTCTAACACAAGAGTCAATACCCTTTTGTTTTCTCCAGTTTTCAGAGACTCTCATATATCTATCAGAGTGATGTCTCTTAAACTTCTTTGTGTGCTTCTTGACAATCTTTGGGTGTGGTAATGAGGCAGCCATCTATATTAATTAGAAAAATAATAAAATTATAAAAAATAAATAATTAAATGTTAGTATAAAATGAATCTTAAAAAGAATATTTTGATCAGTTGAGATAGTAGAAGATATATATATATATATATAGTTGAATGGATAAATGGATAAAACTTAGATAGAAGAATTTTCATTTTTTTATTAGAACTTATTCAGTTCTGCTAAGTTTAGAATACATTCTGGTTTTTCTAGATATTGTTATTAATAAATTTTTTGCGGTATTATAAGCATATAAAATATGAAAATTTTATTTGATTATTAGTTGCATTTGATTCATAAATGAGAGAAAGTCAATGTACAATAACTTTTTTTTGATATAGTATATTTTATAAACAGAGTTGATTTGTAGTTTCATGTAAAGTTTTAGTTGCAAATAATTATTCATAATTTGGTTAAACAATTTGTATTTACGATTCTTAAATGTAAAAGACTCTATATTCTTAAATCATTTGAAAATTAATCATATATCTGTTCTGTTCATAAAAATCAATAATAATATACGTTCATTCTTGTTGATAATCTTTTAAATATTTTTTAATAATGAATAATCTAATTCTATTTCAATTAATATATCATATATCTATTTAATTTTTATCAAATTATTAATTTTCAAATTGAAAGTATTCTTTAATATTTATAAAATGTAATTTCTAATATCTAATATTTAACATCCAATATCTAATATTCAATATATATCTCTTTGATCTATTTCTAATGATATTCAAGTTGACATACCTTTGTTGTCTATTTGTTAATTGCTTGACTTAAAACTAAAATATTTATGTCTTTGTATATTGAAAAAAATATACTCTAATATATCAAAAACTCTTTTAAAGATAGATAGATGATGAAAAGAATTAAGTGAAGGTCAGTTAGTATGTTAATTGTCTACAGAGTGAAAAGTGAGAGTAGACAGTGTTTAGCTAGAAATGCGATAATTAGTGAGAGATAATGGGTAATTATGGGTATTGGAAAATTTTTCGAAGAGAGTGAAGGGAAGCTCAGATGCTTGCGGGAGAGAACAGGGGAAAGTGGAGATACCGAATGGCCGTGTTACATAAGCAGAGTCCGTGGCGGGCAGGCGGCTCTTGGCCATGGAAAGGCACGAAGGAACCATGGAATGACTCGGCTGGCATGGCTGGCATGGATGGCCCTCAATGAAAAAATGGGAATGGGCTGGTTCGCGGGAGAGAGGAAGCTCAGCACAGGCAAGCTGGGCAAAAGGGTGGCTCCCTGGCAGTTCTATATTCCAAGCCGACAAGCCAGGAAAAGGTGCTGAGAGTACTGTACGGTACGGCTAAAGATGAGCTGACGCTGATCTTAGGGGGAGCATGAATCAATGCCAGCTGGAGTGTCGTAGTCGTAGGAACATTCCATACTGACTGTGTGGAGGAACAGGAGGGAAGCTCTTGGACCAGGGATAGAAAAGAGAAAAGCTGAAGTGGAGGACAATGAGAGAGAGGCGAACGAAAAAAGGGAGGAGGGGAGCGGAGGGCAAGACTGCTATGGAGTTTCCAGTGCTGGGCCGAAGCTATCCACAGCCGTCTGTTCTAGAAGTTTCGCAGTCCTCGTGGAGTGGCAAGGCGGCGACGTCAAGCACTCGAGAAGATACCCTGCAACAGGTTTTCAGTGCGCGTGACAAGAGGAAGTGAGGAAAACAAGAAAATAGCGATATAGCCCTGTAATAACCCTGAATGACATCACGTGAATAATGGTTGAAGATGTTTAGCCACAGCACCGGAAACACCACTACACCACACAAGAGATCTTGATTCTTCTGTATTACACAAGGAAACCAAGAACTTGGGAATGAAACAGACAATGGAATTTCAACTCTGGTATCTCTAGTAAAACCTCCAGTAGAGTCTCTCTACGCGTCATAATTCATAATATTCATTGGTGTATGGCTGTATTCAATATCTAGTATCATCTGCGATAGGGCGAATAGGGCAATCTCTCAATCTATCTCTATCTATGTGCCTTACAAGATCTATGGAGAGAGCCTTATCACTCGTCTCATTGCAATGGCGGACCTTGTGATCGTGATTGTGATAGCGATTGGCATCACTTTTCAGACAAAATCAATATCATCACATGTCCTAATCTAGATGGATTCATTCTTCGGAACACATTGATTTATTCCTAGTGTTTTCTCTTTCACTTGATTTAAATTAATTTGCATCTATGCATATAAAACAATCAATTTCCTTTTAAACACAAATTAAAAATAAAAATTAAATTAAATTATCTTTTTAAACCTGCATGTTTAATTTTTAAATTATTGTATAACATGAGTGCACAGGAGTCAAATAATACTGAAAATAAAACAGATCAAAAGATAAAAGAAAATTATTATTATATTGATTCAAATAGTAAGTTTAATATGATATTTCCACTTATTTGTATAAACTTTTGAAGACAATTCAACTAACTTTTTTTCTTTTTCTTTTTCTTTTTTTTCCTTTCTTCCTCCTATCGATTTATTATTATAGAACAATATGACACAATTTCACCATCTTTCAGATCAGATATAATACGGTTATACGGATTAGTAGGTATTTCAGATTCACTGGCTAGAAATAATCCAGATGGTTCAAAAGGTGTTAAACTTAGAAAATCTTATAAAAATCATATTGCAGATTTAACAGGTAAACATACTATTCCAACAGAACGTAATTTATCTCCTGTTGTATTTGGTCCACCTAGAGAAGAAATAAATCCTGAAATTCAACCAATCGATGTAAACGAATTGATAAATTGCTTCAATTTTGAAAAGACGCCAATTACTGGTATACCTGGTTTTGATTCATCAAGATTAGCTCTCGAAGATAATAAATCAAGTGATAAAAAATCAAAGAAAAGATCACTTACAGCTTCTCCAGGAAATATAAATGGTAATACAGATCCAAAGAGACAGCGCATGTGATTCCAATTTAATTTAACCTCAATTCAAAATCAATTCAATTCAACTCAATTTAATTCAATACCACTTGTAATTTTGTGAGTTGAATTGTGTTTTGTACGCATATTACCAAATACTACTATCAGCAATCCATACATTCATTATCTATGTCTTTTAACGAATCTTCCATTATCTTATTTCTATGTATTTACTTAGTTTATGTTACCACTTTGTGGCATTTTGTATATTAATTCCATTAATAAAATATTTAACGTTTTATGATATCTTTTTTGTATAGTAATTATAATTAACTTTAAAATTAACAATAAGACACTTTGTGAAAAATTTGGCAAATTTTATAAACTTCAATAATTGACAATTTGAAGTCATACATACAACCTCACCAATTGTCGCATCGCTAGCAAAATGTTAGGATTTACATCGTTAATTACAAAATCTTGATTACAATTAAATTTTATTATAACGATTTCGACAATTCTTTTAAAAATTAATAAATTAATTAATTAATTAATAATTATAAATACACATTATAAATTGTAGATGTTTTTTTCCACAAACAAAAAAAAAAGGATAAATAAAAATCATAAAATATATAAAAATAATAAATAAAACTGTAAAAAAAATGAAAACCTAAACTATCTTATTCTTAATCTTTCTAAGACTGACCCTTTTTATTCTTTTTCTAACTTTCAATTTATTAGCTAATAAAGAACCAGTATGTTTCAATAATGATTTAATAATATATTTCTTAAGACATTCAAATAAATCATACATCTTCCATAACTTATTTTCAATAACTAATGGTGGAAGTCTAAGAATAAAATTTGTAACATTAACTAAACTAACAACACCTTCACCTGTAAATGAAACACATAATACAACAGGATGAACTTTAACTTTTCCAATACTAAAATAATTAGATGCTCTTTCAAGCATCTCAGTAGCTTCCTCTTTTGGTACGTTAAGACCAAGATCATTCTCTTCTAACCTAGGATCATAAAATTCTGATGACTGACTGCTTGTATCACTATCAGAGAAATCTCCTTTACCTTCTCTTATATCATCAGAATCAGAATCAGAATTAGAATCTTCATCAGAAGACGAGTTATTAATTGAATAATCACTTATAATATCAGTATCTTTTTTGTTTGATGCATATACTATCTTTCTTAAATTCTTCTGTAAATTAACTTGTTGACTATCAGAACGAAGCTTTTCAGTATTTGAAGTAAGTGATTCGCCATCGGGGAAAATATAACTAATAATTTTTCTACCAGTTGCTTCTTCTAATGCAAGACTTAAAGGTAAACATTTAATATCAAGACTTTTAATAACTCTAATACCACCAACAGGTTTCTTCATAGACCAAAATACTGCAACACTACTATCTGTCAAACTTCTCAGTTTTCTATTACGCTTAGAACCACATGATTTTATAGTACAAGATTTATCATCAAAATTCTTTAATAATTCAGGATATAAGACATCATCATCTAAATTAACTGCTTTAATTTCTCCAACTTCCAAGTAATTCTTATCTGATTGATCCGTAGTTTGTAATCTACGGAAAAATCCATCCTTAATTCTTAACTGAACTAACTCTTGCCTATCATCTTCTAACATATGGAGTAATATCTCATCAGACTTCATAACCCATTCAACATCTGTAGTTTCATTTGAACTACTATGACCACCTAATGCTATCATATTCATAACCATGAAAAGTTCACGGAAAGTACTGATCTTCAAATCAGTAATATCACTAAATGTAGCAATATCCAATTCATCCCAAAGACTTCTCTTGAACAATAAGTTTTCTTGCATCGTAGAAAGCACTGGTACTAATTGTCCAAGTTCAAAAGCTCTCTTAAACAATTCTTTTAGATCTGAAATATCAGTGACAACTTTCATTCTTTCAAGAACTTCTTCTAATTTCTTAGATGACGGTTCAACATAGAGTAATAGATTTACAGCCAATGAATAAAAAGCATAATATTGCTGCGAATCCATAAATACTTCAACTTTAGGAACTTCAAGTATTATCTTATTTCTACTCTTAGGATCATCTTCATCTGAATTCACAGAACCCATGTTTGCAACTGTATCAAATTCTAAACCAATAGATGTCTTAGATAAAACACGTAGTTTTTGTAACTGTTCGTCAAAAGTCTCAGATTTGAAAAATGGTGGCCATACATCCGAAGTACCATATTTGACAATATCATTTTCTTTCATAGATGCAGAAATATCATCTTTATAAAGAACAAACATGTCCGCTTCTTTAAATAAAGCACCAAATCTAGTTTCAAATGTTTGTGCCTCTAGAGAATCCATCGAATCATTAGATCCATCCCTATCATCAGACGTCAAAGAATTATTTTCGGAATCTTTAGAATCACGATGTGGCTTTCCAGAGGCTAATTCACTTGACACAGTAGTATCACTTGTTATAGACTCATTATCTGACTTGACATTTGATATCACCTTTGGATCATTATATTTTTCTCCATGATCTGCCTCAATACGGTTCTTGTTTTTCATTTTTTGCTTTTGCTGTAAATCAATCCTGCTTCTTTCTTTGATTGAAACAATACTCATATCAATTAAAGGAGTTTTCACAAGAACGCAGTAACTTGTTGTATTATCAAGCGAAAGTTGAATTTGTGGGAAAACTAATTTTATTAAAAAATCATTAGAAACAAAAAGAGATCTTGCCTGTTCTTCAACATATGAAGAAATTCTTCTTAGGTCAAATTCAAAGTCTCTTAACTTTGTTTCACTACTTTTGCATTTTTGATTGCCAGAACATCTTCCAAAATTATCACCACCTTCATTTCCGCCTTCTTCTTCTATAATATCATCAAGACCACTGTCATTAGAACCTTGAACTTTTCTAACACTGTCATTTAAAAAATTCATCATACCAATCCTGCAGACTCCGCCAATAGATTTACGCAACTGAAACTCAAAAAAGAATTTGAACAGAATATCACGAACTCCACAATTCCATTTCAACAACATTTTATGGATCACAAATAAATTGTGAAATTCAAATTCTTTATCTTTGCGATTAGAATCCACGTGTTCATAAATATATTCTAAAATTGACTGATGAGCTTTTTCTTCATCAAATAACTTAAATTTTTTACCAGTTTTAATATCAGTATATCCTTTGGAAAATTGATGATCCGTACATCTAGAATATGTCAAATTAGGCGCAAACAGTAATGGTAATGCCTTAGCAGTACCAGGGAGGTCTTTCACGGAGGCAAATGATATTTCTTCATAATCATCGTTATCAAACCAACGCTTGTCATCATCAAACACACTATAAATACGTCCCTTGACATTATCATGCTTGAAAGAAAATAATGCTTCAATTGCTCTTATATCTATATTGTTGAAATCAATTGAACCCAAATACATAACCATTTTCTGAATAGAACTAGTTTCTCCAAGAGTTATATTTTGTTTTAACTTCAATTCTTTTCTCATATACAATCTCATATCAAGTTTTTCCACTTTTGCTTTCAAACCTATACAACGAGCATCGCTTTCCTCATCATCTGAAATGTCCAATCTATATCCATGAAACAACCAGAGGGGTTGTATGTTGAAATTGAATTTGATTGTAAATAAATGTGCACCAAAGCTGACAGATTCCAAATTCCTATCAAAGAGTTTACCATTTCTTATTGGCAATGAAAGACCATTACCAAACATTTTCCACCAACTGAAAAAATGAGTCCAAGATTGATACGTGGTATGCAGTGAATTTATGAAGTCTTTTTCATTATCTGAATCAGCTGGAAAACTGTTAAATGCAAATCCCATATGAATATAATGAGATCTGAAACCTTCATAAGCATCATAAGTTTTAATATCTTCCACAAAATCAGGTACTTTCAGCTTCACTTTATAATGTGGAATAAATTCACTTGAACGAGTTCCATTTGGAAGCTTTCTCTCAAACTCAAAAAATACTTTCAATTGAATGTTACCCTGTAACTTGACATTAACTTTAGTGCAGTAATCTTTTGAACTTCTTTTCACGATTGGTGACTCTATCTCGACGTGACTTTTAAGATAAAGTTCATCCTCCAAATAATAACCATACATTGAGCTAGACAACATTGGATACATGTCATGACTGTATTCAAGATCCACTCCTCTACCACCGTTTAATAGCTTTTTAGGTAAGAATATTGGTTTATCACTGATCCAAACAGGTAATGGCTCTGCAAGATGATTTGGAACACACCACGATACCTTTTTAGAATTAGCAACAATAAAATCCTTTGGATACTCCGGATCATGGACATGGAATGAGACATCCTTATTGAAAATCAAAGAATAACCTCCAGCATGACCAAGAACTTGGTATGGATCATTTGAAGCCTTGAAATTTATTCTCAATTCACCATCATTAATCCATTTAAGACACAGTCTACCATGTAGATTATTACAAATCTTATCCCATGTACCCAATTTTTCACTTGGATCTAGTTCTGGCTTGCTGAATGTGTCAAAATTTATACTCAGTTGTCTTAATACAGCACCATATGATGTACCCCATGTTGCCTTTGTAGCATTATCAGTGAGAACTTCGGCCTGAATTTCAGTAACCACTTTAACAGGTGTAATTGTTCTTGGAACTTCTAAAGAATAATATTTGGTTTTATGTGACTCACAAGCAGTTAGGTTGGCATTGTGCTTATAATTCTTATTTCTTGCACTTGCAACAAAAGGAACATAAATCCAACGAATTTGATCTTCAGTGCCCTCAAACTGTTCGCAAATAACAAAATTACCCGAAATTTTCATAGCAGGAGTACTAAGAGGAATATCCGATGGCGGTTTTGGAATATGAATAAATGGTAGAGGGTAGTCTCTTAAATGGACTCTTGCCTCTCTGAATTTTAATTCCATGTACATGGGTACCATTAATGTATAATCTGTATCCTTAGGCACACCCTCTGCAACCCTATGAATATAATTTGGTAGTTCACTTAACGGAAATCTACTTCTTTCGACACCCATCACCAAATGGTCAAAAATAATACCCATCAATGGTGCGTTATTATTAGTATCAAGAACTTTATAATTAAAAAGCTTAGATTCTACCAAACCAGCAAAAACACCTCTTAAAAATTTATCATTTTTAGCAGCTAATTTGTTCTTTCTCTCTTTAAAGCCACGCACAAGATTGATCCAACTTCTTTGATGTTGTACTTTTAAAATGTAAAACTTCTTCTCTAATTCCATGAGTGGAGTCATTGTATCATTTGAATCAGCTGTGTTACTTTCAGAAGACATTTTAGATCTAAGCTGTTCAGTTGATGTTTTTCTTGAGCTTAATCTTGATTTTCTCATTTTGCGACTTGATCTATTTTCACCAGTTGATATTTCTGAATTGTAGCTTGGTATTGGGCTCATAATTGGAGCTTCTGGTTTCTTTTGAAATTTACTGGTAAGTGCACAGTTTTTCTTTCCAGTCTCTCCATTACTGTTAGCTTTAGAATTAGCTTCATGGTCAATTGATTTCTTGGATTCTTTCAATTTATTATTTTTTTCCTGGCAAATGGCAATATGTTTTCTCATCGAGAGTTTATCAGCAACTGATTTAACTGAAGAACCTTTTGAGCTATTTGAAGAACTTGGAGTCAATGTTCTTTCTTTATTGTTTGATGAAAATACTGATTTAGAAGATGTTTTTGATCTTGATGATGATTTTGAGCTTAAGGTACGTCTCGATCTGTAAGATGATGAAAGCGATGATTCAAAAGAGGATCTTGACACTGGTCTATGAGTCTTTACTTGGATATTTTTAGCGTAATTTGTCGGTAGTGGTCTTTCTGGAACACTTAGCATTTCAACATAGCTTGATTTATCCTGATTAGCAGCAGCAAAATTCTGAGTATATTCTCTGAACCTTTGTTCTTTAGCCATTCTATTTCTTTGTTCAACTAAACCAAGTTGGCAAATCATGCCCAATTCTATTTCAAAAGGATCATCTAAAAGTTTCATAGCGGCTCTTCTTGATCTAAGTTTCATCTTTGGTAAAAGGTCTGGTTTCTTAGGACAAGGATAAATTGATAGATCATGTTTATTTGTTTTCAAAATGTAAAACATTTGTTTAAGTGTTTTCACAGTGGTTGCAATGTTATCAAAAAGTTCATAAACAATAAAATCATGGGGGATAGTAATATTCAAATCTTCATCTTCTATGTCAACGTACAATTCTTCACATTTACATAGCTTTGGAATACCAATATTGCAAGTGACAGCTTGTAAAGAAAGAATACCGCTCCAGTAATCTTTCAGAGACCGTGATTCAACATTGAGTCTTGCCAGTTTAGTTGAAATTTCGAGAGGACTAAATGGAGTCAGTAATAATGAAATATCCATAAGATCAATTCTAGAATTAAGGTCATTATGAAGTCTAAAAGTTATTACCGACTCATCCATTTTCACTGAAGCATGAAGTATTGGAAGTAAACAATCCAATGTCGACAACGAAGCACCAATTTTTCCTCTTGCTTCAATCAGAGATGTTTTTTCAACTTTAAATTTTAAAAATGGAGCCAAAATTGTATTTTTCAATAAATAAATTGATGATAACAAAATAAAAGACACTGTTGTTGAGTTGTAAACATTGAATTGATGCATATTTACTTTGACGATTAATTTTCTATCAATGATAACACGATCAATTCCACTTGAGTTCTTTTCATTGTTTTTCTTTGACTCATCATTATCATCTTTCAAATTCCTAGTAAATAAATAAATTGATTTTGGAATTTCATGAATAACAGAAGCAATATTGATGTCAAAATTAGGCACATTTAAGAAATTTATAAGTTTCATATGATAAGATTTATCTGATTTAGCATAGTTATCAGAAGTTACAAAAGCCTTTGTTCTAATAACTTGAAGTTTAATCTTCCAGATTTGGTAACGAGAGAACTGGTCACTTGATGAGTGTGAAGAAGAGCTTGTTTCAAATTGGAAAGTTGATTCATTTGAAATATCATCAGTAGCGCTTCCTGTTATTATCGATTCATTGTCATTATTAACACTTTCAGCAGTGGTGTTATTTTTATTATTCTTCGCAAGAGTTTCATCCTTTTCTGCCACGGTTCTTTTATTGATAATATCTAAGTTAAGCTCATCTATAGAAAATGAAACAAATCTTATTTTATTATCAACTGTATCAAATTGACAATCAGTTGAAGTAACATCAACGTTTAATTCTTTAAGTATATCAACAGGCATGTAAATTGATCTAGCTCCTAATTTAACGTTAATATATTTAGATGATATTCTAAATTTTTCAATCCAATATGGTAATTTTTGGAAAACTGATTTTTGAAATTTTAAATATTTTGCATTTTTCAATAATTGGTCTTCATCAATTATATTCTTATTTTTTCTTTTAATCTTTTCACTCTCTTTATAACCTTCAAAAGTGTTTAAAATTTCAATATCATTATAATCCAATTTTTCTTCTTTTCTAAATTGAGTACATTTTTTAATTTTCAATAATTGTGTATTTTTACCCAATTCTAAGTCTTTGTCAATTGATAAATTAAAAATTAAATTTTCCATAATATTTTCAATACCTTTTAAAATTACCAAATCAACTAATTTCAAATTAAAATAATTAATGGAAAGATCTGTTAAAAGATTTAACTTTGGAACAATATCAAAGAATACTTTCAGTTGAGTGTCACCCAATTCACATATCGTTTCATGAATGTAACCTGCTTTCTTGAATTTACTGTGAATATTTGGACCTGCTTCCACGTTATTGCTTCCTTTTAAATCTTCATTTTCATCAGAAATCTTTTGAAAATAATCAATAGTACTTCCTGCAACATCAGCTCTTAATTCCATTCTATATTCAGCATCATCATTTAAAATTTTTCTTGAACTTTTCAAATCAAAATTGAGTAAAGATGGAGCCAGAGAAAGAATTCGTATTAAATTTGTCTCATTTTCTCTGTGTTTTATAACGAATATTGGTTTTTCAATTAAAAATTTGAATGATATATATGGCCATAGCTGAGCAACATAAGTCTTAAATTGAGACATTAAAGTGTCAGAGGCTTCTTCAGTGTTCTTATCCGAAACATCATCTTGTTGGTTAAGAGAAGAATTAGCCTGAGCTTTTTTATGCAAACTCACAATTTTATTATCATTTGAAATATCAATAAGTTTGGAAATAATCAATGCCAAATTATCAACATAAGAATCAACAATCAATCCACTTAAATTAACGTGAGAAATAATCAAAGAGTTTTTAATAGCAAGTTGATTGTCAAACATAACAAATTTAAGCAATTGATATGTAATATTTGTATAAACTGTGAAATTGAAACTTTCGGCATGAATAAATTCAAAGGTGGAAGGTCTATCTGTGAACAAATTAAAATCTATAAACAAAGGTCTTTCTGTTGATGAGAATGACGATTGGTCATCTGGTTTTGGTTGTTCATTAAAATATTCCAAATCCACCATTAATTTTATCGACAAAGATGACAATACAAATTGTAATGGTTTATCTGCTCTTTGGAAAATGAGATCAAAACCAGCTTGATTCTTTTTAATCTTTGAAATGTTCAAGTTTAAATCACTGACGAGAATATCAAATAAAATGGTCTTATTTGGGATTTTGTAACCACCTGTAAATTTTGTATCGTTCTCATTTTTCTTTCTTATGAATTTAACATTTTCCATATCTCTATTGGATAATAAAGGAATTCTAGCAATATATAAATTATCAAAAGAAATTGAAGATTTTTCAAATGATTCCAATAGTTTATTTAATATTAATAATATACCTTGTAATTTTTTGAAATAGAGTTCTGATAAAGTCTTTTCATCAATATTTTTTTTATTCTTTCCTTCATTTTGTGGAGATTTTGTTGATGTTGATGTTGTTGTTGTTGAAAACGAAGAATTGGAATTCTCTGTTGTGTCAATTTCAGTCGTGATACTTGAATTGATTTTTAAATCTCTGATTTCATTTGTTATGGCAATGATTGAGAGAACTGGTAAAGTGAACTGATTTACTTTGATATTAGGAGATAATTGTGAAATTTCACCTTTCACTGAATCCAATTTAAATTCCACATTCATTTCAACTAAATCAGTGATTGTAATTGATGTTAATTCGTCACAAATACCTTCTATCTCATTATCATCAAAATTGCCAAAATCAAAAGCACTGTTTTCTGAATTTTTATTATAATGATTATGAATATCTACATATTTGTTCCTGATAGATATATTTTTAATTTTAAGATTAGAATCCCATCTGATAGCATTACTTGTGTCTTTTTTATTTGGAATTTCAGGTGGTGGATTTGAATCTGAATATTTATTTATTTGTTCATTAAAACAAACTCTGATTGTCTTTGTTGTTGCGTTTAATTGAATTGATTCAATTAGTAAATCTGCATTTGGAATTGAACTTTTTGAATGAAATTTAATATCTTGAAATAATATTGAAGTACTTGGGAAATATCTGAAGAAAAATTGAATTAATCTTTTAGTACATGGTTTCATATAAGATGGGAAAATAGTCAATGGTTTACTTAAATCTTTTGATAAATTTTCAATTAGTAAATTTATTTCTTGAGTACATTTATCAATATTTCCACAATTATCCTCCTCCTCATTATTATTTGAAACATCTGATTTTTTATTAATTTTTTCTTCATCTAAAACTTTTGGTATTTCAATATTAATTCCTTCAAGTGTAATTCTGAAAAATTTCTTATATTTTGAAAAAAATGAAATTCTAAATTTTATCAGATGAATTTTTATATTTAAATTTTTTGATTTATATCTAAAATTTTTGATTTGAAATCTGAAAAGTTGTAGAACACCAATTTGTATACCAAATAAGAAAAAAGTTATTATATTCACAATTATATGTATAACAATAACGAAGAGTAATAGTCTCCAAACGAATGGGAAATACCCACTTTGAAGTCTAGATATCACAGATTGCAACATTATTGCTTTGTTGCTTATACTGTTGATTCCAGGTATATATCAGTTTTCGTTTGATTTAGTGAAGATGAGGGTAAAAGACAGGGTAATAATTTAAATAGAATAGCTAATACCTCTAATAGCAATTGGAGTTATTTTAATAAATTAATTTTAATAATATTAATAATATTCAATAATATTTAATAATTCCAGTAATAAAATATAAGTTGTAATATTAGTATCTAACTCAATTAATTCAGAGGAACAACAAGTTTTTGAATATTGAATTGGTTATCCCAATTCCAGTTTGTCAAATTTGATGTATAAAAATGAATCAAACAAGATAAATACAGTTGAGACTGTAAGCTGAGCTGAGATGATCTGAATTAAACTGAATTGAATTGAACTGACTTAATTTGAAATGTAAATAAATGTAAATAAATGTTACAACCCTAAAAGCAAGACCCAAACAAGACCAAACAACAACAATTTGAAAGTTTCCAGAGGGCAAAGATATTTTAGACCGTTAGTTTAGTTTAACTTAGTTTAATTTAGTTTAGTAATATGCCTTGTATGCTATCTATCTCATGCTAAGTTATGATTGCTCAGCTTATTTGGGAAAGCGATAAAGAAACAGAAACAACAATGCAGTCTACGCATTGTGTTAAATGTATCAAGTACATCAATACACATTAAATCATTGCAAATTGACATGCTGGGCAGCACGTTGCTGTTTGCCGTTGAGCCGCTCTCGCCTGTTTTGCTTATAATTGTTGTGCTTGTTGTGTGGGCTTTTTCTCCTGTGCAGTTTTCATGCGGCTGGCAGTCTGGCTGGCTTTCCGAGATGGGCCTGGCCAAGGCACCCCGCTTGCCTGTTCGGAAATAAGAGGATTGCACACTGAGGAAACCGGCTGGAGTGAGTGTGCTTCCTTCTTCCAGAGGAACGTAGGATGGAGCTGGCCCGAGAAGGAAGCACGGCTAAGCAAGAGCCTGTGAGGGGGCAGATTTGTAATTACCGCCCGTGCAGATTGATACGCTTACTTCGGAAGTCTCCAGCGCCGCCGTTGTCCACTGTGGAGCATGCGGAGAGTGGCAAAAAGTGTGTTTATATGAAGTATCTGGCAAATCTCTGTATCAATCCGGTTTTATTTAAATAATGTCGTTTATCTGTAGAGCAAAATAAGGAAAAAAGGAGCCTATAGGGGACTCGTAAGAGCCGGGGTTGAAGTGTATATGTGCATGAGTTAAAACATGATTATAAACAAATATACATATACTCGTTCTTCCTGGATGGTGAGTTTACTGTGCTTATTTGCTCAGCTGATGGGCCGCAAGTAAATACAGCCAGTGCCGCTGTTTAACCCAAATCTGCAGGGAAAGAGCCAGAAAGGCCGCAGCTAATCAAAAAAGCAGGCCGCTATTCTAATACCTGCCAGATATTTTATGTCATAAGCGCTTACATAAGCAGCCATAATGTCAATCATTGTCATCTCTTAATATAATTTTAATGTTTTCTGTGTCTTTTTTTTTATTTTTTTCCATACTAATTTTTTTTTCTTCGCACTCTCTAAAATTCTTGATTCTTACAATTATGGAAAATTTCACTTACTAACTAACTAAGACAGAACCTGTATGAATATTATTTATTATACACATAACACTGGTTCAACTGATAGTATACGGAGCTTGAAGGACACATCCCATACCAGGTACTTGTCCCAAGTAGGGAGACAAACAACATACATTTACTTGCAAGGCTGTTTAGGGAATAGAGAAAGTGGCCAAAGCACCTGACCACAAACTTTAAACCACCAATGAAACGGAGTAACAACAGCATGGTGGTGGCTGACTCCTTCATCAGTTTGTCGTATTCGGTTCTGATCATTTACGAGTACATTGTAAATCATATAAATATTTTTTGTTGTAAAATTCGTATATATATTATTATAGATTAACTTATTTTAATTCACAATTAAGACTTTTAAAACTAATATTTTGAAAACTTTTTAAACAATTGTTTAAAAAGATCTAAATATAAGAATAATTTTTTAAATTTAATTAATTTAACAAAAATGCCACCAAAGAAGGGAGTTAAAATGGATCTTGGATCCTTCTTAGCCGATGATTCATACGGTGATTCATGGGCTGATGATGATTTTGATGTTAGTTCTTTATCTGTTCCAACAAAATCTACTGGACCATCCGCTAGAGGTGGTGCTCCAGGTTTTGGTGCTCCAAGTGCTCCAGGCTTTGGTGCTTCAAGTGAACCAGCTTTTGAAAGAAAAGAATATCCAATTCCAGATGCCCCACCTTATACAGCAAGATTCTCTAATTTACCATGGGATACAAATGAAGAAGAAATTCACGATTTTATTGCAGAACAATTAAGTATCGCTGATCCTTTACAAGATATATTAAGATTTAAAGCTCCAACTGATAGAGCTACAGGAAGATTAAGAGGTTTTGCATTTGTTACTTTTTCAACAAGAGAATTATTAGAAGAAGCCTTGAAATTAAACGGTTCTCATTTCCATGAAAGATCTTATTACGTCTCAGTTGCTGCTCCAGAAAAAGATGATGACCGTAACTCAGGTCGTGGTAGCCGTTTCGGTGGTCCATCAGATTCTGACTGGGGTTCCGTCAGAGGTGAACACGCCCAAGGTGGTTACAGAGGTGATGATAGACCACCAAGACGTGAAAGACGTGAAGAACCAGATTTAGATTGGGGTTTCGCAAGAGAAAATGTCGATCAACCATCTAATCCAAGACCAATCGAAGACAGACAACATTCATTCAGAAGAGGTGATCGTCATGGCGAAGAACAAGGTGACAGACCACCAAGACGTGAAAGACGTGAAGAACCAGAATTAGATTGGGGTTCCGCAAGAGAAACCGCTGATCAACCATCTAACCCAAGACCAAHCGAAAACAGACAACATTCATTYAGAAGAGGTGATCGTCATGGCGAAGAACAAGGTGACAGACCACCAAGACGTGAAAGACGTGAAGAACCAGAATTAGACTGGGGTTCCGCAAGAGAAACCGCTGATCAACCATCTAACCCAAGACCAACTGAAAACAGACAACATTCATTTAGAAGAGGTGATCGTCATGGTGAAGAAACCACCGAAAGACCACCAAGACGTGAAAGACGCCAAGAACCAGAATTAGACTGGGGTTCTGCAAGAGAAAATGTCGATGAAGCCGAAAGACCAAAATCTAACAGATCTTACCAAAGAAATAACTCAAACAACAACCAAAAGACTAACAAACCAAAACAAGAAGATTCTTTTGACTGGGACAATGCTAGATCAAGTGCCCCAGCTCCAACTAAAAATCACTCAAAGCGTAATGTTAAACAATCAGAAGAACATAAAGAAAAAGAAAATGTTATCACTGATGCCCCAAAGAAATCAACTTTCCACGTTTTAGGTGTTGAAGGTGAAGAAGAAGACGAAGAACCAGTTAAGAAGACTCAATCCGAAGATAAAAAAGTTAAAGAATTAACAACTGCTACTGCTAATGTTACTTTAGAATCAAATGAAGATGGTTGGGAAGTTGTCAAGCAAAAAAAATAAATAAAAAAATTAGTTACTAATTTGAAAGGATAAATATATACAAACGATTAAGGGAAGATATTACTTCTCATATTTATTTACCTTTTAGTGTCTAATTTTTATTTTTATTTTTATCTTTTTTGATTACGCTTTTTATTAGATTTTTGCTTGATGAGATTCTGATTTTATTCTTTCACTTTTTTTTTCTTTCTTACACTTTGTCTGTAAATCACATTTTATACATGCTACTTTTTTTATGACTGTTATTGTTGAGTTTATTATTATTATTATTATTATTATTATTTTGTGTTTGAATCGAAATATACAACTGTCTTAATTCAATAGTAACTTTCATCCTTACCATCCCCCTTGTTTACAATATTAGTTTTTTATTTCAATGTTATTTTAGTTTTTTTGGCAAAATTATTAGTCTTTTTATATTTTCTTTTATTTTTCTTTACATTATTTCATTATTTTTAGTGTCATATCACATTTAACTTTAACTTTTAATCAAAAAACATGTTAAAATATTAATCTTATGTTATTTGTAAATTAAAATAAATCAAGTATAAACTAAAAAACAAAACATCTTTTACTTTTTCCAAGAAATTCATAAAATTTTCGTAAGAGTTCAAATTAAAAATTAGACGACTGTCTTGAATTCTAAAATAAGTATACCTTTTTATCAAATCAGATTAATCATTTCTGATGATAGTTATTTTAAAAATGAATACAAGAAATTCATAGTAGTTATCGTAGTAAAATGCCAAAGGCCAAATTATTATACACCAGAATAAAAAAACAAGTAAGGTATCAAAAACGAACAAAGAAAAAAGAATATTAGCAAGCAAGTTAGCATCAAGCAATAATAGCCATAAAAAATACAAAAAAGAAAAGGAAAAGGCAAAAACAAAGCAATTAGTTAACTAAAAAATAAGCGAAACAGAATACGTGATAAAAATAAAAGGAAAGCGCTAAAGCAGAAAAAGCAAAAAAAAAAAAATAAAATCAACAGAAATTCATACTTTTCCAATAAATTGAAATGAATTTTATTAGTTATAGTGATTTAATTGGTTATACTGAAACAGCGAGAGAAGCTTGATCGAAGCTTAAACATTGTTCTCGACACTATCTCTTCTTCTTTGATATTCTTGACTACTGACATTTGTGGTAGGTTCTGATTGTCTTAAATGAGCCTCACCGGGGACAGTAATACCAGGTCGATTTAAATTTGTTGAATTTGTTGGAGAAATATTAGATGAAGAATCATTATTGTTATTAGTATCATTTACATTTTCTGTAGTAGTGGTATCAGTGGTGGTATTACCACCATTTCTAGCAATTCTTGCAGCTCTTCTGGATTCAAAATTTTTAACCACGTAATAGTAATATAAATTGACATTTGAAATACCCATAACTCTCCAGAAGAAATATAATTGCCAAGTGAAAAGAGAATATGTTTGTCTCCATGAATAATTATCTAAATCAGTTAAATCTTCTTCATGGAAATATGCTCTATTTACAATGTTAGTAATTTCTTCTTCTTCTGAATTGGTAAGTCTTGAATCTTCTGGTAAAGGTGGGATATCAGTTTCTGAGACCTCAGCAACTGGGTTAACTTCGTTTGTATCTGGTTCTCTAGAGTTTCTTAAAGTGTTCATTAAGAGCCGTATGCTACTAGTTCTTCTATGATGTCCTCCTGTGAGACTAGATCCTTGTCTTGAACGTGTTGGTTGTTCTTGATTTTGTTGTTCCTGCTGAATTTGAAGGACATCTGACTGTTCAAAATCTAGTACACCGTTTCTTCCACTTTCTCCATTTATTTCAGATTCTAAACGGCCTCCATTATTTTCACGCATATTTCTTAATGCACGAAGAATGATTCTTGCTTTAAATCCAGTATCTCTCGGAAATAATAAAGAAGTTGTTCTATCATTTTCATAATTAAACAAAGACTCAATATCTCTCGAATCACTATTTTCAAGGGTAATTGGAGCAGAATCACTTTGATTTCTTGTACAATAATCTCTTTTACAGATAGGGCAGGAAGCACGTCTTTGAATTAACCAAGGATCAATACAAAGAGCATGGAAAACATGACCACATAATAAACCTCTGACTTCTTCAAGATCTTCTAATTCTTCAAGACAAATGGCACATGTACCTGATGTATAATGTAGATGATCATTATGAGTTGCTTCATCACCTGAAGTTTCTGCGTTATGGGTTTTTTCAATTGTGACTTCAGTATCTGGGATTCCATTGTCATTATTGTTATTAGTATCATCATCATCACGAGAAGCAGATTTCGAAGTACCTTCAGTCAAAGCTCTTTCAATTACTTCATATCTAGTTTCACTATCCTTTTTAAGATCAACAGGATCACTTGGATCACTAAAAATATTTTTCTCCTCTGAAACTTCATCTTTGGTACTATCTGTAGTAGTTTCAATATTGTTATTATCTGTATCATTAGTACTGTCATCATTATTGTTATTGTTATTCTGTTCATCAACATCATCTTCATAAACTAAATAGTCACCAACGTTATTAATAACTTCTTCTTTACCACCATTTAACCAATCTTTATAGCATTGGATAGGGAATAAATCGTCAACTTCTTGTTTAGATAACTTTTTTCTTGCATTATATTGTCTTCTTCTAAAATTATAAGTTGCATATAATTCATAAGTATAACCATTTGCCACAACAACTCTTGGATTTCTTCCTCTTCTTGATGGTCTATCTGAGATAGACTCATTATTTGTATTATTATCATTATCGGTGGCTCCAGCATCTTGATTAGTTGCTGTAACGTTATCTGAAGATGATCTCATTCTTCCACCACCGCCTCTTCCTCTTGGAGCATATACAGCAATTCCACCACTGCCATGGGCACCCGGAATTTCATAAAATGCCAGATTAGGCACTCTACCTCTACCAGGAGTTGGGCCTAAATAACCAGAACCTGGAACATATGCATTTATTTGTTGTATTAAACCAAATTTTGATCTTATAAAATATCTGAAAGTGAAAAAGATAAATAAAGAAGCAACTACTAAACCAACAGCTAATGCAATAAAGAATAAAACGGATGATGGTTTGTTTGAAATAAATGTATTTGTATCACCACTGTTAGATCCACCAGTTGGGAATGAAGATGGAAATGCACTTCTAGTTTCTGACATTTTTGAATATGACTATACTGTAGCTAATATCTATAAATTTTATATTAATTTGCTGTTATTATTATTATATCACAAATATTCCAACAGGTAAAAAATTATTACCTTTCTTTATATGTAATTCTCAATTTCTTCAAATAAAAATAATATGAAATATCAGCTTGGTAACTTGGATGGTACAGCAATAGGATAAATTTTAATCTATATCCCAAGTCAGATATAGTCAGATATAGCCTTTGTAATCTGTCCAAATATAAAGATAAAAAAAAGATAAAAAAAAGATAAAAAAAATTACCTTTTGAAATCTGCAATATATATAAAAATACAAATATTAGTGAAACTGAAGATATTTTATGAACTGATAAAATGTGAAAGGGGTAAGAGAAAAATGATCTAAGAATAAGGAGAATTTCAATCTTATATTTGGAATACTTGCTTCTAACTAAAAACTGTACAAAAAAAGAACGGAAATATTAATCGATAATCAGCTATGAAGAGTGTGAAGAATGTGAAGATGTTTCATTAGAAGGGTTTTCACTGTTCACAAATGGGTAGTTTGACAAAGATAACGGATAGGTCTACATGTCCTATTCTGTTTGTGTGAGGGAATCAGTTAGAATTGATCCATTATCGGTATTATTATTATTGTGGAACCTGTGGTTTCACATAGGTGCATTGTGAGATTGGTGCGCTTAACAAGGAGGATGGCAATCTCAACTTTATGCTTGTGAGTCAACAATAGCGCAGGGCAGTTTCTGCGGACATAGTATGTATAGTATAGTCTTAGTTACCCTGCGGAGCGGCAGTGTGGAGGAACAGTGTCGGCCACCCTCTGCAACTTGAATCTCCAGCCGCATGGCACACAGCCCAGCCGTACTGGAAGTGGTGAAATCTGCGGGGATTAACGTTTTCTTGCTCAGAAACAAAGCCAGAAAAGCTAAAAAGGCCATATACCCCGCTGGGGATAGGCCGTAGAGAGGCCGCTCTTTCTCACCCACCCAGGAAAGAAACTTGGCGGCTCTTCTGGCTGAAACTTTTAGAGCATTTGCAGCGAGCTGGAGATATTTGTGGCTGAGAGTTTCTGGGGCGAGACGGACGTGGTGAGTAAAAAATACCACGGTGTGTTGATACACCGATTTTAGCTGGAGTCATAGCGTTTTCTGAAAGCGATCTAAAGTAACATCTACGAAATATCTGTCCCCCGCTGACAAATCATATGGCCAGCTCCGCCATCAAATATTGAAAGCCGCAAAGTTTTATTCGAAGTTTCCACTTTGCGAACCCAAGAAACTCAAATATCTCCAGTTGATCTAGATCATATAGAAGATCCGACTGTGGCTGAGTTGCTAAGACTATTCTATTTTGCAGTTGCTAAGAAAGTGAAAGTCACACCAATCTTCAGCCTTATATAATCTTGTATATTAGAATATCTGTAAAATATGCGAGGACTGGGAAGGGGGAAAAATCAACAAACAGAGTAAAAACCCAGAGAGAAAGTTAGTTTAGATTACGATTACTAAACTTACTAAGTCAAGCAGTAGTTTACAAATTTAGAGAGACACAGTACATATATATCTCACTTGACAAGACTTACAGTGTGTGTGAGTGTGTGTGTCTGAACGGTGGAGAATAATACCTGGTGTCTATTGTGGCTCCAGTCTTCCTATTGTTGCCTGTTATGCACTAGTGAACGTTGTCTCTTATTGTTGCGGGCTTTCCTTTCCTTTTTTTTGCAGTGTTTCACCCCACAGGGTTCTTATCTGATAAAGCTGATACCACGGGAGCCTCTACAGGCAAGCTTCAGGAAAACTGCCCGCCAGCAGTGCAGATTCAAAAAATTCACAGGTTCAGGAGTTGCACCCGTACACAGGAATAGTTATCATCTCTTAAACGTTTAATTTTTTATTTTAATTTTTAAGTTTTTAATCTTAAGCTCTAGCTCTAAGGTAGTGAGATCGTCTTTGTTTTCTACATTTTTACGGGGTTCAGGTGCACAGATGTATAAGACTAGCTTTTTCAGCGTCTGTTTTCTGTCAAAGTTGAACAGAAAGATAGAACGGCACCAGCCAAGATGGCGTGCGGGTGGCGTGGAGCCTCGGCATTTCTCGAGAAGTGGGCAGATGCTGCACCGGTCTGTAGGGCGGTGAACTACCCCGCCGTTGATCCTGTGTGATCAATGGCTGTTGGAGTTCTCGCTGGCTTAGCAGAGCAGAAACGAATGGGGAAAAAGGCAGAGAAACAGAAGCAGAAAACAACTCTGTACCGCACAGTACCGCACTTTTCCGTACCATACAAGCAACGGTTCTGGAACTACCTAAAGCTACAGTTCCCACACTTACTGTAACTACTCTCACTCTTTCTCATACTGGAGCGTTTTTGGAGCCTATTACATTGTTTGGTATTCTTGTGAACATTTCCCTCATAACCTATCTACATACATGGACCCACACTTTATTTGCACTTGACTTGCTACAGATGGTCACCATTGAATGACTGGTACTAACTAATCTCACAACACTCTAGAATACTCAATCAATCGTTTGATCAATAGCTTGATCAATCAACTGATACTTGCTCATAGTGATTGATTGCAATACACTCAGCTGACCTGATGCAACAATCTTTAATATATATTGATCTGGAATAATTTACCTTAATTTCCGTTTCAATTATTTACATATTTGAATTACGTTAAAGATTACTTATTCATCATTTGATTAATATATCCGTTATTTTGATTCTCCAATTCATCAAATTGATATATCACAATTAATTGATAGTCTGAACCAATTGAAAAATGTCTCAATGTATGTATAATCTTTAATATTAAACACTTTACCGTTCTTACCGGTTTTGCTTGTTCATAAAAAAATAAAATAAAATAATTAATTGCCAATCAAGTTTTAATACTAACAATTATATCTCTTCATGATTGAAAAATCAATTTTTTCTTAAATTTAGTATTTGGTGGACACTTAAATCAACCTCTCTCTGACGAGGAAAAAAGGTTTTATGGCCAAATTTTTAAAACTCTTGATCCTAATTCTACTGGATCAATCTCTGGATTAACTGCAAAACCATTATTAGAAGCTTCAGGTTTACCTTTACCAATTTTAGGTGAAATCTGGAATTTAGCTGATCCTGAAAATGTCGGTAGTTTAAATCAATTTGGATTTTGTGTAGCAATGAGATTGATTTGTCATGCCCAGAATGGATCAACAAATTTATCTTCTGAATTGGCTCAAAATTTACCTTCCCCAGTTTCATTAGCTCACTTCAACTCAGTTACATCAGTTCCTCAATCACCATCACCATTAGCATTTCAACAACAACCTTCACAACCTTCACAACCGCAACAATTTCAAAATCCTTCCGATAGTAGAATCTCTTCAATGAACAGCGTGAAACATATTCCATTACCAACTTCTGCTTCTCCTTCTCAATTACCAAACGCAACTTTAGGTTCAAATCAACCATTGATGTCTCACTCAACATTAACTCAAAATACTACCGGTGGTAATATATTACCTCCATTAAATCCACAGGCTGCTCAAAGTTTTGGCCAAATGTTTGATAGAACAACAACTACTGGTGTCTTATCAGGATTAGAAGCAAAAGATATTTTTATGAAATCTCGTTTACCAAATCAATTATTAATTAGCATTTGGAATATTGTAGATAGAAATAGATCTGGTAATTTAGATAGAGCTGAATTCATTATCGCTATGCATTTAATTCAATGTATCTTGAATAAATCTCTAGCAATGGTTCCTGCTGTCTTACCTGAAGCCCTTTGGAAAACTGCTTCGGGACAACCATCTTCATCAATTTCTCCAAGACCTACAGAATTAAATTCAAGACAGTCAAGTTATACCAATAACCCACAACCTCAATCTTTACCACAACAACAGACCGGATCTCCATTAGCACAAAAATCATTACCACTTGCTCCACCAACTTTACCTCCTGCTCCTTCAAGTGGATTAACTTCAAATGATTTAGTCATGACTCCTCAACAAAAACAACAATTTGGTGTCATTTTTGATAATATGGATAAATCTTTAAAAGGTTCATTGACATCTGCTGAAGTTGCCCAATATTTAATGACGTCTAAATTACCAAATGATGTCTTAGCAAGCGTTTGGGAATTGGCAAACTTAGATGGATCAGATGATTTCACAAAACAAGAATTCTCAATAGCTATGTTTTATGTTCAAAGACAATTATCTGGTTTCCCATTACCAGAAGAAACACCTTTATCTTTAATTAACTCTAGTCGTTTTGACCAAGAACAAACTCAACATCATGAATCGATCCCTCTCCCACAAGCAAGACAATATGATGCTACTACCACTAACACAACCCAACAACCACCTGCAGCCCCAAAGGCAAGAGCAACAACTCATTTAGATGATTTAGTTGATCTTTCTTTTATCCCACCACCTTCTGCCCAACCAACACAACAAAGAACTCACCATGCTCCACCGGCTCCAGCTCCACGTGCTAACCAACAAACACAACAAGCTTTCCCTCAACAAACCCCAACTTACACAGGTTCAGCTTTTGTTCCAAAATCACAATTCGGACAGCAAATGGTTCAAGAACAAAATATTGTAAATGAAGAAGTTGAAAAACCAGCAGAAATTGTCAAGGCCGCTCCACCTGCTATTCCAGGTAGAGATCACAAACCAACTTTCACAGGAGGAAGTTTCTCAGAAGTTCCTTCCACTGCACCATCACCATCTCCTGTCCAAAGACAACAATCAAATGCTCCAAATTATGATGCTTTAAGATCATTCTCTGAACAACCTTCTTTCCAAGCAACACTAGCTTCTCAAGAGTTCTCCCAACAACCTAACGTACAACAAAAACAAGCCGACTTTTCTTCTCCATCAATGGGCGGTTTCACATCAGCTGTCAATTCAGGTGCTAATACCGTTGGATCAGGCGCAGCTGCTGTCATTGGAGCCACTGCTGGTTTGGCCGCTGGTGCAATTGGTGGTGTTGCATTTTCATCTGCTCCTAATACTTCTTCAAATGGTTCAGGTTCTGCTGGATCATCTGATCGTGATATTAAAAATCAATTCAGTAAAGCTACCGTTGACATTGCTAATTATTCAAACCAAGTTAGTTCATTAACTGTACAAACTTCGAACATTAGTGAAAAACGTGCTAAATCACAAGCTGAGTTAAGCAAGATCCTCAAAGTTAAAGAGGACATTCAAAATAAGATTTCACAATTAAAATCATTACATGAAACCGAATCAACTAAAGTAAATGAGCTCCAAAGATCTTTGATTTCTGCCAAACAAGAAAATGAATCATTATCTCAAGAAGTTTCTGTTGCTGAAGCAAATTATCACGCTGAACAGACAAAATCACAACAATTACAATTACAATTAGAAGAATCACAAAAGGAAAGTCAACAAATGAAAGAAAGACTTTCTGTTTTGAATACCGATAACACCTCATTAAAAGGTGAAATTGAAGAATTGACTAATAAACTTAAACAATCTCATAACTTTTTAGCTGTTTCTCAACAACAAGTTTCTGTCGCTGAAGAAGAAAATCGCGATTTGACAGCTAGAGTTTCTGAAATATCAAAGAACGTTTCTGAAATTGAAAATAGAATCCAATTATTCTTTGCTAAAAAATCAGAATTAGAAAAACAAAATGATGAATTAGATGACAAGTATGGTGAATTAGCAAATCAATATGGTGAAAAATCATTAGCTTATACTACAGCATTAGCTGAAGGTGGTCATACTGGTGCATTAGCTGCTGCTGCAATTGCCAAGGATGTCGAAGGTTTCGCTCAAACTGGCTTAAACGAATCTCATGCTGTCGAGAATGATGACGAAGAAGTTCCAACAGCTGAATTAGATGATGATTTTGATGAAGATTTCATGACATCTTCTGCTCCAGTTTCTAAAGAAATTAAACCAGTCTCTGAAGAGAAACCAGTTGCTACTGAAACATTACCTTCTTCTGGATTTAGCGGTTCTGGAACACAAGAAACCTTAACAATGACTCCTGCTGTTATTACTGCTCCTTCTGAGACACAAAGTACCAGTGCTGGCTCTTTCACAACATCTAATGGCATTGATTCTTCTGTTGGTAAACAAGTTACTGAAACTGATGCAAGCTCACCATCAAACTCAGACTTCAACTTTTCTCAAGGCGCTAACACTCAATCATTTTCTTTACCATTAGGTAGACCACAATCTGCAACTTCAAGTGTTCAAAATAATCCTCCTCAATCAGTCAGAGGTGACTTGGATGTTTCTATGCCCCAATCTCCAACAAGTACAATTGCTGAGGAGGAAGCCGCAGCTGCAGCATCCCAAGAAATGTTAAGTTCTCAAGTCTTACCTGAAGGCAGTACAGATGAAAACATCGGAGTCACTGAGAATCAAACTGCTTATTATCAACAAGAAGATAAGGATATTGAACCTCCAACCTCTAACTTAGGTGATATCCGTACATCATCCGGAGGTGAGTCATTTGAAATGGTCAGTAAGAATGATGCTGAGATCTCAACACCAACCGAAGAACACCAATTAGATAACGATACAGTCACACAAGAAGCTCCTTCTACATCTGAAGATTTATCAGAAGAAGTTCCTTCCACTTCTGAAGATTTAACTGCGGAAGTTCCAGGTTCATTTGCATCAGCAACTGTTGATGAAACTTCGGTTGATGAAACCCCTGTTCCAAAATCTGCAGCTATTGATGAAGAATTTCCGCCAATCCAAGAATTGGACATTGATGATGATGATAGCTCCGAAGAGGAAGAAGATGCTAAAACTGAACAAGAACAAATGGAGCAGGTCCCAGAAGTTCCTGAAGTTCAAGAATCGGGCACAGCGGTCGATCCATCTGAAAAATTAGAAGTTCCAGAAAAACAAGTTACCGAAAAACCTGAGCTCGAATCTGAACCAAAACCAATAGAAGACATTACAAAAGAATCACCTGCTTTAACCATCAGTGATGATGACGAGTTCCATGACACTGTTCAAGAAGTCGACGAGTCAACTACTGCTCCTGAATTCACTTCCGCACCAGCTTCCTCTCATGTTCCAGAATTTACCGAATCTGCACCTGTTGCCGCAGCTACTACCTCATTTAACCCATTCACATCACAGAGTAATGCCCCTGTTACAGCAAATGCTCAAACTAAGGGAGCTGATTTGTTTGATGACCTTGATCTCGAAGAAGCTCAAGTTGAAGAAGGTGATGGTGCAGCTCCTCACTTTAGTGACTTCGGTGACAATTTTGGTTCTACCGGTTTCTTTGGTTCAAATGAACAAACCTCCGCCGATGGAAAATCAGGAAATGATGATTGGGAACAAGTATTTGCAGGTTTTGGTAATGATCCACAAAATTTAGCCGCCAAACAAACCCAGAGCGAAGCTCCAGTTGTAAATCAAATAGGCTCATTTTCTGGATCCTTATCTGAAGATGCTGGATTATCATTTACCAAGTCTGCCAATAATGTTTTGGAGACAGCTAAAAACGCTGTGAACGAATCTGCTTTGCCTCAAGCTCATAAGCTTGCCATCGAAGAATTGCAAAGTATGGGATTTGCTAAAGAAGAAGCAATCGATGCTTTGAATAAGCACGACTGGAGCATCGACGATGCTACTAATTACTTACTAGATGCTTCCTAAAATTATTGGTAGCTTAGTCCTGTAAGTATTTGGTATCTTAATGCTTTTCCTATGTTTTTCAATTCGTATTATTTTTTTTTCTTGAAAAGGCTTACTTTTACTTTACAAAAAATGCTTTATTTTTATTTTTACTTTATTTATATACACTTTTTATTTTTCTATACCCTTTTATTTATTTATTTATTTATTTATTAGTTTTGTACGATATATACACTATCTCTATTCTATTTCTATAATACTATACACCCATTTAAAATCAACTCAGAATTGAAAGTAAATATAATTTTTATTATACCTTCAAAGAATACCCCCTATGCGATCTTCTTTGAATCTATCTAAAATTTCGTGTCTCATATAGTACTGTTTTCTCTCTTTTCTATACGATTTCAGGAATTCTTTGATTCTAGGTTCGTCTGAGCTACTATCAGTATCCAGTATGTGTCTCTGTGGATCATCTGAGTATTGGTGATTCACAAATTCCTCAGAAATCTTAGTACAATTAGCGTCACTTTCTGAAGTTAAATGCTGAAGTATATTCAATATACCTTCTTTCTGAAACAATCTGGCGGTATCGTACATAGTAACTTGAAGCTTATTCCACTCATCCAATAACGATCTGTTTTTGCTTAAAGAGGCATTTAGTGGTTGAATTTCGCTCAGCACATTTGTTTCATAGTCTCTCTTCAATGCTTTCGCAAATTGTATTTGTTCTTCAAGTTTCTTAATTAAAGTATCCGCTATATGGGCAAATTTTGGGTCGGTCAATAAATAGCTCTTGATGATATTATGATTGGCAATGAAGTGCTCCAAATGGGTAAGGGTTAATTCTTGCATGTAAGATGGTAGTTCAACCATAATCCCATTTAGATCTGAATCAATCTCCCCTTTTCGAAGAATAGGGAATGGAGCATACGTAAGCTCCGGAAATGTTTCTGCCTGATGAGATGTCCGACTTGTAAAATCTGTATTCATATCCATAGTTTTTTTCATCATCAGGTATCCTGTTTGATCTGGCGATACAGATGTTGGTATAGGTGACATGGGTTTGGGAGGCAATGATGGCGCTTCATTACCAATTGTATTCATTTTGTTTCACAACTTCTAATTGCTGATATTTGTTTTGCCATATATCTGGTAGCAATGGAAATGGAATCTGGATATTAACTTTTATAAACGTTCATATTTATAGTCTTCCGCAGGAACGTCATAGATAAGAAGAGCATTGTTTATGTGACGCCATCCTTTATCTTCTGAGTTCAATACAGCCTCATCAGTCAACTATTAATCCCTACACCGATAAGAGATGGATTCCTGCATATGATCACATGGGAAAACCATCAACAATCGGCCAAATAATTAGATCAAGCCGCATAACTGGTATCTGGTTTACCCCACATTTCATATAAATGGCGAAGGCTATCTGCAATTGACCAATGCTATTATTATACATACATATATATATATATATATATGTCAGTCTAGAATTTTAAAAAAATGTGTTTTGATAAAAATATGTTATTCTATTTTACCAAAAAGACAGAAATTTTGAAGCTATATTAAGCAGTGCATAAAGCTACATCATTGAAATAAAAATGCCATACAATTTACTCATTCTGGAGTCGCCTGGAGCGAAAATAACTGCAACAATGTTTGTTATACACGGTTTGGGTCATTCGGCATATACAATGAAACCATTTGTGGAAAGGCTCCTGGAATATAATGAATTCAAGCATATTAGATTTATATTACCTGATTCAACTTTGGTAAAGATGACTGCAAGAAAGGGAAAAGAAACAAAATCTTGGTTTGATATTTATGATTTTATGAAATTTGAAGAACAAGATCACAAGGGAGCGTGGAAAGCTGCTTCCAACTTTAGAAAGCTTATAAAGGACGAAATCGAACTGAGAAAGATTCCACCTTCTCGCATAGTTGTTAGTGGGTTTTCTCAAGGAGCAGGAATGGCTTACATGACTACCGCATCGTTAGACATAAAGATACGGGCACTTCTATCTCTTAGCGGATTTATTCCTGTAGTGAATTCTTTTGCTACAAATGTAGTCAATGCTAATAAATCGACACCAATGTTACACTGTCATGGAAATGAAGATAATTTTATATTTCTGGATATAGCAAAATATAGCTTGAACTTACTTAGAAAAAATGGATTTAAAAACATCACATATAAAGAATACGATGGGTTGGACCACAGCTTTGGAAGAGACGACGAGTTCCAAGACGTGTGCACATTTTTGAAAAAGATGCTACCACCTATAAATGCAGAAGAGAAGTCAAAATTATAATAGCTATTGAGGTGTATAAATCTTTTATACCTGATTTGTTAACCGGTGGCTATATGTTTCCGGAACCACTTTCTACATCTTATTCTTCCTTATCTTCAATTACGTTATTTTTGTACTGTTTTTCAATATGAATAGCCCATAAAGCTGCTCCAGTAATATTTGTAAAGTAAAAATAAAAGCAAATAACAGGAATTTGCTCGAATGTACTTGTAATTATCCCAAATAATAAATACTGGAATCTATTTTGCGACCAAAAGTAGTTTATTTGTGCCCTATTGTACCCTTTGAGATGAAAATATCTACTATGTTGTTTGAAACCAGAGTTTGGCGCTTTCACAATAATCACAAGAATGGGTCCAATTAGTGGTATTAAGTTCAAGAGCAAACCAGCCAGCTGTCGAAATAACCAAAATGCTGGTCTCAATCCAAAAACGACCCTTCTATAAACTTTCGAGACGGTGTTTTCCCCCAGATATCCGGCTAACTCATCTTCCAAAACACCCTTACTTAATCGATTGACACCAAGACCCAATTCTTTATTAACCACATAATCAAAAGTTTCCTTAATCGGACCTGGTACAAGGAATTTCTTCGTTATGAAATTGACAAAGAAGGAGCTGACTTGAAAAATAGATGTAGCAAGAAGAGTTACAACACCACCCGTTGCCACCATAGTCAATATATAAGAAACAACCGCAATTGAATAAAGCAGGAAAATCAATATACAATATGCTGCTAAATTCTTTTTGAAGATCCACCAGCAATGTGAATGGACTGAAAAATAATAAATTCCCTAACATACAGTATGTGTTAGTATCTTTAAAATACATATATGTATTATCTTCCGGTGCCCTCTTACATAAAATGGATATTTTACGCTTTCAAAGATCCTCATGATAAATTTTTTGTCCTTGATTGGCTTTGAATAATTTAGAGAAAGATAACGCTAGCTTAGCTATAAATGAAAATCAGTGTATAAGGTGATGAAATGAGGGCTTGTTCTACATTCTTTTAAATCCCCCTTGTGAATCTGGTGACAGTGCGAGTAAAGAAAATGCACCCATTGCTATCGGCACATCCGTACACGCAAGATATTACACACGTAGCTTCAACAGGTCGCGGCACAGTAAAGGCTCATGTTGCAGTTCAGGACCACGCTCAATGGGAAATACAGACAGGGATTTGTTTTCTAACCAATGTAGTACCAGGAAAGGATTGATGAAAGATACAACGCTCTGTTCAATACTCAATCACATTAATAAAAATCTTTTAATATTAAAACGAGTTTATTTATTACTTAAAAATCATGATATAAAATTTCATAGGTATTTATCAGCAATTGAGTAATTTGGATACAACAAACTTAGCCACAAGTACTGACATCATGAGTACAGATCCCAATAATGTTGAAGGAACTTCAATAGTCAATTCTGTTGGCGGTGCTGTTGCTGGACTAAGAGATGGAAGTTCCAGTTTATTAAGAACTATGTCACCAATCCCATTTTTATTTGGATCTTCCAATAAGAGTAGAAATAACAGGCAATTGACATCCAAAGAAAAGAAATATTTTACAAATGTTGAAAAAGCACTATCCTATTTTGAGTCAGTAGATGAATGGGCAGATTACATTTCATACTTGACTAGACTGCAAAAGACAATTCAATCATACAGACCAGAAGAAACTAGATGGATACCAAAAGATTTTGAAATATCCAAAACACTCTCGAAATGTCTTTCTCCTAAGCTCCCGAGCGGTGTCCACAGAAAAGGCTTAGAAGTATACAGTGTCATATTTGATATCCTAGGAGAAACTAATTTAGGTAATGATATTAACATATGGCTTCCTGGTTTATTACCTTTAATGCCATATGCAAGTATAACAGTAAAACCGGAAATTCTCGGTTTGTTTTCAGAATATATTGCAACATTGGATCAATCTATAATTAGAGTTATATTGAAGTCAGTTTTACTGAGTTTGCTATCCGGTTTAGATGACACTACTTCTGAGTCCTTTGGACCAACAATTGAGTTAATTGATTCATTTAAAACACATTTGAAAGATGATTCACACTTTTGGCAATGCCTATTCTTATGTATAATTACTTCCCCGGACAAACGAACTGGTGCAATGGAATGGTGCATTAAGAAGCTACCATCCTTCACAGTAATACAAGAAGAAGGGGAAACGCAGCAAAGTCAGATATCTCATTCCTCTGAATCAACAACAACAATAACAACAAAAACAGGAGCTACGTCTGCTTTAAACTCCACTGATATTTGGAATAACAAACATGAAAAAGAAAAAATCTTGAAAGGATTATCAGAAGATGCAAAAGCTTGCGTTTCTCCAGAACCTGGTCTATTGATCAGAGCATTTGCTGAAGGTTTAAATGATGAGAATGTTTTTGTACAAAGAGGGTTCTTTGATCTATTGATTTCCAGATTACATTTAAATTCTCCAGTATTGCAAGTTTTGACTCCTAATGGAGATAAAGAACTACTTATCTTAGCAGCATCGAGAACTGTTCTTCGTAAGGATATGTCCATCAATCGTAGATTGTGGAATTGGTTACTTGGACCAGAGACAGAGACTTTACCTTCAAAATCTCATAGAAGTTCACTGTCGATTGAAAAAAGCGAGTCTGAAATAGCAACAATAATAGATACTCCACTCCCGAAACAATTGTCAAGGTTGGAATACTTTCAACTTTACGGTTTAGAATTATTCACAAACGCTCTTCTAAGCCTAGTAGAGTCCACTGATCCATCAAAGGCCAACATAAACAAATCAGTTGCATCTCGTATATGTATTGCTCTTATGGATCGTTGGGAGATTGGCCAATTGATTGTACCAAAACTACTGACTCCTATATTTAAAGCGTCCAAAAAAGCTATAGATGACAATGAAAAAAATAATGAATTGCCAATACTAAAATTGACTATTGATGAAGATGACGACAAGACTACTCAAGACGTACAAGAAGTTTTAAGATCGGCAAATTCATTTGTTGATAGTATCGAAGCTATTAATATATATTCAGAAATTTACTCTTGCGTACAAAATGATAATGCAGAATTACTTTCCTTCATCCTTAAAAATTTCCATGTCGAAGAAGAAGACATGGTAGTCAATCACATGCCACTTATACTCCTCGCCCTCATTGTGAAACAAGGTTTGAGTGTATCAAATGATTCTAAAATATTAACTCATCTTATGAAATCTTTAATTAACTCAATACCAGCAAGGGCCTTTTTGCCACTAGAACATAGTACATCTCAATATTCGGATCCAGCTGTAATTGGCAAAGACTTTGGAGAATTTAAGTCTTTTGTCACTGACAAGATTGGATCATTTTACAATTTAGACAGCGAAGAGGAAGTTAAAAATATGCCTTTTGAAACAGCAGACTTAACAGCAATTATCCTTTCATCTATGGTTTATATTATTTCGGAAATGCTTTCAACAGATCGAACAGGTGTTTTTACTTATTGTGAGTTACTAAAGGAACTTTTTGATCGTATTCCAACAACTCCACAGTCTAATTACAAAACAGATATTTTGCTAGCAAAGCTTCAAGATGAGTTTTCCCACAAAGTACTATCCGAATCAGATGTTCCAATCGCCTTCGGTATATCCATCATATTTCACTCACTAGTAAAGAATATGCAGAATTTCGATAAATTAAGATATTTAGGAATTGTCATTAACAGTTTGTGGTACTGTCTGATTCACCCTAGTGGTTTATATCAGGTTGAAGCTGTTAGAAGTATCTGTCGCTTAGATTTCACATGTGATCCTTGTCATATTGAAGCTGCACTTTCTTCCTTATTTTTGAAATCGGATTATTTTACAAGAATACGTGCATTTAACTGCCTATGGACACATATTTCAGCTATAAATGAGTCAGATATTATTTTAGTTCGACCATTGCAATTAATTCTTGATGATCTTAATGGTTTAGATGAAATGAGTTCGATAGCAGTTTCTAAGTGGATAAAGACAGCATTGCATTCAGGATCAATAAACAGAATTTTTAAGGTCTGCTGCAGTGGAATACTTCTTGGCAACCCTTTTATTACACGTGGTTCAACTGAGGAAGACGGGGAAGATGATTATGATCTATTTTCGTATAAGATCGAGACAATATATAATCTCTTATCAATAGATAAAGAATCTTTGGTACCAGTATTTAAATTAGAGATGTGTGTTATTGATAGCGATGCGGAAATTGCTATTGTCAAAGATAATGCATGGAATGTTTCGTCTTATAAGTCCCTGATATTTGCCATAATTATAAGATTTTTATCCACGATTGAAACTTTATCCACAGAAGGTGATATTCAAACAATTAACTCTGTATCAAGATGTATTAAGAAATGTTTAGAGCTGTTAGATATATTAATAGATGGCAGCGAATCGGAATTATCAGATTTATCCCAGTTATTATGTGTTCTTTGTCAGAGATTCAGTAAGTCTGATATACCAGAAGAGGCTGTTATTAGCAGCAGTTTATTTTCAACTTTATCTTTAATTGTCAAGATTTCGTCCAAAAAATCACTCAATATAAAGCTTCTCGAGACCCCTTCATATGAAGGATCCTGTGATTTCACAACATTTATTCAACGTGGTCTTTCCTTGACAAGATCCCATGTCGTTTTCTCTTCCTGGATCGACTTTATATTACTCACAGCTGAATATTATCCAGAGTTAATTTTTAGAACAACGTTCAAATTAGTTTGCACAATCTGTGACAAAGTGAATAGTTTATCCACAATAAATCAAAGTAATATACACCAGCTTAATGGAGATTTAGAAAATAAACACATAACTGAGGTTGATGTTGCACAAGTTGACCAAACAATATGTGATCTTTTAACAGGTTTAGAACAATTGGTATCATCTTCCCATACATACCTGACAAGATATGCAGGAAAACTCGATGGTAATGACTTTATGTTTGGAAGTTCAAGATCTAATACCGATTCTGGATTTTTTGGAACTGTTATGCAAGGAGTATTTCAGGTGGAATCACCAACCGATCGTGATGAACAGCTGAGTAGACGTATGATGATTTTAAGATCAGTCAAACTTTCTGTTCTAACATCATATGTCATCTGGACATGGGCTGATAAGAACTCCAAAATCAGAAATAGCGGTGGTCTTGACATCTCGAAAGATTCAAGGGACCGTGTGAGCAGCATTATTGAGCTTTCACATTCCTTCAATCCTGGGTCGCAACAGACGGCAGAATTGGAAACTAGTTTAGATTTCAAATCAACATCAGACAACCTAACTCCTGATTTATTGTTATTTTCTAAATCTATCAATTATAACGCGAATAAATTGAAATTTAGAGCTAAGAAGCTATTAGAGAAAATGTACGAGCTGGAAACGATAGAAACTTTAGAAACTTTTATTGGTTCTGAAAATGATACCGAAGCTAACCCTTCAACTTCAGTTTTCAAATTGCTTCATGTACTCGATGGTTCTCGTTCAGAGCAAACATTACCATTCTTACTTGATTCTCTTATTTCAAGAGTTAATATAAGCAGCTTAGAAACGAAAGACAGATCATCACTTTTGACTCAATTGACTGATAAGCGTATATCCAACTTCCTTGTTAGATACGTGTTATCATTAAGCAGTGACTCCATGGAGGACATATGGTCTCAAGTTCTACAATTCTTGAAGGAAGTGAATTCAAATTCTAGTTTATATAAGTTATTATATCCCGATATTTTAAAATTTGCATCCATAGTAGCTATCAAAATATCAAAGACCAGTTTTGGTGAGCAGAAGAAGATTAGAAAAGAAATGACAGATATTTTTATAAAGCTTCTTAACGCATCAGTGACAGCAAAGTATTCTGATGAAAGTGGATCTTCATCACTTTTCATTCCTACAAGTATCACACCGGCGGATGGCCTTATAAGCAATGATGGATCTATCACAGAAACCAGCTCTGCTGATGCTTCGTCTGTCATTTTCAACGAGACTAAAATTTTATCCGGCGATATCACCAATACTCACAGTCAACAATCTGCAAAATCACTTTCCATCAATAATCCGAAGAGAAATGCTGCTATTAAAGAGGAGCTATGTGGTTCATTGGTTGCCATAATCCCTAAATTGCGTTCGATTATTTATGAAGAGGATAAAGCAACTTCGTGTTTTTCAACTATTGTTAACTCAATTGCTGTTCCCGCTTTCAGATCATCTTCATTTAATTCAACTCCAAGTTATGTTTTAGATTTACTTATCGCATTATCAGAATCACCATTATCGGCATATTCAAAATCATGGAAATCTCTCTGTTTTGATGGAATTCTGATGGATTCGAAATTTTTTTCAATTAAATTTAATTCACTGCCTTCGTGGAATAAAGTTATTTATTCCTGGATTTATAATGATAAAGAAAAAGTATCAGATATTGTATCACGTATTGTCGCTCCTATATCAAACTCAACCTTGTTTAACTGGAATGATTCTGAAATTACTAATAGAGTGTTATCAATCAAAAGAGCTACTTATGTTTTGATGATCCTTCCTACTGATTCTTTATTGGTGAATTTTAAAGATTTTGAAAATAAGATTTACGAGGTATTGTCACTTTCCAATACTGCGCTACGAGCCGAGGTTTTTATTTTATTAAGGGCTTTAATACTAAGATTTACTGAGCAACATCTTGTCGATCTCTGGATTACTATCTATACAGGAATTCGGACTGTGTTATATGATATTTTGGCAAAAATATCCTCTTTCAAAACAGATGGAAAGGAAGCACTATCCTCACAGAGAAAACAGGAAATTGGCAGTACTCATCGCAGTTCAGATAATGAACCAACACAATTCCCTGATATTGATATTGATAACTACCTTGTTCTTCAAGTATGTAAGCTACTCGATGTGTTACTAATGTTAAAACCAGAAGAATTCCAACTGTCTGAATGGCTTTTCATTTCTGAAACAACAGATGCAATTTATAGAGATTCGAAGACTCCAATCTTTGGATTGATTGATCAATTATCTAACTTGAAAGAAATGAGAGCTTCCGTCGCGAGTGTTGAAATTACCTCTGCAATCGCTCTTGCCAATCGCGATTCAATTCGTGTTCCATTACTGGAAGGTATTAAGAAATTTGAGAAATTATCTGACCTGAAAGAATTCTTCCATATTTTATCCATTAATAACTACGAGAGTTGCTACAATAAGAAATCCATAGCTGTTGACCGTTGCATAAGCGATGTTTTCGATGATTTATTTGAATAATAATTTTTTAACTTCTGACTTTAAAATAAGCCTATTATATTTAATATATAGAACTAAAAATAATCTTTTATACATTTTTCTGTACTCATGCTTTGTAAAAACTCAACAAATGTATTCCAAAACTCTATAATTTATCTCACAACTTTAAAAATCTATAAACACTTAAAACTTCCCAACCAGCTTTTCTATGTATCACCAACTCGCAACTCCATTTTTGATGTGTATCATTATGAACTTTCAAAAACTGTTCAACGACTTCTGTAGGTTTGTTTCTAGCACAGAATAGTATATATGCCTCACCCTTTGGGGCCATTATGCTATCTAGCGAGTTCAAAAGTCTATTTGTGACATCCATTCCAGTTGGACCACCCATCAATGCAATATCTACCCATAAATCTTCTTCGTTTTCATTTTTGGGTATTGAAGGAACAGTTTCTGCGGGCACATATGGTGGATTAAATATCAGAATATCAATATCGTTGGGTCTGATAGCTGTAGTTAAATCAGATCTTACTGTATCGGCATTAAAAGATGTGGCATTATGTTTGTTTGTTCGAAGGAATGTATCACAACTGAAAGGATTGAGATCTGTAGCAATAAAGAGGGCATTTGGCATTATATTTTTATTTATAAAAGTGGTGACAATTCCACTTCCAGCCCCCACCTCAACAATAAGTGGTAATTTATGACTAAATTCCTTTTCATTTAAATAGTCCTTAATTTCTTCAAATAAGTCTAATAGCAGAAATGAATCTTCTGCAGATTCGTATACCCTTTCGTAATCAGCACCAACAACAACAGGCGTCTCAAACATCTCTTAAAATCTATGTGTTGTATATTCGATTTTTATCCATGCTCTAGCTGCTAAATAGCAAGAGAACAGTCAATTTAAAGAGTAAAACAAGACTAATATAATAAAACATATTTCATGAAATCCTTTTGCAAAATAATTTCCCCGGTTTGTAAAATAAAATCCTGCTATTATATGCGGTGTATAGATGTGACGCTTCAAAGCACTGAATCTCTGAGTCAACCCATTTTATTGTTAGAATCGCCGCCTAGCTTCAGTGCGAGTGCTTACTTAGCATTCAAATAACAAGTCCGACATTTGTTGATATCAGTGAAACTTGCTAGCGCCTGTTATATAAAAAGGTCAGATTATTCGGTGTGTATAGATCGTGTAATATTAATGTATATAATTTGTTAGAGTAATAAACATAAACATACTTGATACTCAAAATGGTTGAAATCAAAGTTCGTGTATGTATACCTACTTCAATGATCTGAGTTTTTTTTAGTTTTTAATTGTTACTAACTGGTTGAGTATTTTCATTTTCCCAAATTTTAACTATTGTCATTTATGAATTAATATAGAGTTTAACAGGTAGAATTGTATGTTTGATATTTTTTGTTTGATTCTGTTGCATATTGATTTTAATTTCATTTAATTTCATCTGTAAGCAGTACTCATAACTATTTTATATTTTTTTTCTAATTACATTACTAACCACATGGATTATAAATATGATATTCTTTGATACATTTTATGTTATTAGATCCCAATTGATGTTGAACTTGATCAGAAAGTAAGTATTTACTATTATTATTGATACATTTAATCCCAGCGCTTAATACTAACATCATATTACATAATTTAATTTCAATTTTGGTAGGTCATTCACTTGAAAGAAATTATTGAGGAGAAAGAAGGTATTCCGCCACCACAACAAAGATTCCTTTTTTCAGGCAAACAATTGTAAGTATATTCAATGACTTGGATCTAATCTTATTTTAACTGATGTTACCCTAATTATCCTTTATTGTTCAAACTACTAACGCTATTTGATATAACAGAGACGATCAAAAGACGCTTGCTGAGTGTGGTGTTGTTGCTGGTTCTAATTTACATTTAGTTCTATCACTTAGAGGTGGTTTTTAAGTGGATTTACATAACGAATAATAACATCATATGGGCGTTTGGAACAGATTGACATTTCTGTTGCATACAACTCTTTGTCTGTTGCCTAATATTAGTATTTTTTATTCCATATTCAAGAATCGTCTCCTTTTTGCTTTGTATTACTTTATTTTTGTTAATGATATTATAATTTTATTTATTCTTTGAACTAATTTTGAAGTAACTTTCCGATTCCTTTTTGAAAATAGGTTGAATTATAGTGCATAGTAGGTCATTTGTGTGGTGTACGGAGGTTCCTGATGTCTTGTATGAAAGTTAAAAATGTAGTTTAAGCGTAGAGTGCGCAGCGTGTTTCTTGTGCGGTTGTAGTAGTCTTCGGGCTGGTCTTTTGTCTGGTGAACTTTTCAGCAAAGAGAAGCAAGATTGTAGATCTTTTAGATCTATCAATAAGATAATAACTTCATATAGGTCATAATTTTTCTGTATAAAAACACTATTTTAATATATATATATATATATGTTTTGTTTGTCAATGCGTACACGTTAACTGGATAATTTGAAGTGGCAGCGTATTCAACGAAAGAAAAAAAAAATGTTTGAATTCATTGCACTGGCCCCATATATTCAAGATGGAACCTTTGCTAGTCATTTGAACACAACAACACCGACTACGAATAATTTGTCTGCTGGTGATGATACACAGGAAGCGGAAGATGACGATATTGTTCCCTCATATGACGATGGTAATGAAGATGACGATGATGCATATGATCCTTTAAATCCTTCTGTTGACGAAGACTCTGAAAAGGAGTCATCATCAAATATAGAATCACCAGAAGAGCAGGAAAAGAAAGATGAAAGTTCTGAAAATGCTATCAAGGAAGAAGAAAAAGTAAAAGAAGAGGAATCCAATGATCAAAAATTGGAGGAAGATAAGATAGAGGATTTAAAAACAGAGGAAGAAACTAATATAAAAAATGAACAAGAAGAAGTTGATTCTGAAAAGGATAAATCAAAAGATGTCAATGTTGGTAGAACTAGGGCTAGTTTTCTTCAATTTGATTCAAAATTTCATATTCTTGCCGACCCTGGTTGGGATGGTATATCAGATCTTAGTTATTTAGATCCATTTATTCCATTAGTTGATTTAATAATTTTGTCACATACTACAATTGAACATATTGGTGCATTTGCACTACTTCTTTATAAATATCCATTGTTAAGAAAAGTCAAGATTTATGCTACATTACCTATTGCTAAGATAGGTAGAATTTCTACTATTGAGCTTTATAGAAGTTGTGGTTTAATTGGACCTTTGAAGAATGCGGTTATGGAGATTGAAGATATAGAGGAAGCATTTAATAGAATACAAACAGTTAATTATTCACAATCTGTTCAATTACAAGGTAAGTTAAGTGGTATTACAATCACAGCTTATAATGCAGGTCATACAATTGGTGGATCGTTTTGGCTTTTAGCTAGAGATACTGAAAGAGTAATTTATGCACCAACATGGAATCATTCAAAGGATTCATTTTTAAAAGCATCAAAATTTATAACATCGAATCTTATAAGGCCTACTGTTTTAATCAGTGGTTCTGATTTAGGTTCATCGATGAGTCATAAGAAAAGAATTGAGAAATTTATAATGTTAGTTAAATTATCTTTATTCAACAATACATCTGTTGTATTACCTACATCAGTTGGTGGTAGATTATTAGAATTACTCCCTGTGATAAATTCTAATATAAGTCAAGAGATTCCAATAGTTTTAGTATCATGCAGTGGTAATAAAAGTTTACAATTTGCAACTAATATGTTAGAATGGACATCACCTGAAGTTATCAAAATGTGGGAAAATCAGAATAAAATTTTATTTGATTCATCAAGGGTTAAATTATCTACTGTTGAAGGGTTAAAAGATATTCCAGGTGCCAAGATTGTCTTTGTTACAGGCGGTGTTGATATGCAGGAAGGATCAATAAGTAGATCATGTTTTGTTGAGATGGCATTAACTGGTAATACAGTATTAATGATGACAGAGAGGCCAAGTTATAATACATTTGGTTATCAATTATATGAAACATGGGAGATGTCGACTAGAGCAAGTAATAATTTAGAGGATGGTGCTTTTGTATCTTTAGATAAAAATTTCCAAAATATTAAATTTGTCAATGAAGTTAATATTAATAACGAATATGATATTTCTAAATATAGATCAATTGTTGAAGAAAGAAGGTTACAACAAAAGAAAAGAAAAGATTTAGAAAGAAAAAATGATGTTATTGATGATCAATTACTTTTAGATATAGAATCTGAGTCTGATTCTGATAATGAAGATATTGATGAAGATATTGACGAAGATAATTTAACACAAAGTGTGAATTTAAAAGATTCTGTTGGCAATGGTGAAATTAGAAGTGAGAATGGAGACAAAATTAAAAACTCAGAAGTTAATAATGATGATGTTGAAGGATATACTATTAATAGATTACAACAAGAAATAAATTCCGCTAAATTTGGATCTTATTCATTAAAGGATATTATTAAGTTGCCTATGGATTTTGATGTTAGAAATACAAAAGGTCGTAATAAGATGTTCCCATATACATATAAGAAAAGTAATATTGATGATTATGGTGAAGTGATAAACCATTCTGATTTCGTTAAAGAAGAGGAAAATATGCCAATTTTGAATAAAGTTAAGATGAACAGTAACGGAAGAAAAAATGATAGCAATAATAATAATGATGATGATGATAAGGATAATGACGATGATGATGAGTATGAATATATTGAAGTTGATGATAATGCAGATGCTTTTAAACGTAGGAGATTGAATGGCAATGTGAATGGAGAAGTTATAATAGAAAGAAATAACAAAAGATATAGAAAAGTGAGAAGAAAAAATATTGGAGGTCAAGAAGGAAGTATTGATGATGATACGGTTTATGAATTAGATGCATTAGGAGAGCCTAAAGAAAGGGTATCATTTGATGTACCATTAATAAATATTAGATGTGGATTAATTTATCTTGATTTAGAAGGTTTAGCAGATTTAAGATCAATGATTTTAACATTTAATGCATTAAAACCACGTAAAATTATTATTATTCCAAATTTTTCTGTTGGATATGGTGGAGATTGTAATAAATTAATACAATCAGTTTCTAAGCAACATAAGAGTATATTAACTAGTGAGATGTTATAT
Organism: [Candida] boidinii; assembly: GCA_001599335.1. Lineage (NCBI taxonomy): Eukaryota > Fungi > Ascomycota > Pichiomycetes > Pichiales > Pichiaceae > Ogataea > [Candida] boidinii. Next base: position 2,872,979 of record BCGP01000001.1, on the reverse strand, counting down.
TCTGATACAACATATAATTATCGTAATGGTATATTAGGTACAGAATATTTAGTTGCTAATTTTAATAAAGTTGTCAATCTTGGTAATGTTATTACCAGTTATGAGATTCAATTAAATGATAAACTAGATAGATCATTACATTGGCAGAAGATTACTGGTGGATTTTCTGTAGCACATGTTGTTGGTATTGTTGGAGCTAAATCTTTGACGTCTACTGATGGCGGTGAAAAGACAGTCAAAGAGATTACTGATGGTGAGAATCAAGATACAGATGCTGATAAAAATCAAGATGATGAAGATGGTTCAGAATTTAGAAAGAAAGTGTACGTATTAGACCAACTGGATAACAACGCAACATCATTAAATTCATTTAATAAATTAGCAATTGGTGATATTAAGTTAACGGAATTAAGAAATAAGCTTATTAATATGAAACATAATGCTGAATTTAAAGGTGACGGTACGTTAGTTATTGATGGGCAAGTTGCAGTTCGTAAGATTACAGAAGGTAATATTGTAGTTGATGGTGGTGCTAGTAAATTATTCTATGAAGTTCGTGAACTTGTACAAGAAATGTTAGCATATGTTTAAGAAAAGAAATTGATGTATTGTGTAATTTTTAAACTCATGTATATGTATATTTATATAAATAATATTAGATTATTAAAATTAATTTGTTAATTAGATTTAGTAAGAGTATATTTCTGAATTAGAAAAAAAGTATGTGATGTAAAAAAGAATCAGCATGGAATATACCCCAGAGTCATGTTGAAATGTAAATTTTAATATAAAATATAAATAGAATCATAATTAAACAGCAATGAATGAATCAATGAATCAATCAATGGATCAATGGATCAAGACGTAGCTGGGCCCTGCAGAATTCCGCGTCATGTCATTGACTGAGTGGCAACTTGTATCGCCCGGTCTTCTTTTCCTGTCTCCGTGCTGCTTCTCCACTTGCCACCCTGCTCGCCACCCTGCTCTTCCTGCGCCTGTTCTTGGCCGGTGACTCTGCCAGATCTGTTTCTTGGGATGCAGCTTGGCGGTCGGTACACCCGGCTGGAAAACTTTGGCCCTTGGCCATACTGCAAGCCACTGCTCCACGCCACTGCTCCTGGCCGGGATACAGCAATGCGGAAGCTGATAAGCGAGAGCGATAGCGGACAAAGTAAGGCCAGGGTCTTATCTGTTACGTAAGCAGATCAGTAGTGAACGTAGGTCCTTAGCCTCTCTCTTTATCTTTATCTCTATCTGTGTATTTGTGTATTTATAGATCTAAAGGTTAGCGCTATTGAACTATATTGGCACTAGTGTCTTGGACTCGCTTTATTATACGATATCAACTGATACGAGCCATCGAACCTTGCTGTCCCTTTCTACTTTCATATATATATATATACGTTTATACGTTTCATCCTGTAATTTCTATTTGTATATTTACTGTTAATATTTCTTGATTTTTTTTAAAAACTAATACTATTACTATTACATACCCGTACAATGTTCCTTTTCGATAAATTTAGATCTCAGCCGAGTTCGTACAAGAGAAAAAAATTATATAAATTTGGTGAAATATTAGGTGTTGGTTCTTTTGGTTCTGTAAGATACGGTGAAATCATTAGGAAAGATAGATTTAATGATATCACAAGTGATTTTGAGGATGATGATTATGAGGAAGATGAGGAAGATGAATGTGAATATGAAGGTGATGAGAAATCTGACAATGATTTAAATAATGACAATAATAATTATGACAAAGTTGCAATAAAGATAATTTCCAAGAAATTATTAGAAAAAAATAAAGATGAAAATAATAAAGAATCAATAATTGATGAAATTAACTTATTAAAACAATTAAACAATAAAAATATAGTTAAATTTATTGATTCATTTGAAAGTAAAGATAGTTATTATATTATTACAGAATTAGCAACAGGTGGTGAATTATTTGATAGAATTGTTGAAAAAACTGTATTTACTGAAACTGATGCAACTAATATAATTCATCAATTATTAAATGGCGTTAATTATTTACATAATATTGGTATAATTCATAGAGATTTAAAACCTGAAAATATTTTATTTAAAACTAAAAATGATAATTCTGATATTGTTATAGCTGATTTTGGTATTGCTAAAAAGATTCAAAATTTTAATAATGATAGTAGCGATGATAGCGATTTACAGCAGCAACAACAAGAACAACCTTATCTTATAGGTTACGCAGGCTCTTTCGGATATTCAGCTCCTGAAACGTATACAGATGAAGGATATTCTTACCCTGCAGATATATGGTCAGTTGGTGTAATCACATATACGTTATTAGCAGGATTGATCCCATTTAGATCAGAAACAGTTGTAGATTTTTTAGATGAAGTTCAAGCTCCAAATTCAGGAGTTATATTTTATGATAAATATTGGAATCATATTTCTAATGATGCTAAAGATTTTATATTATGTGCTCTTGAATTAAATCAAGATAAAAGATTAACCGCTAAAGAATTATTAAACCATAAATGGATAACTTCGCATATCCAATGTAATAAACTACAGTCTAATGATAATATATCTGTTAGCGATAATTGTGATTTACAATTACAATCTCCATTGAATAGTAAGTCTTCACTTGAATTATTGGATCAAGTTGATACAGTGGTTGAGGAGCCAACTGAATTTGAAGAGCGTATATCTCAAGTTGCCACTAAAGACACAAGTGAGAGTACACTAGGCAAATTTCAAGACGATAAAGCAGTGAGCGAGTATAACTTATTGGCAAATAAAAGTCTTAGAAGTAATTTAAGATCCATGAAAAAATTTAAGAAAATTATAAGAATTGTTATGATGAAAAATAGATTTAAAAAATTAAGAAAAGAATTGAAAAGTCAAGGTGAAGAAGATACTAATGATTATGGATTCGATGAAGATGATGATGAGGATGATGATATTGACAATATAAACAATAAGACTAGTAAAGTCAGCTTAAACGACGACGACGATGAAGATGAAGATGATGACGATGAAAGTACTGAAGAGTCGTCTGAGGATAGTGGTGGCTTAGAGAGTAAAAAATATGGTAATTATACATATAAGAAAATGTATAAGAGATTACGTTCTGGTGCAGCAGCCGTTGCTGCAACCGCAAGGCGTGGATCTGGTTGTTTTGATAGAGAAAAGAAAACAGATTCAAATTTGAAAGAAGAGTCGACATCTTCTCAATTAGTTTGATTTAACATACTCCTCACTTATATAAATACATATAAATGCCTTTATGAATTAATATAAAAATTTACAATTTTTTTAAATAATAATTGTAGTTAAATTGAAATAAATTAAGATTAAAGAATATAAATGTGCGAAAAAATTAAGTTTGGAATTGATTTGATTTATTCATTTTTCGATTGTTTTTCAAAAAATAAATCTATATAATACAAATAAAATTAATAATGAAATTAAAGCAATTGGAACATATTGTCTTATTAAAGCATCAAAATTAATCTTTTGAGCAGCTTTTTTATATTTTTTTGATTCATTTTTTAAAGTATATGATAAATCATTTAATTTATCTAATGAATCACCTCTATATAATAAATCTTCAATATTTTTTGTCATAACTTTTTTAACATCAGATAAATCATTATTTAATTTATCTAAATTACTTTGTGCTCTTGCATCTTCAAATAATTTTTTAGTTTTTGAAATATATGAATCAAAATTAACAAATTGATAAGGTCTAATATTAGGATTAAGACATTCTTGTCCATGAATATGATTAAATTCATTTGAAATTTCACTTAAATATGAAAATGCTAATTTTCTAGGAAATGACTTTTCACAAATACACATATATACAATTGAATTTAATATTAAATAATGTAATGTATATTCTCCACTTTCAATTGAAGCTCTAGATTCTGTATTTGAATTCATTTTTTGTACCAATAATTTTGCCTTTTTCTTTAATTCTATTAAATTAATATCAGATGAATCATCAACTGAGCCAGATAGTGGTAAACCTATTTTAAATTAAAAAGATAAAAATAAAAGAAAGGGAAAGAAATTAAAACAGATTAATTTTGTTTCATATTAAATTCCAGTTTTAAAAATCATAAATTCATATTCACATATAGTGTAATGATAATATGAAACTTAAAACATTAAATATATATAGTTAGTCATATGAATCCTAACATAAAATGTGAAAATAATCAATGATATACAATATACATACCATTATCTTTAAAAATTAAAGTTGAATCCATGATTTATTGCAAAGTATTTTATATATGGATGGTATCAATGGTGTATAGATATTTAATATCATTCATATTTATAGGTACATATATATCTATATATATATATACGTAGATGTTCCTGAACCTGAACCTGAATCTGAATCTTGATCTGTATCAATGCTTAATGCTTGTAGACCACGCAAGCCATTAGATCAACTGTGAATCAAAGCAATAATAACACCCACCCTGGTATTCGAGGCTCGGGGACTCGCGTGTTCAGGCACACGTCGGCCCATAATCCAGCACGCCTTCCACCTCCCCCTACATCTGCATCCGCCTACAGGTAACCGCCTGAACCACGCACGACATCAAATTCTACACAGTCGGTGCAGATCGTGTTCTGTCACGTGAGTATCCCGTTATGGCACCCAGATGCAGAGCCATGTACGCTATTTCCATATAACGCTATTTCTGTATTAGACAAGGCTCTCCTTACTGCAAAGTGATTTCCCTGTCATATTCTTACTCTGGAGAAGCTGTCTCTTCAGCTCATAAAGCTCATAATCTCATCCCACTTCAGGCGTACAGAAGACTCACTGAAGACTCTGAACCTTCTCTGCCTTTTCAAACAGCGCTTAGACGTGGCTCCAACACTACTGAAACATTTGCCCCTGTCTGCTTAATGCTTCCATGGTTCTCCCACTTAAACCCTTGGACCCTTCATCTATCACTGTTGACTGTAAAAAGCAATGTTTTGACTTCTCATACTTACTTTTGGAAGATACTCTTCGCTATTTCTTATTTTACTATAAATCCCTTGATTCATAATTGTCTATCGCAGAGCATTTTTTTTACCAAATAAAGTACTTTTTTTTCATTATCATTTATTTTACCAAAAATGGGTGTATGTTATTTTAGTCTGACTCTCGACCTTATTCAAATAAATACTAACTTATTCTCCATAATATAATTAAGCTCGGAAAATATATACATTACGGAATTGATTTTCTTTTGTTATCTATGCTTTTAGCAGGTGTTCATAAGACAACAGGTTTAAGTTTAAATATTAATTCTTTAGCCAAAGCCGATGATAGTAGATCATTCTTAAAGAAATATTTAAGTTTTGGTGAACATTTATTTAACGGATTTTGTTCATTATGCCGTAGATCAGGTTTATTTAAAGAAAATAAAATTGAATCTTATGAAGATTTAAGTAACGCTGTTAAAAATACTGTTAACAACCTTGTTTCAAGTAACAATTTACAAGGTAATTCAAGTAATGGAACTGGTTTCAGTATTTCTCAAGAACAATTAGCCAACATTCAAGCTCAAGTTACTTCAGCTATTCAACCAACAGCTGCTGGTCAAAAACAATAAAGATGTACATATATATCTGTGTGCGTCTTTAATTCACTTCTTATTTAAACGTTTATTTTATAAGGTATTTTCACCTCATATCTTATTTATACATACCTAACGTATTATTTTGTCTATATTTATCTATTCAAGAGTTTTTCTTTTTCTTTTTCTTTTTCTTTTCTGTTCAATTCTTGTTATATTCGGTTGGCTACAATATATTTTATTATTTAACATATCAACTTATTATTTCTGTTACTTTGCCTTCTATATATACATCACCAACCCGTTCTACGTCATTATAAAACGTATGCTTCAATCCCCACATACGTATTTTATCAGTTAAGAACGAATATCGATGAATTTTAAGATACAAAATTAATTACAAAATACTCATTGTATATTTGAATTAATTATCTTAATTTCCTTTAATGGGGCGTCTATTTAAAGAAACAATTATAGGTACCATAAGGCAAAGGAATACAAATAATACAAAATAGTAATATTAGTAAATTTTAAATTTTTTTATATTTATTTTTTAATAAAATATATATACATATAAATCTTTATCAATGAATGAATTAATGAATGAATATTTATTCTTCTTCTGGAACTAAAACATCAGACTCTTCTAATAATTGAGCTAATTCACCAGATTGACTCATACTAGTAATAATATCACAACCACCAACAAATTCATTATTAACATATAATTGTGGAATAGTTGGCCATTCACTATATTCTTTAATACCTTGTCTTAATTCAGGATCTTCTAAAACGTTATAAGCAGCAAATTTTTCAGGATCAACACCTTGTTGTCCCAGTATTTGAATAGTAGCTCTAGAGAATCCACATTGTGGGAATTCAGGTGTACCTTTCATAAATAAAACAACTGGTGCTGAATGAACAGCTTTATCAATTGCACTTCTGGTTTCTTCAGAAATAAATCTCTTAGAAATTGGTGTGAAAACAGTTCTTGCTTGACGGGCCTATAAATATAAATAAATAATATGTTAGTAAATATAAATAAATAATATGTTAGTAAATATAAATACAACAAAACAAAGCAAAAAAAGTATAAAAGATTTAAAAGATTTAAAAGATTTAAAGACATCTTGTATAGATTTATCTACTTACAATTAAACCGGTTTGGAATAAACTTCTCTTAAACATAATGGTTATATAAATATGTGTCTTTACTACTGATAAAATAAAAATTCCAATAGATTGTACAAAAAAAAAGACTGAGTACTCATATATATAAGTATATATATATAAATATTGGTATATATCTAAGATCCATCCATGAGTACATACGATCTTCTCCAGATTGATCGCTTAATTGGTTCCAATCTCTGATTCGGTACAGTTTGCTCGTTTGCTCGGCTCCTGCGCTCGCAGCTCTACAGCTTTTTTTTGCCCACAGCCGCCACAGCTTTAGAAACGCTTACAAATCAGCACAAGCGAGTATATTATTGGACTGAGTATCTGCACCCGTGCACTGCATCTGAAATTCCCTTAAATTATCTAACCATCAGATTTTATTTAGATATTAAAAAGATATGATTGATTCTTAATCATTTGATATTTAAAACTATTTAAAAATATTTGGTTTGTAACAACAGTCTTTAGCTTATAACTAAATTGGCAACCATATTAACAGAAGATTTTTAAAAGGAAAATGCCAAAGATACGTACAATAAAAAAATATAGATCAAATCCACCAGAAGGTTTCCAGAAAATTGAACCAATTTTAATAAAATTTAATAATAAATTAAAAGAAGCTGAATCAAAAAATATAAAATTAAATAGACCCAAAAATGAATCATTATGGGAAATTTATAAATTAAATCATCAAAGATCAAGATATATTTATGATTTATATTATAAAAAAAAAATTATTTCTAAAATTTTGTATGATTGGTTATTGAAAAATAAATTTGGTGATGGTGATTTAATCGCAAAATGGAAAAAACAAGGTTATGAAAATTTATGCTGTATTAAATGTATTAATGTTAGTGAAAGTAATCAAGGTACTACATGTATATGTAGAGTTCCAAAGGCAACTTTAAATAAAAATTTGGCAATAACAGCAATAGGAGATAGTAATGATGATGATACTAGTGATGAAACAAGTGTTAAATTAGGTAAAGAGAAAGATATCAAATGTATGACTTGTGGTTGTCGAGGTTGTGCCAGTAGTGATTGATGTTATCATCTTGCTGCTTTAATTTCTTATTTTGTAAAATTTATTTATATATATATATTGTATATTGATCTTTGTACTTATAGACTTGCATTTTTGTATCTTTAATAATATGCTTTTTAATTAAATTATTATTTCACATGGCTTTACTAGAAGTTTACAAACAAGAAATTGTAGAAAAAATAAATATATTACAAATATAAAAACATAAAATAAGAGTGGGAATAAAAAAAGAAGAAAATTTAAAAAAACAAACAAAAAATATAATTTATTGAAAATAATTCAAATAAGTTCAAATAACTGGAGCTGGTGTTTCTTCTGATTCTTGAACAAATGGATTTTCAATCACTTCAGCACCATCAGCTGGAGAAATAGTTAAGAGTAAAGGACCTCTAACAACAACTAAACCAAGATTTCTGGTTTCCTTAGTTAAAACAGAGTCATCTTCTGGGTCTGTATATAATTTAAACAAAAATTAAAAAGAGAAGAAAAGAAAAGGAGAATGTGTTAGTATTTTGCATGCACAACAAATAACAATAAAATAATGAAAATCAAATAATATAAACTTACTTCTTAATGTTTCCTTGACTTCATCAAGAACAAGATTCATAAGTTGATCAAAACCTTTTAAAATACCATTAACTGTAAATAAATAGTAAAAGCAAAACAATATTTGCGTATAAAATCAATTAGAAATTTATAAATGTTAGTATTTGTGATGAAAATTATAGATAATATATATCATTGATACTTACCAGAACGACCACCAATTAAAGTGACACATATTTCTTTGTCTTGATATTTGTTTAAATCTAAAATGGCATCTCTTTTTGGACCTTCAACTTTAATATTGTTATCCCTCCTTTGATTTCTTCTGTTGTTGTTGTTATTATTGTTATTGTTGTTATTGTGATAATTGTTGTTGTTATGATAGTTATTATTATAACGCTGTAGAAATAAATTGTCAGTACTCTCGTTAAAAAAAATTATAAAACTGATTTGTGATACGTATTAGTTTACTTACTCTGTTATTGCTGTGGTTATTGTTATTATTGTTATTGTTGTTACTGGAGTTAGAACCAGACTGGTTATTGGTATTATTATACTGTTGACCTTCCATATTGAAATCTTTATTGCTTAAGTATCTAAATGGTTTACTCAATACCTGATTGAAATATCTTGTGAAAATATGAATACCTTTATAGATGATTCACATATACCAAACCACCTTGACATTTTGAGACTGGCTTGAAGTAATGTTCATTGTCAGTTCAATATTTTCCACTTTCAGGAATCTCTCGTAAGCTACTACCTCTTTCTTCGGTGCGCATTCCTTTGGCCGTCCCGCGGTGCCTCTGCCTGGAGCGATTTTCTTATTTGTCTATAGCGTCCATCGACCGAACCCTGGGGAATCCTTTCTCTCCGAAGAGCTCTAGGCCGAAGAATTCTGGGCCGAAGATCCATACGGACAGCCGTATGAGACAAGTCGGACATTTGTGCCCTCGCCTGGAAGAAAAACAGAGTATTTCCTTTTCTGCTTTCTCCTTTGCTTTCCGTTTTTCTTTTCTGAATCTTGGTCTTGCGATTCCCTTGTCTAAGGGTACAACATTGGGAAGATTTGTATGATACTATATTGAAGTGAAGTTAATGGTTCAGTTTTGCCACCGGATTTTGAGTTGTGCGAGTGTCTTCTCCACAAACATTAAGCTTCAGCACTGGAAAGAGATGTCATTTTCTCAGAAATGTCTATAATAATTGAAGATCTAAACGGGGCAAATCCGATTCTTAATACTTTCTTGATTCCATTCACTGGAAAATCTGAGTATTCTTGTGTTGTTAACATTCACAACTATGAAATAAAAGTATATGATTTCAAAGAAGAAAGAGAAAGTGGGGATAAGCTAACAATAGACCCTTCAAGTAGCGTATCACTTAAACTCGATAGTAACATTGTGGCAGCTAATCATATTTTACCCCATAAACAAGAATCAGAGTGGTTAATTATCCTTACACAATTGAATGAGCTTTATATAATTAGCTTTAGCATAGAAATTAATGATTTTATAATTATAGAGAAATTAAATTTTAAAGAAGCAGGAATCAGAACCAATGCAAAACGTTTAAAAGAAGGTCTTGATCATGATGAACAAGTATCACCAATAATACCAACAAAGGCGTATATAAAAGTTGATGAAAACAATAGATTTATTATTGTTCATTCAATTAAAAATTTTGTACAAATTCTTGAATTACATCCGGATAAGTTCAGTTTGTTCAATAAAGTTAAAACAAATTTAATATACAATGATAACTTTAAAAAACAAAATGAACTATCAAAAAGATTGTCATCTTATAGATTATTTGATAAAAATATATTTTCATTCAATTTTAACAATTTAATCAATTCAAGTAAAATAATTGATATTTTCTTTCTTAAAAATGAAAAATCTTTATTCACTTTAGATGCAAATGGTGGTGGTGCCATTTTTGCAATAGTTTATAGAGATTTAAATATGGATTATTTAATCTCATATTTCCAAATGATAAAAGTTTTAGACCAACGAGAATTTTTAGTTGACTTGCTAAGAACATTTAAAGTCCCTAGTGATGATTCACCAGAATTGATCATACCATTAAATACAGGTGGTTTAATGGTAATGTTCAATACAGAATATTATATATACTCTCCTGTAACATTTTCTTATGCATTTCAACAGAAACAGCAAGGCGATAATAAAAAACTGGATACTACAAAACCATCTCTAAAAGGTAACAAAAGAGTTATACATCAGCTGTTAAAATCCGAATTTTCTTTAGGAGAATTTACTACCTATCTACAGTTGAATAATTCAAAAATCTTATTATTGGATAGTTTTGGAAATAGATATTTGATAAGCATTGATTTTGGAAATTTTGATTCATTAACAGAATATGAAGAAAATTTACAAAAACCAATTTCCAGTAGACTAAAGAGAAATATCAAGACGAAATCTCCAAGATATAGTATAAAAGAGACAGATGTTCGTGATGATAACGATGAAGACGATAAAGATTATAATTCTATAAAAAATTCAAAAATTAGTATAGATATTAAAAATTTAGATTTCCATTATTTGAACAAATCCGATTTTACAGTTAATAATATTGCAAGGATAAATAGCAATACATTTATTGGATCATATTTTTCACGATTTGGTTTGTTTAATTTAATTAGTGATGAATCTTCACAAGGATCTAATAAAATAGATTTTTTACAAGAAAGGGAATTTAATGCTATTACAAGTATAGAAGATATAGATGTACTTACTACAAACAAAGAGCTGATTTATAATGATGATAAAATAGCGTTTAATACTAAAGGTACCGATTCTGTAATTATAAAATCACTAAACTTAAATGATAAATATAGACTCATATTGACAAATGATACAATTAATTTTAAATTGACAATTTTGAGAATTATTGATAATTTTGAGATTTCAACATATAAATTTAATGAAGATGTTGATGTATTTGATATTATCTCAACAATAGGTTTGAAATTTTTAAACGAGTTTGTGGAAATTGGAGACGATGAATATCATGAAATTCAAAAATCGTATAAGAATGGATTCATAGCGTTGAGTAATAATAGTGACGCCAGTGATAGCAATACCAGTTCTTCAAATTCTAGTGAGATCATATTGTTTTGCATTACTGATGATGATAAACTTACAATTGAAAGTGTTGGTATCTTTAATATCAGTAGCTTTACCAGATTACTGAAAACGGACAATAGTAATGGGACTTTGCTGTGTATTTCAAATTATTCAATTTATTTTTTGAATCTCAAGCTTGTTAATTTCCATTCAAAGCCAAAATTTAAATTTCAGTTGAGAAAAACATTTAATAAATTACAATTAAAGTTTTTAAATACTGTTGCATATAATGATAATTTAAACATTATTATCTTATCAGACTTGTTTTCAGGTATTCATTTGATCGATTTAAATGAAACTGATTTGAAAGTGAAACTAATTTTAAATAACCTTAATATCACAGTAATAAAGTTTGTATCAGATGATAATTTAATAATTGGTGATATATTTGGAAATATCATTTTAACCAAGTTAAGTAACTCTTCAAATTTGAAGATCCTAAATAAATTTAATCTAAACGGTGGTCCTATAACAGCTCTGTCAGTATTCAATGCAGACTCGAAGATTGAATTTGATTTGAATAAAGATTCAGACTCTGTTGATGATATAATAGCGTATAATGAAGAAGATACATTATATTTAGTGAAAGAAAAATCTAAGTCAGCGGTGATAAAAGATATCAAAATTGTTGTTGGTACATCAAGAGGTATTTTAAAATTTTTAGTTATTAAAAATAGAAATGATTCAATTTATTTCTTAAATTTAATTGAGAATCTTATTGATTTCAACACTAGGTTTTTTATTGGTGGCAAAATTAAACCTAGTAGGTTAAAATTAAAATTACTTAAAGATGATGATGTTGATTTAAGTGATAATGATAATTTATTTGAAATAGTGAAGAAAATATTCAATAATTTATTAAAAGTTAAAAAAATTGATGAATCTAATCTTATGATATTAATTCAAAAATTATTTAATAATAATTTCAATAAGAATAATAATTTTAGATTAACTTCTGATTTAAAAGAATTAATAATAAATTTAAATTTTTCAAATCTTGATAGACTATCTAATTTTTATTTTAATTATTCTGATTTAATAGGACTACCTTCTGTTCCTGATGTTGATGAAGATGAGGATGGAAATGAAAATGAAAATGAAAATGAAAGCACAACAGACATGCCACCATTTTTCTTGATGGTTAATATCAGTACTATAAATAATTTCTTTAAAAGTACTACCTAAATCAAATTTATAGATTTATTTAATTTTTACAAGATTCGGATGAATTAACTTAAAATAATAATATTAAAATACAATAAATATATAACATAAAAAAGGATATAAAAAAGAGAAGACTAAATGAAATAAAAATCTAAAAAAGCATAATAATTTTGTAAAAATGTGAAGAAAATGGGAGAAATAAAAAGTTAAAAAAGAGAAAAAATAGAAAAATCAAATAGTAGAATAAAATTACTATAAATAATTGATATTGCTATTGAATTATCAGATAAAAATAAATTCTACCAATCTTTGTTTTAAAAAACTAAAGATTGATTTTCTTTTTTCCTCTCTAATAAAAGACAAAAGCAGCTCTACCACCAGTAACAGCAATGGTACAACCACTTGAACCCCAAGAACTACCATCGTAGTATTTACCATTTTCGTATTTACAAGTACCAACAACATTAGCACTTGAATCATAAGAAACAATTTTAACACTGTAGTTAGCAGCACTGAGGTTATTTGGATTTGGAATTAAAGATAAGTAAGAGATGCCACCAGATGCACCAGCACCGAAATTTAATGGAGCCCAGTTACCGATACCTGAACCAGAAGTACCCCAGATACAACCATCTTCAACAGAGACACCAGCGTTGTTGACGTAATATTGAGCAGAAGTTTTCATACCTTTCCATGTGTAGTAAGTATCTTGATCAACGACAGTTAAGACATTTGTAGCACCTGGGCCAACGATAGTTGGGATAACCATATTTTCAGTACCTGGGTAATCAGTACGACAGATGGCGACAGATTCATCGATTGTTGATTTGACAACAGCAGAGTCAACACCCCATTCACATAAGTAATCACTGTTTGTGTTAGATCTGTATAAGTAACCACCTTTACAGTATAAACCACCAACGGAGACACCATTAGCTGGTTGAGAAGATGGCCATTGGGTCTTTGACATACCTGGTTGACAAGCATAAGAACAGTAAGTACCATCTTCACAAGAACCACCAGTGGAAGTATCAGATGGGTGGTATAAACCGGACCAACCGTCGAAACCTAACCAAGATAATGGGATAACACCATTACCGGCTGGGAAATCGGAACAAGGAACTGAACCATCAACGAATTTTTCGTTTGGACCAGAGAAAGCAGATAAATCACCTGAGATACCAACGTTAGCACTGTAAGAGTAAGAACCAGAGACGACACTTGAAGTGGAATCTTCAGAAGAGGCACTTGAAGTAGCAGCTTGAGCAGCGGAAGAAGAAGTTGTTGCAGCAGCGGAAGAGACAACAGGAGCAGCGGAAGAAGAGGTAGCAGCGGAAGATTCTTCAATGATGGTGTTGATAGCGTTACCAGCACCGTCAACGGTGACAGTAACGTAAACGTAATCGTAAGCAACGGCACGCTTGTGTTGATGATGGTGATGGTAACCTCTAGTAGTAGTGGTACATTCAACATCAGCAACGGCATCAGCGTTAGCGTTAGCGTTAGCAATTGGAGTAGCAGAAGCGAGAGTAGCAAGAGTTGCTAAAGCAAGAATTGAGTTAGTTGAAAGTTTCATTTTTTAGTTTTTTGGAACTTGAATTTCAATTAATAATAATATCTATTAAAAACTTAGATTGGACTGTTAAGAGGAAAAACAAGAAGAAGAAATATTAAGAAATAATGTTAGTAAAGAATAATTTTAAGTAAAGTAAAGTATATTCATTTCAAATTTTGTCTTTGTATTAAATCAAATAAAATATTTCAAAGTCTTAATTAAAAGCCAATAAATGAAAAATACATAAAGTAACTTTTCAATCCATTGACTTATTATTGTTCGTCTTATATAGGTAGGTAGACATAAAATTGTATAGTATGGTTATAAGTCATATGTAGCTAAGCCTAGCTATAGTGAAGTTGTTAAAATGTCAATAAAATCAGTATATCCATATCCTCATATGATTCATCCCAAATAGGCAAGTGAATGTTGTTTGCAAATAATGGGTGAGTTGTTTGGTTTGATAGTTCTTTTTTTATTCAGTTGTCTTTTGGTTGTTAGTTGTTTGTTTAATTTAGCAGTAGTGAAGGCCAAGGAATTGAAAGACATCACCAACCACCAAAAACTATTGTTGATAATATCATTATTAACAACAATTCAGTTGTTTGTTGTTGGTAAGAAAGATTGTCCGAATATGCACGGGATGTCCAATTAGGAAATCCGCTTATAAAATGAAAACAAACTTTTTCAGAGAAACTGCACCATCTGGGCAGCCAAGAAGACAGGCCCCAAAATTTGCACATGTCCACCGCGTAGTCCACGTCCACCACGTCCACCACCGCACCACCGCACCTCCGCATTTGCGCAACAGGGCCCAGCGTATCTTTTTGGATACCGAGACTATCGATTGTACCAAGCATCGTATTGAGCTATATGCAGCAATATGCACATATCCAGCGCGGTATTTCCATAAGCGTATGAGTAAACTGCGCGTTGAGGTTTGAAACAATGCACGTTGCATGCAACCACGACTGCCGCAAACGCAGCATTTTATTTTCTTAATCTCAGCGCTTCTGTTGTTTCTTTTGTTTCTTCTGTAGTGTCCGTTCTCTGCTTATTGTCTGTCTTCTGTCTAAGCCCAGCCCAAATTAGACTGGCTACGGTGGCTAGAGGACTGGCTGGTTTATCTCGCTGCAGCTGTTTGTTGTTGCAGTTTCACATTCACTATGGGCATTATTATCCAGGCTGCTTGTAGCACCTCAGCCGCATTCTCTTGGTATATACCAGCCTGTTTCAGTTGAAATTAGGGAATGAATGAATTTAAGTCAGCCTTGCTTGTTGCTCTCTTGGAATCATCTACCAACAACCAGAAAATAGTACAGAGTGGACTAAAATTAAACAGTTGCCATTGGATTAAAAAATATATATATGATTGGTTGGATAAATTGAATTGTATGTTTATTGGTAAATTGTTATATTTATTGTATGTTGTATTGTGTTCTAGTATTGACTCAATTTGAAAATGGATATTTATAAATATAAAACAAAGAAATTAAAATGAAAATGAAAATAGTAATAGTAATAATAGTAATACATACCTTAAAAGTTTTTAAAAATTGATTTGTATTGAGTTGATAGAATGATTGAAATGATAATTATAAATTAAATTGTAAGAATAATAATAAAGTAAACACGATTTTATATGATTTAAATTTTTCTTATTTAATAAAAGTGAATACTAATTAATAATTATATTTATAATAACAAAGGAATGAAATATAGTTGGTTTTAATTTTTTTGTAATTATCTTTTTTATTTAAAGGAACGAATAAAAGTTAGATTTTGTTTATATTAGAAAGAAAAGAAAAAATTTAGATTATGTATGTAATTCAAATTAGATAAACATTTTACTTAATTTAATTTAATCACTTCAAACGGTTATTGAATTGATAGATAGGTTGATAGGCGGATTGTAAGGTACTAGAGAAGAGTAAGTGGGAGATGAGCTGTCAAAGAGAATAGTAGAATTACAAAGAAACAATCAATTGAGTATGCTTCAGTATGTTAAGAAAGAGTAAAGAAGAGAAGAGTTAGTGAGTGAAAGGAAGATAGAGCAGAATTGTCGTGAAAATAAGAGAAATCTCGAGGTTTATATTTGAACCAAGTAAATCATAAATACAAATTGTATATAATAAATAGGTTATTGTAGTATATAAAACTTGCTTAAATATGTATGTTTGTATGTATTTATTATATTGAATCAGTAAATTAGGAAATGCTAAAAACCAGAAACTTTCAATTTAAATAAATAAATATAATTAAATAAACAATGACGAAACAGAGAATATTTGAAAACAAAAACAAAAATTTACAGTGGAGTAAAAATGAAACAATAAATAAATTTTATTAATTCATTGTTTTCATATTAAACTGTTTTATAGCGTGACGCAGCTTTGTACTGAATTTAATAATGAATTTCACTGAGAAGCTGCCTGTTGTATTTCCTGTTACGGCATTGTTTCAGGAACGTTAACAATCAGTTAACAATAGCGTTTTTGCTGTTTAGTAAATAGTAGCTGGTCTAGTAGCTGGTCTAGTAGCTGGTCTAGTAGCTGGTTTGGCTGTAACTTGCTAAAGCTGGCTGGCTGTATCTGGGCCCATATTTGGCTGTGTTTGTCTCTTCTGGTGGCCACCAGCTGGATGCGTGAGCGGCAGGGAGTCGGGGATGAATGCCCCTTGTCTTGTACTGAAGTTTTCATGCAATACTGCCAGTATTGCCTGAGCCAACAGCAGCCACGGGCGGGATTTACCTTGGAGAGAATTTGATACCCTTCAGATCAGCATTCTGCATAAGTCCCTTGGCAAAAACAGCCTCATGGTGATGATCTGATACACGCTTTCCCTGATTCTCCCGCTGTAGCCCCGCCGTCTCCCGTTGATTTCCTGGTGTCTTAGCCTACCAAACCACATGCAATAAACACGACTCACCACGGCTTGACTCAAGTGTCAGTAACAAGTACGCGGTATAGTAATTCAATACGGGTCTAGGTGTTGTAGTACAAATTGTAATGTACAATACAGGACAAAACTGCCTCTCTGGCATGTTCCCACGACCTTGGTGAAGCCAAGTATTATCTTAGGTCTGGGAAGCCTAGGTGCACATCTAACGAAGCCATCACTAGCACCTTTAGCAATCTTATAGCAAGTATATGACGTCAGTTGATTGGTGTATATATAGATAAATTGTGAATAGTAAACAAACAACTCTGTTCCACAGGTGTTTGTACACCGTGATTTGATACTGAGCGGGGCTTATGATATGTTACACAAACCGTGATTTGTCCCCTTTAAACTTGCTAGATCCCGCGTTTTGTGCGTGCAGTGCACTGTCGTCGCTGTTTGTAAACATCATCCAAGAAAAATCAGGCTTGTAATTGAATGGCCTGGTTCACTTCCCCGTTGATTGATACGAAATCTACTTTCCCACTGGGAAGACGGGAGAGACTGTAGACACCTATATTAGCATAGCCATAGAAACTACCGCGTAGCTGGGTTGCTGTGAGTCTAACTGAAGTCATCACACGAGAACAGCTACGAGGAGTCGCGTCCTGGTGGTTTTGAGCTGTATGTGGGTATAGGTTTTTCCGTGGTTTACCCATTCTCAGTGGTGAGGGTGGCTGATGATTACTGAGGCGCCTGGGGTTAGACGCAGGCAGCTGCAACTTCAGTAGCGAGAGGTGGATTGCCTTCGGGCCATTTAGAGAAATTATATGATGATAACGGGCTGGTTTCCAGTTCTCGGGAGGCGAGAGAGAGGCTAGTTAATATTCTCAATACAGTAGTAGTAGTGGTAGTAGTAGTACATACAATAGCGATTTAATCTCACCTCAGATCCATTCTTTTCGTTATACAACATATTGATGTCATTGCTTAACAATCTTGCCTGAATGAACTTCAAATAGACTAAGCCATGTTTTTTTATGAAAATTATATCTAACAAGCCTCCTATGTGATCTAATCCTATTAAAATTTTTCATCTGAAGAATCTTAACTAAATCTTAATTTAATCTTCATTAATAACTATAAATAATCAATCTCATTGTTCATTAAATTAAAATATAATCTCAACTTTTAAATATATATCTTCCCCTTCATATTTTGTATTAAATACCAAATTCGGTCAAAATGGCATAAAATAAAAGATAATATTGAATCCTTTCTCACAGTAACTTTATTCATTTTATTAATTTATTACAAAATATAAAGTACACAAACACTTAATTTATTAATAATTGTCTTTTTATGCCTCTTGCTATTGTGAATTGTAAATTCCATATGTAATATGAAAATAACAATAATTTGTTATATGATAAGACCAACTATGCGATTTTATCGAATCGATCAACGAATAAGAGATATGAACAGTATTTAAAAGATATACATACAAACACGCTACATTTATCAAACATTTATCAACCCAGTCACGTGCTACAAACCAAATCTATTGGTTGAAATGAGTAAGTCAACCGACAATGTATAGATGTATCAGCATCGATCAGGCTCGCCAGATAGATAAATCTAATATATTACATAATCGAATGGGGGGAATAAATATGCACTGCTATTTTAGTTCCACTTTCGTACTTTCGAGAATATTTTGCACCCGTACATTAGATAATAAAATAGCATAATCTCAAAATGGATACAGGAATCCTTATCCTTTTAGAGTAAAACAGAAATCTATAGATTTCACTACCGCTTATTGTTTTTACTATAGATTCCACCGGGACAGCAAAGTTGCTAGATTTATACCATCTTGCTACACTACACATATAAATCATCAAATCATAAAAACAGCAACCACTAAACTTAGACAACTGAAATCATCTCAGACATCAGATACAAAATAGATACAAAATCTGATGAAACTCTATAGTGTAAATTTTATCAAGATCTGAATCTTTCTCTCAGATACGGTTTCAATATAAATAAGAAGCCCCTCCCTGTATGCACACCGTCAATTTTCCATCTCCTAAACCGAATCACAGGGAGTATCACCTGGTACAACAGCACTCTGTAGGAAGGACTTTAAAGGTGAAATGTTGGTCAAGGGCACTCACTGTCTGTAAGTCTCTCCGTCTGCTGACGCCCATGGTACACTTGTAAGATTACACGCCAAAAGGGGTAGCTAGAGGTGAAAGGCAGAAGGGTTGTCTCTTTGTCTTTGTTTCTCTGTGGCCTGTAATTGGCTGCTGATAGTGGATAAACTCCTGCACAAATAGTTTTTCTTCAATCTGACCATTGTCCTGAACCCAATTTCCATTGTCCGCCACTGAGTGTCTATTGTCTCTGTGATATCTCATGCGCGATACCCAGCTGGAATTTCCTGTTCTGTCCATGCCCGTCATCCAGCGTTTACGCTTTCTCACAAGCCGCTGGGAAGCTCGCAGCTTCGTTCTCGCTAAGGATGCTTGTATTTGTAATTTTGTATTGCCCCCTGGCTCGCACCCGCGCCTGCAGCTGGAAGCCAAGCCCGCACATCTCTCCTCACCTCCTCCCTCCTCCTCCCTCCTCCTCCCCCCGGGCGCTAAAATCTGTTGTCGGCGTTTAAAATGCCACCCCCTGCAATTAAACTACTCCGTCCCTGTCCAGCTTTGCTTCCCGGGCCCTGTCTTTGGCCTGAAACGACTCGACTTGACTAGCCGATGCAGCCGGTCCAGGCGGCCAAGTCAGCATTAAACCGGTACGTAACCAAGATACTCCTGCTGGCGGCGACGTGGAAAAACAGTCGGTCAGAAAACAGCAGTATCGTTTCGCACCCCGCTACCCACCGCGCTTCGCTGGCTCTCCCCCTGGCGACAAATTTAGCGGGTGTCGTGCTGAATGCAAGGACACAACGAAAATATGCAAATTCACTCAATTTTGGGAAATTTGTTATCAGTAAAGTATAACAGTTGCTTTGCATCAAGAAAGAAAGTCCCAGTGATTGAATCGAATTCAAATGGAAGCGGTTCTTTTACTGTGGTTGTAATTATCTACTACCATTAACTATTATCGTTAACCACTATCATTGACTAACTACCAACTATTATTGCCATTATCATTATTGTTATGGTTGGTCAATTATCACTATTATTATTCTTCCAGAAGTCATTGTTTGCTGAAAGGTTTCTTCCTGTTTTGTTCTGTTCACATGCTTCAGACAACCTATCGCTTGCAGTTCTAATTCCACTCAAATACAAACAAGAGACTTATTACTAAGATTCATTACACATACAGAACGAATTAATCAACAAATTACCCAATCAATCATTCTTCTTTACTCATATTAACCTTATACCTGATCTCATAATCTTGAACTATAGACAATCTTTGGCTTATGCAAATTAACAGCCAAGTTTAAAAAATATAACAGTAGAAATAATAACATTAGATATATTATAAATTTTATACGGATAAATCATTTCCTATAGACAATTACTCAATCCCATTCTGTGTTAGAAACATCTAAGAAATAATTGATATTTTGAAATTGTATCAATATAATATTTTATTTCTTGATCTAATCTTCATTTTTTTCACTGTATCTAAATTTTTTTCTTTTATTTCATTTTTTTTTTTTTGTTACATCATATTCAAATTTACTTTTTGCTTTTAGTTTATCTTTGCAAATTCACTTCTGTTCAATATATTCATCAATTATTTTAATTTTATATTTACGAAATTGGTCATTCATTACATTACATTCAAATTACTTATAAATCATTGAGAGTCATTTCATTTCACTATTCATAAAGTCATACATTTATATATAAATAAAAATTATGTCTAATCAACCTACAAAAGAGAGGAAACCAGGTGTTTCATCATTAACTAGATTAATTCATGAACATTCAAATTCAAATAAATCATCGATAAATTCAACACCAAATGATTCTTCAGTAAGTACAATAACAACTGAACATAAACAATCTTCTTCTTCCTCATCAGCAACAAATGATCACTCTGTAACAAGTACAGGTACAACATCAAATGATTACAATAGAGCAATAACAACCACAATTCTTATCGAAGGTGTCTCTCCAGATGATGACGATGATGACGCCGTCGTTATGATGAATCACGGTAATTCAACCCAGAATGGTGGCTCACTGAGTTATCATCCTACAATTGATGAATCAGTAACATCTTCAGGAGCTGAATCAACACTGCCGATCGCTGGAACAATAGTAACCAATGGTATTCCTGCAACTAGTGCTCAAAATACAGCAAATACAGTTGTTCCTGAACATCTTGTAGTAGATACTAATATCAATTCAGGTACTATTACACCTGGTAATATCGATGAGAAACAAAACTCTTCAAATATAACAACACCAATAAATAATAATGGACCAAGACTGATTAAAAGAACTCCAACTTCAAATTTAATATCACAATCTCCAAATTCTGCTAGACATAGTTATTCAAATTCTTCTCCTTCAATTTCAAGATTAAATTCAAATAATTATAACTCTTTCTCAAATACTAGTATGAATCAAACCATTTTCGCAAACATTCCTTATTCTGTCCCAGGTGGTTCTGTATCCAATAGTCAAAACGCATCATCAAATACATTATCAGCTTCACCAATAGCTCCAAATTCAAGTAATAATTCATTCTCAAATCAAAGTTATATCCCAAATTTAGCAAATGGTCAAGTGATTTCAAGTATATCATTTTCTTCTCCACAAATTTCATCTCCAAAACAAATTGAGCCAAGATTCGTTATTTCAAAACAAAAAGTTCAACAAGCTCAAGAAGCAAGAGCTGCTCAAGTTTCGAAAAGTGTTAATGTATCGAAATCAGCATCTCACTCATCTTTAGCTGGGTTTTTCTCTAAATCAAGACGTGGTACCGCAACCAACTTTGATGCCCTCACAAGTCATAACTCATCCACTAATATGAACATAAATGGTTCAAATTACAATTCAGGTTATAATAATAACAATAATACTAGTAACAATAATAATATGAATAGTAGTAGTGCTATTAACTTAAATGGAAATGGTTACTCTTCATCAACTTCAAATTATCCATTACCTTCACCAGGATCATCTTTTGCAACAACTCAGATTCAACAAAGCCATGATTTTTCAAGTCATTCTCCTTCATCTCAATCAAGTGCTGAAAGCTCAAACTCAAATAAATTAGGTACAACACCAGGTACAAGACATTCTTCAATGGCAGATCTTAGAAGATTCTTCAGAAAAAGTGTTAGTACATCAGCACCAAGACAATCTCAATTATCTGCAGGTTTAACAGTGCAAAGACACGGTTCATTAAGCGTCACAAATTCAAATAATAATCATATTACAGCCCCAGCTGCAGCCGCTACAGGTACAAACAATTTTACCATTGGTGGTAATTCTGGTCCAAACACTCCAATATCCTCATCTTATAATAACGGCGGTTACTTCAAAAATAATTTCCAAGTAACTTCCATGGTTGACTCAAATAACCAATCTTATCAAAACTCAACCACTAATGACGGAAATTCTGTCGGTGGTGGTTACTCTCCAGTAGAATTTACAAAGAAAAATTCATATTTAGAAAACTCATATATCAATCAACGCTCATCGTATAGTTCTTCTCCAAATCCAAATTTATCCTCATCTGCTTCTTCTTATGTCCCAATATCATATGGTGGTAATACAACACCTGAAATTCCATTTTCAAAAAGATACACAAAATTTGGTGAAAATTTAGGTGCAGGTGCAGGTGGTATGGTTAAATTATACAAACGTAATTCTGATAAAAAAGTTTTCGCAGTTAAAGAATTTAGAAGTAGATATACTCATGAAAATAAAAGAGATTATACTAAAAAAATTACTAGTGAATATTGTATTGGTTCAACATTACGTCATGCTAATATCATTGAAACTATTGAAATTTCATATGAAAATGATAGAATTGTTCAAGTTATGGAATACTGCGATTTTGATTTATTTGCAATTGTTATGAGTAATAAAATGACTGAACCTGAAATTAACTGCTGTTTCAAACAAATATTGAACGGTATAAGATATTTACATTCTATGGGTTTGGCTCATAGAGATTTGAAATTAGATAACTGTGTTATCTCAAAAGATGGTATTGTTAAAATTATTGATTTTGGTTCTGCTGTTGTGTTTTCGTATCCATTTAGTAATACTTTAATTGAAGCTCAAGGTATTGTTGGTTCAGATCCTTATTTAGCACCTGAAGTTTGTGTATTCAATAAATACGATCCTAGACCAGTAGATGTTTGGTCTTCTGCAATTATCTATAGTTGTATGATGTTAAAGAAGTTCCCATGGAAAATTCCGAAATTATCAGATCCAAGTTTCAAATTATTCGCTAGTAGAGAAGCAGGTGTTACTTTTGGAAGTCTTTTAACAAGAACTCCCCATCCTCCAGATTACACAAACGTCGTCGATGCCACTGAAGGTGCTGATAATGCTACTGATGCTACCACTGTTGATACCGCTAAGGATAGTACTGCTCCAGTCTCCACTTCTGCAAACAATGGCTCATCTCCATTGAACAACTATCAAAATGATATGAACAAAAACTTACCATCCACAACAGAAACTTCAAATAGCTCAGATGCTAAAAATCATACATCATCTCTTATGGGTGAACCAAGATTATTATCTGCTTTACCTGAAGAATGTCGTAGCTTAATTGGTAAGATGGTTGCTTTGGCACCAGCATGCAGAATTACAATCGATGAATGTTTTAATGATTCCTGGTTACAATCTGTTCAAATGTGTACTATACTAGACGATCCAGAAAGTGGTAGTGAAAAAATAATTCCATGTACAGATCATTTTCATACTCAAGTTGATCAGAGTGTTGCCCATATTGCATTATTGGAAAAAAATAAAAGGAAAGGAAAGAAATAAGTTTTAAAACATTTTATCCAATTTTCTCCGAGAATTATTTGTCGCTCCTTTTTGTTTGTTCTCATTTCGTCGTTTAATCATAATATGTATCTATGAAGATACATATATATCTTTTGTTACTTTACTGTAGTTATAATTTATTTATATATATATATATATATTGTTTTTTTTTGCACTTTCTATTTTGTTGTATTGATACCTCACTGTTTTGCTCTTTTATATTAAAATCCATATTTTGTTTTTCTCTTATTTACTTTTAACCTTTATATTCACTAAAAAGATATCTCCATATTTTTATTTTTTTAACTATCGTTGTTATTTTTATTTCTTCTCTTGTGTTCTCTTGCAACATTTTTTAAATTTATTATATATTCTATCCAATTCACATTTGTGTTCTTTTTCAAAAATCTTTTAGTTCCATTAATTCAATTAATTAATTATTTATTATATTTATTCACGAGTTTACTAATTTCATTCTTACATCCTACAATTTCATCTACTGAGTACAGTTTTGCTTATTTATAATTTCAGCTTTTTATCTTCTGTTTTTTGTTACATTTTGTATAAATTATCAAGTATTTTTTATATCATTTAAATATTATGACAAATTTTATTAAACTAAAACGGTTGAGAATAATGAAAAGAATAAGTAACTAATATATAAATAAATAATGGTATGACATAAGAGTGAAAAACTACATAAAAAATATAACAGGAGGGGGGTTGAGTAAATGAATAAAATTTCAAGATTAATAAATGAGAAAATAAAAATATTTGAATAGCCTAATAATGATTCAAACTAAACTTGAAAATTAACTATATACATAAAAAATTTAGAATTGTAACCAAATATGAACTGATAAAAATAATGAAATAAAAATGAAAATAAAACAAAATTGACTAGTTTAAACAACAACTTCAATACCTAAACCTTTAGCTGTTGAAATAACACTTTTGCAAATATCTTTTAATGGAATATCAGCATGGATAGAATCGGTTTTCTTAACTTTAGCAATTTCGTAAATATGTTTTAAAGAAATTGTAGCAGCTGGTTGATTTGCAAATTTACCTTTACCTAAAACATCTGAACCTTTAGCTAAACCTGTAATTTGTAATAATAACCAAGAAACATTTGGAGATTTGATATCGAATGTGAATGATCTATCTGGTCTGACTAAGATACTGACGGGTATTGGAGTACCTGGACTGTAATGAGCAGTTCTGGCATTAAATTCTTTACAGAAATCAATAGCCTTGACACCCTTGGAACCTAAAGCTGGACCGACTGGTGGAGTTGGAGCAGCTTGACCGGCAGCAACAACAAGCTTGATTGGAACGTTCTTTAAGACTTGTGACATTCTTTTATTATTATTCCTTTATTTATGTTTTTTTTTAACTTGAAATTTATTTGTTGCACGTACTGATCTGGTTTTTAATTTTTTTTTATGTATATAATGGATGTCTTTACTCTTGTCTACATCGCTACCTACTCTGAGCAAAATGAAGACTAGGAATGAAACTAAGCTCTCTGTGAACGTGAACAGCTACCATTCTACCAATCACCGCAAGTTCCAAGTTCCATTCCACCTCCACCAGGTTTCTCTCTTCTCCCCTGATGTCTCACAAGCCTTTACTACTCTCGCTCCTCTCATATTGAAAAGTGTCTCCGTCGCTCTCTGAAAAGTCGCAGCGCTCTTTTGCAAAGATAAAAAAAAATAACTCTGAGCGGGTAACTTGTATACACCTGTGCACCATTAAAACTATTTTATTTTCTTATTCCTAGCCAATATTAATATTACCGTTATTATTATTTTATTTTCATATGAACATATGTCTAATATTAAATGCAAAGTATACAAAATAAAAATTTCAAAAAAAAGGATGAATATAAAAAATAAAGCTTAAACGAGGAATAATGTATGCTAGATCAAAAATTACTGAAACTGCAAAAAAAATCAGAAATAAATAAAAAGGAATGAAGTGTATGAAATGACAAAAAATTTTAAAAGATGGAAAACATAAAGTAGTATAAAATTAATAAACAAAATATATATAAATCTATGTTTCTCAAGTTTAGAAATGGAATGAATTGATAAATAAATAAATATTAAAAATTTGATAAACTATTGAATAATCTCATTTAGTTATGATTCTTATTTGATTTTAATTTTTTATTCTTATTTTTCTTATTTTTATTATTTTTATTTTGTTGTTGTTGGTTCTTGCTATCGTTTGCTGATCTTTGTCTCTTATTATTGTTGTTATTTTTATTATTACTTACATTTTCTCTAGATTCGCCATTTTCGGTTGCTAAATCTGTTGAGCTACCTGAATTTGAAAAAGATTTATGGGTTAATCTATTGTAAATTAAAACATAAGCAGATTCATCTGATAAAGCTTCTCTAGGGTGCATTTTATTAACGTATTCATCGTCATAAATAGACCAAGTACCATCAGCTTCCCTACAGATAGCAATATAATGACCAGATGATACAGATCTACCTTGATGAACAATAACAGAACTCAATTTATATTTAACAGGTGTTTTCAAATCAGTTGTAAATTCAGTTAAATCTAAAGTATCTGGGTAAGCAACATTAGTTTTAACTTTCATTGATAAACTACCATTAAATCTGAATCTTTTCAAATGAACTGTTAAAGTCTCTGGAGCTCTATCTATTGTTGAAATTTTGATTGCATTTGTAGTTTTCTTACAATTTTCACAAGAATAACCTGATTTATCCTTTTTATCTGCTCTAATTAATTCAGGAGAAAAGAAATCAGAAATTGAATTTTCAATGGAATATTTAGCCTTTGATTGTTGTTGAGATTCTTGTTTATTAACGTTATTGTTATTATTATTATTGTTGTTGTTGTTGTTAGCTGTTGTACTGGCGGCAGTTAAGTTCTTATCATTTGATTGAGAATTGGTGCTAGCGTTTTGGTTTTCGTTATTTTCATTATTTGAATTTTGTAAATCGGTTGAATTTGATTTAGCTGGGGAATTAGGTAATGAATTTGAAGGTGATGGTGAAGAAGATGAAGCTGAAGGTGATTTTGAAGATGCAGTAGATGTAGATGTAGTAGAAGGAGAAGGAGAAGAAGAAGAAATTAAATTTTTTTGTTGTGAAATTTCTTTTGATTTTAATAAAATTCTTTGATTTAAAATTTTTGATAAAACTAAAATTTCTTTCTTTTGAGATTCATTTGTTGAATTTAAATTTAATAATTGATTCTTTAAAGAAATTAATTGTTGTAAATCTAAAATTGAACAATTTTTCTTACCCTTTTTATCAAGACTTAAAGATAAATCATAAAATTCTTGCTGAGTTGTTGAAATATGACCACAATTTTTACAAGTTACAGATTGATTTAATAATCCACCAAAGATATCATAAATTATACTTTTATTTAATTTAACACCTTTTGGAGTTGAATCTTCTTGTAATCTAGAAACCAATGACATTAAATATTCATGAGAATCTTCTTGTTGCCATTCAGACATCATACAATTAATATCTTCTAATCTTTTAATTAATCTTTTAGGATTAATATAAACAACTTTTTTACTTGGATTTGCATGTATTTGATATAATTTTGCAGTAGTATCAGCTAAAACTTTAGTAACAGAATTTGCACTAATATTATCAGCTTTATTGTTATGAACATCTATCAAGTAGTGTAATAAA
Organism: [Candida] boidinii; assembly: GCA_001599335.1. Classification (NCBI taxonomy): domain Eukaryota; kingdom Fungi; phylum Ascomycota; class Pichiomycetes; order Pichiales; family Pichiaceae; genus Ogataea; species [Candida] boidinii. The sequence goes on along the minus strand of BCGP01000001.1, from coordinate 2,845,210 downwards.
GCTGGAATGTGGATTAAAGCTTGTACTGCTGAGTTCATGTAGCATGTAACACCATGGTTTAGTAAACCTAATGGGTGTCTATGTGAAGTGAATTCATCCCAAGCTTTATTGATTCTGTTTGATTCATTTGAACCTCTATCTGTTTTCAATTCATTTAATTTATAGAATTCGGATTCATCATAGTATGATTGAATATGATCTATTGTTTTAATTGAATCTTCCAAATCATCAGGAGATGTTGGTGGAGTATTTTCCTTTTTATCAGCTGTAATTAATGATTTTGTTGGTGATTTTGTAATTTTATTTGTGATTTTTGTATCTTTAATTTCCTTTTCATTATCTTTTCCTTCATTAGTAATTTCATTATTGTTCTCACTATTGCTATCACTACTAGTTGCATCACTACTTGAATCACTATCTTCACTTTCTTCAACATCACTATCATCTGCGCTGTCATCATCATCTTTGTTTAAGTCCATTAACTCTTGATTAGAAATTCTTGGAACTGTTTCAGATTGTTTATCAGAGTCACTAGATTCATCGTCATCTTCGTCGTTATCTGAATCAGATTCACTAGAGTCATCTTCATCATTCTCCTTTACGTTTTCATTATAATCTTCATCTTCGTCTTCATCTATATCCATACTATTTTGTAAATTCTCTGTAGTCATCGGCTCCACGCTTGAAGTTGGTTCAGCGCTAGTTGAAGCTGAAGCATCAGTGGCTTCATCAGCTGTATGATAATTTTCTTCTTCATTTTCATCTTCGGCGTCTTCATCGTCCTCACCTGAGTCTTCATCGTCGTCACCTGAGTCGTCTGCTGATTTGTTAACTGCATCAGGGTTATATTCTTCACCGTTATCATCACTATCACTATCATCATTATTATTGTCAACTAATATTACAGGATTTAAAATTTTATTTTTTTCAAGCTGATTTAATTTTAAATCATTTTCAATTTCTTTAATATCTTCATTTTCCTTATTTCTATTGCTATTTTTATTCTTATTTTTATTTTTATTTGTATATAAAGCAACAGCTTCAGCGATTGAATTTGGTCTTGATTTTTTCATCTCCTTTTTATCTATAGAATTATTAATATCAGTGGTATTATTTGTATTTGAAGATATATTAGATGAATTTAATAATTTTGAATTTTTATCTTTTGTATTTGTAGATGAGAAAGTAATATAAGAAGATGGTTTTATTGTTACTTTATCTGGGAAACGAGCCGCTTTGAATTGTATATGTTCAGATAATACTCTATTAATTAATAAATCCAAAGGGTTATTACTATTGGTAGTATTGTTGTTATTATTATTATTGTTGTTGTTGTTGTTATTGTTGTTATTGTTGTTATTTGAATGATTCTTCTTTTTATAATTTTTCTTATTATCTGATGTTAAAGTTGAAGTATTATTTGTGTTTTTTGAAAACATTAGATTTTAGTAATAAGTAAATAAAAATATAATACGTGGTGGAAGAAATGAAAAATGTATAATGCAATATAATAAATATAGTATAATCTTATAGTATAGTAAAATGAAACAAAATGTAATATTACAGAATAGGGACCAGAATAAGGATCAGTAGATTAGTGTATTAATGCTTGAATAATTTTTTATCTTTTTGATTCTGAAATTCAAAAGAGAGAGAGAGAGGTAAAATGAAAATAAAATAATATGTGAAATTAAATTAATAAACAAGATTTAAAACAAATAATCAAAAAAAAATATGAATAAATTATTTGAAGATTTAACTATTTTTTATTATTTAATCAATGTATATGTTGATTAAAAATTTCAAATCGGATATTAAAATTTTAATCTGTTTTTTTTTTTTTAATTTGAGTTGAGTAAGTTGATTTAATTAATAATAAATCAATAAAGCTAGTTAAAGATCTGGGGATATTTGATACAAATCAGAAAATTAAAATAATAATAATAATAATAATAATAATAATAATTGAATCTTTCCAAAATAAACGAAAAAGGAAAAATATTTCAATAATATAAAATTCCGACGTGTTGATATTAAGCTCAGTAAAATTTTAAATTTTACTTTTTATTTTTATTTTTTTTTTTTGGCAATTTTTTTAATTTTTTTTTAATTTTTTCTCATAGTTTAAGAAATTAAAGAAAATTAAGAAAATTTGAAACGAGAATTGATCGAGTAAAATTGAGCAGAGAATTCGTTAGACCGAGAAAGCTGGAAAAAGCGAGACGAGACGCGAGTGATATTCAACAGGCAACTATAGAGAGGGAGATAGGGAGAAGTTTTGGTAGACGCACTGGCAGATAAGAAGCAGTATCTGGACGTGGCTAAAGGAGCTGCCATGATATCAGACGCGATGAAAAAGGTCTCAAAAGAAGAGAAGATGAGAGACGTTGTTGAGTGGCTGTGGATGGTTAGCAAGCAGAGTGAAGTGAAAGGGAGCAGGGAGCAGGAAACAGGGAACAGGGAGAGAAGAAGTTGCCAGTAGGTGCGGAGAGGGAAGGGAAGGGAGTCGCACAAAAGTGGGAGGTTGGGTAGGTGAACTGTGTACGAGGTATGTGGCGATGAGGCGAAGGAAGAGAGCAAGCAGCCGTCTGTAAATTATCGATCAAGGTGTGTGAAAGGGGTAAGAGAGCGAAGAGTTAAGTGTGAACCGGGAGAAGAAGGAGAAGGAGAAGGAGATAGAGATATCAGAAGCAAAAAGATCAGAATTAGATTCTAGCGGAGACGTAATGGTAAAAGATCTACTTGCTTGTCTGGAGGCTTCCCATTCGCTGAAACCACAGAAAAGAAGCGCTGTGTGATAAGAGACAGCTTTAGGGAATATCAGCTCAATACTGCGTAGGTAGATAGATGGATGGATGGATGGATGGAGACACGGTACTACAGAATCATAACACATCAGAGACGGAGAAAGAGGCAAACAAGACAAACAAGACAGATAAGACAAACAAAGGCAAAAAGCAAATCTGAATCAGCTCGCCCCAATTTAGTGAGACTCTGTGAGACTCTGTGAGACTCTGTGAGACTCTGTGAGACTCTGTGAGACTCTGTGAAACTCTGTGAGAATTTGGGCTCATAGAGATATTAGTGCGTCTCCTGCTTCAATCTGCGGGCTGTGTGGGGAGTCTCAGATGCCCGCTGGTGGGGTAAGTGAGTAAGCAAGACAGTAAGTGAGTACTAAACCAGTTCTTCAATTCTAAAAATTTAATTTTTGATATTGAATTACATGACATATTGAAGTTTACCTCCGTGCACCTAATAGACTTTTACTACATTGATTTAAATTCACGTGATGATTTCAAATTACCAGGTGATAATTTTTTATGGGTAATTTTAAGATATCACAGGTCAAGAAAAGCACTTCTGTAGTTTAATTTTCAATACATGTAGATGATATAAGGATACCAGAAACCGCTGATGAAATGGATACAGAAATTCATTAACTGTTGTATTAAACTATATAGTATGAGTCTATAAAACCATATTTACATATTCAATAGTATCAAATACTTTTTTATAGAAATCCCCACGATAAATTTCTTCTTAAAGTAAAACTTTATAGTTATGATAATTCTAGCTGCTTTTCCCCATACTAAAACTATTCTCATCACTTTTAGGAAATATCACCATAAATGCTTGAGCGAAAATGGTGATAATGATTGTCCTATCTGTGGCATCGGTGATAACCCTCTTTGGATCAATGTACCATCCATTACCAATGATTTTAAGTTACTTATCAGGTTTATGTAAGCATCATCATATTAACTTTCCAACTCTGAATGCATTAAGCAGTAAACTATTATACACTTTTCTATGTTTTAAGCAAGCAGAAGATGATATTTAAAGAAATATTTTAGTTGTTTTAATGTCATGTAACCGTCATAACAATCAGATATATGATATTCCAAAAGAGCACAAACAGAAAGCTTTCTTAATAATTATTTTTTATCATTACGAGGGATAATTAGTTACTGTATTCGGTGCAGAATATTAAGAATATTTTAAAAGGGGGTAAATTACGGATAATACCACCGGTCGAATATATTGAAAAGAACAATTCTTTTTAAAGTATTAATTAAATATTTCAACCGCCTTTCCCCACACGTAATATATTTAATAAATCGACTTACTAAACCAAATACGAAAATAAGAGTCATGGTAGTGATTTGCATATTTAACGGCCAGTGAATAATAGTTATCTATACTATTTTCTGCTACATTTATGCGATATCTTGTTTCAACAACTGTGATGTCATGCTGTCAGACATCAAAAAGGTTCACAAAAAAGAAGTGACTTTTTCATAATATTTAACATTCGTTGCGACTGAAGACCTTTCTTTTTTTTTGTTTTGTACTTTTGTACTTTTTTTATCATTGTTATTACAAGCGTTTTCTTTATAACCAGCTTCTGTGTATAGTAATAAACTTATAATGAAATAACTTAAAGTGCAATTACTAAATGGGGCTATTATGCATGGTGGAGTATCAGTGCAGCCAACTTTTTTAGATTAATCTAACTGTAGATAAGAGATAAGAAGATTTAAATGGTAGTATGTTACCCAATTTAAACAATAAGTTCCGCGGAAAAATACTAATAGAATTAACTTCTTTGGAAATATTTCAGGACAGAAATACAATGAAAAATTGACTAACCGAGGATATTTTTAGAATGGAATTACTTAAATAGGCAAGCGAGGGTATTACGGGAAGATGCCGCAAGAAATGTTCTTTCCAAAATGCAATTTTAGGTAAAGTAAGTACTAAGAGGTGAAATTTCACTGAGTTGTATCTCTGGAGGGAGAGGATAGGAAGGTGGCCCTAAAACTACCAGTAATTGGAACAGACAATGTTACAGACAGTAGCACACAAACATTTTGACATAGGCAGTATTTATTGCTGAATAACATTTTCTAACCTGTTCAACGTTTAAAGTTATTAATAATGTGACTTCATAGTACCAGGAAATATTTTAAATTGAGAAAAACTTAAGAGGAGGAATAAAATAAATTTAATAAACAAATATAATAAACAAAAAAAGGTATCACATTTTGCCAAGACGTAATTCCGTTTGGCTTACTTCCTATAATGAGTGAAAACATGCAGGTCGTGTATTTTATCAAATATGTAATGTATATAACTGAGAATCATAAGCAGGCAAACAAACGCCAGTTATTCAGTTCCCAAAGTAACATGGGCAAGAAAATGAATTTATTTGGCTGTGTTATGGGGAGTACACCGTAAATTTTACGCCTACCAGCCAAGCTTCCAAGTCAGGTACTTTACTCAGCGATGAGGATGAGAGCCAGTGCACATCAAACTACTGTATATATTTCATATGTATATTATTGTTTAACAAGACCCAATCAAAAATATGGGATATCTCAATTCAAAACTGGTTAAATCTCCATTCTCTCTAAATAAAGAGTAATTTTGTTGGCTTTTTTTTTTTTACAAGCTTCTCACATATATGACATTGAATAATTGTTTTCTGTATCAGTATTAAACCCAGTTTTATATATAGAAAAAAAGATAAAAGTCATTTCAACTATGCTACCCAGCTGAGATGAAACAAAGCAAGTTAAAAAAATAGATTGGTTTTATATTACTGCTCAAACTGAAAATTCTTTAAATTATTATGTAGTATTTAGTTATAATACTGATTCTTGCATATAACGATACATTGTATGTATATGCAGAAAAAAAGAGTCGTGGCATACAAAACTAATCCGCGGCCTGGTCAGGCAAAGACAATACGAGCGCACAAGACAACCGTTGACTTGGAGCAGATAGATTTACTGGATGAGAAAGAAATTTCGGGAGAAATAAATTGAAAATTAATCTCTAATTTTTTTCAATTAAAATAGAGTCCAAATTAAATAAACATTGAAATGAGTATCTATTGTTTAATTTTGAGATTTGAAGTGATTAATTGTATTGTCAATTATTCTATCTGTTATTATATGCTAACTTAATTCATCATTCTGTAAACCTATTTTTTTCTTTTTGCTTATTTTGTTTTCATTTTAGATCTAATCAGCAACGACTCCAGCTCCCAAATATTACGTTTACCCTATTGTCTACTCTAAGAAGTTCCTCTGGGAAGTTCCTCTGGGAAGTTCCTCTGGAAAAAAATATATTACAACTAACGACTCAATCCCAGAACGATCAAGCATTATTCTCCATGAAGTGGATAATTATTCTTTACTTAATATTATTGATTGAAAGACAACAATTAACCAACAGGGCCTTGGCACTGTTGATGTTACTTTCTGGAGTTATCACTGTTATTCAAAGTTGCATTAAGGTAGACTAACGGAAAATTTGGATATTTTACTACGTTAAATGCCATTGAGTATACAAACAAACATAGTGCAACTTTATTGATAAAGCTATACTTAAACCTTTGTAGATTATTTGTGACACTTCAAATGTAAAGTCTTAAAACTACAAAATGGCATTTTTCTTGAGCACTTATTTTATTGGTTGAACAATCATTAAGTTATGAAATACTGATATTAGATTTCATCAGAATGGCTCCCTGTAATCAAACATATTCAGCCGTGTACTATTGATGAAAACATCTTTCTGGTCCAAGATTTCAACCATCTAATCACTTTTACTTGTCTAAAAGAGATTAGTCCTTGCGGGAACAAGGTCAGCTTTGAAATGTGACTGACTACATTCTTCCAAGCAGGTAAGCGATAGTTGGCTGCCGGCCGGCAGCTGGAGGTGAGTCAGATAGATGGCATATAACTACGAACACATGGGCTGCATGCATTAGACGGAGAGCAGGAGGTTGAAGGGAGCACGACTAGGGTCACACGATTCTAATAAGTACCCGAGGCTAGAGTCTGAAGGGACTTGGATGCGCTATTGAATGGTGCCATGTCCCGTAGATGTATAAAAATTAGCGGCTCAGTAATCCATAAGAGGGCAGCAGTAGGCCACAACCCACCAGATTAACTGCGTGTAAAAATACTGCGATGGCTCCGGAATCTGCAACAGGCGGCATCCCGCATCCCGCATCTCACCTTAGTCACATCTAGATACTCTGACACACATACTGCGTTAAAGACAATAGCACATTATGCGTCAAAGCATCCGCGGCCATCTGCAGAATTGCGGCCCTGTTGCCGTTTATCTATCCGCACTTGAGAATCCGCGTTCTTGAAACAGAAATATATGTGTGCCGTCTTGTGCAACAATGCCGAGTACCACTCGGTGAAATTCTCATATTTATAGGATCCCTGACTAATGAGCCATCAAGGTAAGCTAATGGGGGCGGTTCAAATGTGCTGCATAGATATAGACTCAACTTGTTCCTCTACATAGAATGTAATTTATTCTCCTAATATTTTACAGTAACAAAATTATCGATAAGCAGCAACGATATTCTAATTCTAAGAAACTGATTCTCCCCTATCTTGTTCACCGGATCAGATTCTTACTTTCCCAATTGAAATCCTGTTTAATGTATAATTTTCGCTTAGAGAAAGTCTTTGTCATTTCTCTTTTGAGTGTCAGATTCTACAAAATTTCTTGGTGTTTTTAACTCTTCAATTCAATTGGTGGTTATCTTTACTGTGTTTCTGATTTGTTGCTGCTATTTTGAAATAAATGTTAATATATTTTTTTTCTTCTAGAGATTCTTATTTGCATCATCTTTTCAAAGAAGAAACAGAAGACAAGATTGATAATGTACAATAGTTTCTGGGCATGACGCTGATATACAAGATTCATGATATGATATTTTGTTAAATCAATTTCTTTTCTTTATTGATATTATTATCGATTCGTGAACATTTACGCAAGAGTTTGAAACAAAGTTTTTATTGGGGACTCCTTAATCTTTTCCAGTCAAAATCAATCATGTAGCTCGCTTTCCTCCCATTGGAACTGATATCTTTAAAACAACAACTTGCTCCGCTATTTCTCTCCTCCCCCACCATACATTGTAGTATAATAAAGCCATATAGATATTGTAGATAAAGAGAGGGTCTGGTAGTATTTAGCTGTGAATCTGACCTTGATGGGGACTTATTTGCCTTAAACATTCCCAACTTGGCCAACGGGATATGTTAGAATAGAGTTGGAAGGAGCGGCGGAAGTGCTTAATTGTAACGGAGGGTGCTATCTCTAGCGAGAGTGCCGCGGCTTCAACACTGGGTCCCTAGGTGTAATCCTCTAGGTGACAGAATTTCATCCTACCTACATAATTGAAAAACAAATACAAATTTAAAAAAAATTAATTAAAAAAAATTAATTTAAAAAAATTAAAAAAATTAAAAAAATTAAAAAAATTAAAAAAATTAAAAAAATTAAAAAAATTAAAAAAATTAAAAAAATAATTAAAAAAATAATTAAAAAAATTAAAAAATTAAAAAATAATCCTCTTTTCTTTTTTTTTTTTTCTTTTTTATCTAACTTTAACATTGTTCCTATTGTTTCTCAGCTCTTTATCGACTTATCTATACCTAATTAACAAAAACAATTTAACTTCTCCAACCATTCGCTTTCTTCTAATATTAATACTATCATTACTATTAGCTGTTCCCTAATGTACTCAATAATTCTTTATCAGCAGAATCTCATTCTCACATATTTTTCTTAAATTTCATTTTCATATAAATTAATTAAAATTTCCTATCTTTTTTCAATATGAAATTTAATCAATTTATAAATTCTTTTATAATTATCATTAATATTCAATTATTCTATTATATTATCAGTTGATATATAAAGTTCATAGATACTTATATTTGCTAGTCAAATCAATTAATAAGAATAGAAATTTTTAAGAAATTATAAAAATGTCTGATATTGAAAAATTTGAGAAAGACTCTCAAGCTGATAGCGAACAAATTATCACTTCTGAAGTCAAGGACTCCAGATTCTCATGGTATGAGAAACTTATGACTGTTGTCAAGGGTGAAACCAGAGGTATTGAAAGGGTTCCAGAAGAAGAAAAACTTGGTTCTTCTATTTGGGAAGCTGCCACTATGTGGTTTTCTGCTAATTTAGTTATTGCTACTTTCTCTTTAGGTGCTTTATCTTATGGTGTTTTCGGTTTAGATTTTGGTACTTCTGTTTTATGTATTATTTTCTTCAATGCTTTAGGTGCTTTACCAGTTGCATTTTACTCTCTTTTCGGTGCTAGATTCGGTTTAAGACAAATGGTTCTTTCAAGATTTTTAGTTGGTAATTATGCTATGAGAATTTTTGCTTTTATTAATGTTATTGCTTGTGTTGGTTGGGGTGCTGTTAATATTATGGCTTCTGCTCAATTATTACACATGGTTAACAATTTTTCTTTACCACCATGGGCTGGTTGTCTTATCTTAGTTGTTGCTACTATTATGGTTACTTTTTTCGGTTACCACGTTGTTCACTTATACGAAAAATGGTCATGGATTCCAAATGGTGCTGTTTTTATTGCTATCATTTGTAGATTAGCTATGGCTAATGTTTTCCACGCAGGTTTAATGAATGAGGATGGTACTCCAGGTCCAACTTGGGGTTCTGGTAAAACATTTGCTGGTGGCGTCTTAAGTTTTGGTGGTACTATTTTCGGTTTTGCTGCTGGTTGGACCACTTATGCTGCTGATTATACCGTTTACATGAAGACAGATACTCCTCCACATAGAATTATCATTGGTGTCTTCCTTGGTTTATTCTTACCATTATGTTTCACTATGATTTTAGGTGCCGCTGCTGTTACTGGTATTAAAACTAATGATACTTATGCTGAATTATACGGTGAATATTCCATTGGTGGTTTAGTTTGGGCTATCTTAGTTGTTGATTCTTTACACGGTTTTGGTCAATTCTTATGTGTTATCTTAGCTTTATCTACTGTTTGTAACAACATTCCAAATATGTATTCTATTGCTTTAGGTGCTCAAGCTTTCTGGTCTAAATTTGCCAAAATTCCAAGGGTTTTCTGGACTATTGCTGGTAACTGTGTTACTTTAGCTATTTGTATTCCAGCTTACTATAAATTCGAAGCCGTTATGGAAAATTTCATGAATTTAATTGGTTATTACTTAGCTATTTACGATGCTATGTCATTATCTGAACATTTCATTTACAGAAAAGGTTTTGCTGGTTACAATATTGAAGATTACAACGATATGAAAAAGATTCCAATTGGTATCGCTGGTGTTATTGGTTTCTGTTGTGGTGCTGCTGGTGTTGTCATTGGTATGGATCAAACTTGGTATGTCGGTGTTGTTGCCAGACAAATTGGTGAATTTGGTGGTGATATTGGTTTCGAATTAGCTGCTTCATTTTCATTTATTGCTTACAATATTGTCAGACCATTCGAACTTAAATATTTTGGTCGTTAATTTACTAAATTTTCATTAATTGTTTTTTAATGATTTTTCTTAAAAAAATTAATTATACATTTATATTTTCATTTGAATCCTCCTTGCTTTGTCTTTTTCTTTCTTATACTTACATTTTTATTTTTTAATCTTTTTTTTAGCCTTTATTATCTACTTCTTTCTATATTTCTTTTATTTCTACTCTAATTTTTATTTTAGAATTGGAGAAATTCGCTAAATCGTGTTTATTTTTATTTTTTTCTTTGTCTATTCTAATAATATACCTTGTATGAGATCTCATTACGATAATCTATGTCTTTTATCTATTCTAAATAACTGTAGTTCATAAAAATTATATACAGTTTACATAAGTGAGAGCGGTAAATATAAGTAAATATATAGATAAGGAGGGAAATCTCTTATAGTCATTGGGTATATTGATAATTTTTTATCCTTATCAATGCGTCTGCGTCTGATCACATACAATTTTTTTTAAAGATAAAAAAATGAAATCAAAAAGATAAAATTGGTGATGCAGCACTCTACCAAGACAAGCGAACAGAGATAAGCTTTTATCAATTTTAATATTAAGATCTCCCATAAGTTTAAATAATTATATTTTATTATTTAAGAGTATGATATTGGAGTAGCGATTATCATATAAATAAAGTTTTCTTCCATAGTTGTTTCTTTTTCAGATTTCTTATTAGATTATTTTTAATCAACATTGTCAATTATTTTACTCTCTATGTTGTTACTGTTAGTTTTATTATTCTAAAGGCTAGATAAATTATATAAATTCTTCTAAATCTTTTATAGTTGTTCGTTTTTACTGTTGCTGATCAAGCAGTATATGTACTTACGAACTAGTTGATTTTATCTATCAGAGTTTGGTGCCGTAGATTGTTGACTCCCTATACATTCCTATAATCCCTGTTACTATCACTCACTCACTCACTCCTGCCCTACTGCCTCCACACAGCACAACCAACTAGCCCACAGTGCTGGTCTTTCTACTTGTTATCTCTTACGTATGCTTAGTTGCCATACATCTACTGTGAAGTAGTGGAAATGAATATGCATTTAAATTTCACAGCATACAACTTTTAAGCTGCCCAAGAATCAGCAGTACATTTCTTTTTTGCTGGCCTGTGGCATTGAAGGAAGAAAATAGGGCAATCTGGAATCTCCTCGTAAAGTAAGCTACTGGCTGTACAGGTTTCAATTCTACAGAGGCGCGTGGCTTTGGCTGGACACAGACAATCATGGACATTGGTTATTTTTCTCCTCCGGCAGCACATGCCTTCGGCTGACAATTCCACAGGGTCTTGCAGAGTTTTATAGCTCCTGTACTTCACAGCATCACTCCTGGAATCACCACCACGCCGAATGCTATCTCATACGGAGGAAGACGCTGGCTGAGGAATCCATTTGCTTTTTGTCTTGGGAAGATAGCAAATCGAAAAAGTTAAATTTTTAAAAAAAATGGTAGCTAGTTGGTAGATAGTTACTGATAAGAATTAAGAAAATTGCTTGGTCAATAGTGTAAGTGGGATATTACATCACTTTATATTCATATTCTTTTTTTTTATCAAATCTTCTAGGGTGTGAAAAATATGTTATCAAGATCATCGTCATTTACAGCTAGGTTCTTCATTGCATCAATCAGACTCTTTGAGTTTAAGTTTTTAAGTGATATAAAGGCTGGGCGCTTCTTTGTTACTTTCTGTTTATCTATCACTTAACCCAAAGAATAATAATATTTGGAATAAGAACCCTGGTCATCATTACAGAGTCTCTCCTGTCTTTGTGAATCAATAGATTGATAGTGCAGTTGATTAAGTGCGTGCGTTTCCTCCCTTAATCCTGATTCCTACTACAGAGCGAGAGTGCTGTTGAATGTGAGTGCGTCAGGCTACTTCTCGCTTGCCCTTCACGGCTGAGTGCAGCCAGCGCTTTAGTCAGCCTTGCGACGCACTCAGGACCCTTGTAAATCTTTGCCCGACGTACATGAAAAAAAGATTGCTGCCACTGCCGCTCCTGTTGGTAATTTCTGAATGCGGATTTGGCTGGGGTGGCTGTCTTCTTCCTCTTCTCTTTTGTGGGGAGCCTCTAGGGTGGATGGTGGATGTTACCATGCGGGAGAGATGATGAGGGTGGGGGGGTATAGTACTGACCCCGAATGACGTGGCTCCAGCAAACATCAATGGCCCATCGCATTCTGGCGCGCCCTGTCATTGCACCCTGACTCTTCCAAAGATCGCACAATCTAAGTAGTAAAGTATCAGCCATGGACTTTTTTACCCGCAGCATACTTCAACCATTCTTGTTGTTCAACCCAGCCGCATATAAAGAATAAAGATACCGCGGCTCTGCCGCGTGCTTAACTGGCGTACAACTGAGTTTTGGTGAACCTACAATTCAGCCAGTATGCCAAATCTTTTCCCACGCTTACAGGGACAGCTGGCGAGTCTCAGTACTCAACCAAGTAGGATATCATACGACTTACTTGCCTACTTACTTGCTTACTACTGGGTGTTAGTCACCAAACGAAATTGACAACTTCACAAACAATCTGTTACGTTCTGAAAATTGAAGATCAAATGATTAAAGTTACCTTTAATAAAATTTGTGAACTATCCTTAAACTGATAATAATAACTTAAATTGACTTGACTTGACCACTTATTGTACCAGACCAGGTCAGGATTTTATTTACAATTATGCTTAAACAAAGAATTATGATGATAATAATAATAATAATAATATATAATGTACTACCTATTATATTCTAGTTTCTATTACCACCAGTAAAGCCTTTCACATAGTTCATTGAAATTCTGCCTTTAAGATGTTTATTATTTCCAAAATTGAAAACTTTAAAATATGATTCTTTTCAATTATTTATTTTATTTTGTCTATTATTTTTATTATGTTCATTATATTGAATGTTTTTATTATTCATTTTTCTAATATAATATGTATGCACAAATTATGTAAGTACCAAATTAAAAAAAAAAAAAAAAAAATTATTTGCTGTACAAGTAGTACACTACAAATCTCACACATATTGTATATATTGTTTATAATATAAGAAATGTAAATTTAAATTTAATATTGACACTAACAATTACTAATAAGGAAGGAAGATACTACAATTATTCATCAGGAACTACGGATTGGATCTTTTTAAAAACAATAATTTTGCACATCCCTTCGGTATGTTTATATTCTTTGTTGTGTTTTTACTTGTTTTGCCGACGGTATGATAACTACCCTTTTTAGGATTCCAATGGATGTAATTTTAATTTTCATCTAATTTTTGTTTTTCTCCTTTTGACTTTTAAAGTTTTATTTCAGATCCAATCCAACTTCAATTAGAGTTTAATAAAACTATTTGCAGTTTCAAAAGTTTAAAAATCATAGAAAGATGAATACCGTTTGTCTTTTTTTCTGATATAAGTACTACAGTGTAACAAAACAGTTATAAATAGTAAGTAATATGTAAAATGCACAACATCAGTAAGAAAATGAATTTATGAATCTGTCTCGAATGTTATATCACACTTTGATAAATTTAAGGAACAGAAAACTAAGCTCTCATTTTTTTTGTTGAAGGAAGTACTTAACACCTGGTTCTACTGTTTAATCTTATAGGCTTCTCATCGCCATCGTTAACCGATAATATAAGTATCAGAAACTGTCCGCTGGTTTAAATAGATGAAATGAACGGAATTAGAAAAACAAATAAATGTGCACGGATGTTTATACATCTTGAAAATCGACGCCAGGCCTTGCACGACGCAGCACCAGCTGTTTCTAGTTAAAAATGGTGTTTATTTCTGGAAATCAAATGCGAGCATTGTGAGTGATCCAGAAAATTCAGAAAACCCAGAAAGCACTACAAAGATATGCATAGAAGTATGTGAGTGATGGCACGGTGGAGCGAGTATGGCTCTTACAAGAGAACATGGAAACAGCGAGGTGGGACAGATAGGCCGGTGCTATTACAGTATCGAAATTGAGACCGGCGTCTTCTCTTATCAGTGCTTTCATCAGCTGCTGCACTTTCTGGGGCAAGCCGTCAGTGAGTTGATTGATTGCTTTACAGTAGGACGCTGGAGAAAGCTTTCTTCTGTACTCTCATCTGACTAAGTTCTTTTATCAGATCTGGGGTTTGATTTACCTGTTCGGTTCTGTTTATAAAATCTTCGACTGAAACTACACATACAGTATAAATTAAAATATTATCCAGAAGTATAGAAATTCAACATTTCCTTTGTTATTGCCTCTCTTTGGAGCTCATAAATATATCCAATTATTTAGATTTTTGTTTGTTTCACTGCATTTCCTTTTTGTCAACTATCATTTCATTCATTTCTATCACCGTCTAATATTTTTAATTTCTGTTTTTTTTTCATCTGTTTTTGGTCTCTTTGCATTTGCCTACCAACTAGCTTTATTCCTGGTTTCACTCAATTCTATCACGCATTAATATACATCGAATTTACTCACATTTCATCCTTACTGTTAATTATATAAATATGAAATCTCTATCAAATATTGAAACTGCTTTAACACATCATATTAGAATATTTTTATGCAAACATTTTAGTAATGAAACTATCAAAAAAGTTTCATTTATAATAGCATTATTTTCTTGCTTATTAGACGCCTCAGTTGTTACTTTTTCTATTTTCACTCCATCATTTATGGAAGATTTACATTATGACCAGTTTATGATAAATATCATCAGCGGTGCTATCGCTATTGGTATGTACTTAACATTACCTGTTCTTGGTTACCTAGCAGATTTACATGGTCCTGTGATATTAGCTGCATTAAGTATTATAATGTTTTGCCCCGGTTATTTATTAGCTGCATATACTTATAAATACAAAATGAGTTATGTTTATATGGCTCTCAGCTTCAGTTTGATTGGTTGTGCTACCTCTGCTTGTTATTTTTGTTCATTGTTAACATGTGCAAAGATATACCCTGAAAGAAAAGGTTTAAGTATAAGTGTTCCAGTCACATTCTATGGTTTAAGTTCGTTGATATTATCAGGTGTCGTGTTTAAATTACCTCTATTCCAAAAAGATTCGTCGATAAATCCTGGTTCTGTTATTTCAGATCCTAAAAATACTACTTTAGATACTTATAAAGTCTTTGTTGGTTTAAGTATCATGTACTTGATTCTAGGTATTGTCAACTGGGTGTCTTCGGTATTTGTAACAATTGAAAAACACCTCCTCTTCTCCAAAATAAACAGTAACTACCCAAATCAACAAACAAATGAAACAACTCCATTATTAAATGATTCCCTTGAAGAAAATAACGCTATAGACTCATCTGAATCAGATTCATTCCTAAACCCTGATGAAATTATAGACCATAATAAGAATTTTAAAAATTTCTTAAATGATAACTCAATGTATTTATTATACGGTGCATTTTTCTTCCTTTCAGGTCCATTAGAATTTTTCATTACTAATATTGCAACACTGATAAACATAGTTGGAATTAAAAATGATGATATAATAGGTAAATTTTTAATAAACTCTAATGAAACAAATGAAATTTCGCTATATGTTACTTTATTCAGTCTTTTATCAACTATAAGTAGATTAGTTATGGGTTATTTGAGTGACTATTTTTTAAATAAACCAAAGGATTCAAAATTTAAATTATCAGTTATCACATTACTCATTTGTTGTATTTTTTCAGCAATTTTTGGTTTCCTCTTGATTACGTTCAATTCGAGCTTTTTCTCTTTGATCACTATTTTTGTTGGATCAGCTTATGGCGGAATTTTCACTTTATTCCCAACTATTGCAGCCACAGTATGGGGTGTCGAAATTTTAGGTTCAACTTGGGGTCTTTTCCTTTCTGCCCCTGCGCTAGGTAGTTTATTCTTTGGATTATTGTACGCTTATGAATATGATCACTACTGTAAAGTAAATATCTCAAAATTACAAAACGATTTCATATATTGTCTGACTTTTCCCTTTGGTGTCATGACCTTTGGATTCATAACAAGTTTAATTCTTGTCATCATTTGTTGGAAAACAGTGTGGAGAGCTCGTAAAATTGATATTTAAAAATACATTTAATTACATTACATTAATTTTCCAAAAAACTCTCATCGGTATAGTTCCTTTTTATATACTCTTTATTTTTTATTTTAATCTCTTTTGTTTCACATACATATACTATGGAAATTATTTCCACCAATGCATTCTTTATCATTTTCATTATAAGTATAAATCTCATTAGTTCTTATTTAAAAAAAGCAGTTTTACTGTCTAAATTATATGATTAGGGTTGAAAAGAAGTTGAACAATAAAGTTAAATTTCATATGCTAATTGGTGCACGGGTGTATCTAATTATTTTTTATAGCCGACTTTGTATTGAATCGCCAGTAAACTGAGCATCTCAATCTCCAGCTTAGTATTACAGTCTATCATTGAAACTATTCACTCCATATTTCAGAATCCTTTTTGTAATATATAAGAGAATGAGACATTTATAAATATAAATAAGCAAAAAAACTTCTAGAATTAAACAATTAAATTTAATTAGCGATGTCTTTAGTTAAAGTTTTTTCACAAAACTCTAGATCATTTTCTAGATCTATAGTTTCAAATTCTGTGAGAGGATTCTCGTCGTTTAACAATATAATATGTCAACAACATAAGAAAGATATGAGCGACCTTCTTCATGAAATAAGCCAAACTAAAAAGGATACAGCTATTGATAATAAGAAGACTTTTGAATCGGCTAATGGTTTAAACGCTACTGATTTTGCGAAAAATGAAGATTCCAGAAATGAGTTAAAGAAATCTGAAGAAAACAACCTTGAGGATGAGGAAGATGAATATGTTGTTGATTACTCTCAAATGGAAAAACGTTGGCTCAAAATGAAACCTGACGATCAACTTATGTTAATTGATGATATAAATACACTACAAACTTTTTCTTGGAAATTTTTAACAAAAGATCAAAAGAAAGCTATTTATTATATAAGTTATGGACAGTGGGGTCCAAGAACTCAAGAAAATTTAAACATTCCTGAGCTTATCTTTAAGATATTTTCAAGTTCAATTTTATTTGGTGTGGTTGGTTTTGCAATCGTTAATTATGCAATTGATAAAGAAAAAGTTCAAGAAATTGAAGAAAAAGAAGCTTTACTTGAACAAAGTGAATCAGCAACCAAAAATTAATCATTTGACTTAAATTTTATAATGTATATTAGACAATCAAAACGTTCCTCATAACATTTATTCAACTCTCTGTATATAGATAGAAAAATAACGAATTACTTAACTAATGAAAATCAACTTTATTATCTGTAAACGTCCGTAATTTGTAATTTGAGACGATTTTTATATTACACTTTATCAGAATGAAAAATTAAATAAATAGGTCGTTAAAAGTAAATATATTTATTGTGAAAAAAAAAATGATTCTTTTTTATTTTAGTTTTTCTGGGTTTATAGTATATATATATATATTTATAAAATAAGCTATCTTTTTATGCTTGGATAAATAAAACAATGAAAAAAAAGATTTGAGACATATGATCATAATAATTAGTTATTTTCTTTAGAAACATCGACATACTCGTTCATTTCACCTTCTGATTTACTAACATCTTCTGAGATTTCATTGACTCTTGAAATTTCTTCAATTGATGATTCCAAATTTGGATGTTCTCCACTTGTACTAGAATTGAGACCTTCGGGGATTATACTCTTCTCTGTCGCTTCTTTAATTTCGTCAACGATATTCAAAGATTTTGTTTCTTTGTATTGCTCGTTTTCTTCTTCATTTAAATTTGACTTAAGAGAATCAGTGGATTCATCTTTTTTAACTTCTTCTTCTTTTTCTTCTTGGATTGCCGCATCTTCCTGTGAAGAGATCTTCTCTTCTGTTTCTTTGAGATCTTCTACAGCATTGGTATCATGTAATGAATCGACATGAGTATTTTCGGCAGGAATAACTGCAGAAGAACTATCTGAGACCTCTTCAGTTAATTTTGCACTTGAAGCTTCTTCTATTTCTTTTAATTCAGTTTCTGTTGATTCTTTTTCTTGTCCATTTATATCAGCTCCGTAAGTCCATACATCGAATACTTTAATAGAATATTTTTTCTTACCAAGGCTTTCATCATCAACAACAACAGCTTTTTTAACTTGATCAGGTAATTTTCTTCCTCTTGGACCTCTTGCCCTAGAAAGTCTTATATCGCTAATTCTTTTAACTGGTTTCTCGGATTCTTCTTCAGTTGATTCGTTTGTGTTATTGTTAGGTGGGGAAATAACAGGAGGCAGTCCACCAAATGCCATACCAGGGAATCCCATACCTATCATGCCATCCAAGTTTTTAGCGAATTGTGATCTTGCAGTCGTAAGCTTTTTTGGTTTTGAAGTCTCAGACTGAGTTGGATCAGATTCTTCAGGTGCTTCATTTATCTCTTTTGTTGCAGAGTCAGCTTCGTCAGTTGATGATCTTGAAAGAACTGGCTTTGGAGCTGGTTTAGGAAAAGGTCTGATTTTTTTCAATCCAAGATCTTGTTGCTGTTGTTGAGCTAACATTTGCTGGAAAGCGGCAATTTTTGATGAAGGCTTTTTTGGAACTTTTGGTGGAGCTTTCTTCTGAGTAATTATTTCAGATTCAGTAGAGATCTCGATTGGTTTGCTGGAAACAGAGTCAAAAGGAGCAGTTGATATTTCAGATGTTGAATCAGTTCTTGAATCTGTCGATCCGGCGGATACTAGTTCTGGTGCAGTCGTGCTTCTTGGTGTTGCCTGTACATTATATGAATCAATTAAAGTGGAGTATGCAGGAGTCTTTGGGTCTGTAGAATTGGTATTTTCAATTATTTCAGAGTTGGTATCAATTGTGAGATTTCTGTCTTCTGCAGTATAATCACTTTTAGATTCTGACGAGACAGAACTTTGTATCTTTGGTCTTGAAATTGGAATCTTCGGTCTTGATGTTGGTATCGTAGGAAGTGACTCAGCGGTCTCGGAAACAGTTTCAACATTACTCGCGTCTTCCTCCTGTGGTGCTGATCCTGCATTTAAATCTTCTTTTTCTTGTTGGATGGAAGTCGGAATTTTTGGAGTTGAAGATGGTCTCGATAATAGCATTTTTGGTCTTGAAGAAGGTATTTGTGGAGGAGAATCTTTTGAAATAGATTCTGCTAAATCTTCAGTTGTATGGATTTCCTTCACCTTTTCAATTTCCGCTGGTATGGATGTAGCATCTTCTTCTGTTTCCTTTTCTATACCCGATGAAACTGTGTCTTCTTCTATGCTATCTTCAGTGGTGGAAGGCTGTTCTTCTTGTTTTGTTTGCGTCATTTGAGGTCTTGATGAGGGCATTTTTGGTCTTGAAGAAGGCATCTTTGGTCTTGATGAAGGTAGTTCTGGTTGCTCAGGTCTCTCATCTTTCTCTGGTGTGGATTCAACTTCTTCCTTTTCTTGTTCATCTGGTTCATTTGATACAACCTTAGGTCTTGAAAGTGGGAGTTTAGGTCTAGATGATGGAAGTTTTGGTACATCTGGGATGTTTTGTTCATCTTCTATCTCTTTTGTGTTGTCTGCAGGATTCAAATCAGTTTGTTCATTGGATTGTCCTTCTCTATCAGTACCATCAGAACCTTCTGGTTTTTCACTTTCCTCCAAAGAAATTTTATGTGGCCTTTCAGAAGGAACATTTGGAGGGATTGAGGATTCGATTGAAGAACTTCTATTGTCATCAGATGTATTTGTTTTCGATACCTTCGGTCTTGTAGATGGTACCTTTGGGATATCAGTGACTTCGATTGATTGAGTTTCGGATAAAAGATCCGAAGCTTCTGATTGTGGAAGTGATCCAGAACTATTTTCTAGGTTAGAATTTGAGTCGGATAAGACCAATGATTCGGTAGAAGGAAGGCTTCTTTTAGGTCTCTAAATGTAAAAAAAAGACATCTTT
The DNA here is from genome assembly GCA_001599335.1 of [Candida] boidinii. Lineage (NCBI taxonomy): Eukaryota > Fungi > Ascomycota > Pichiomycetes > Pichiales > Pichiaceae > Ogataea > [Candida] boidinii. The sequence continues at coordinate 2,824,904 of BCGP01000001.1, read as the reverse complement.
CATGCATTTTTGGGAGCTCAAAATGAGATAATGGAAAATATTAGTAATTGAACTAACTTGTATCAATTTTCAAAAATCAATTAAACGTACCTGACTAGGAACTTTTGGAAAATCCATTGTGAGTAAAAAATTATTTAAGTGAAGGTTAAATTTAGCTAAATAATTAATGAAACTAGGTAAACTAAATCGGATTAAATACGGAAAAGGCAATAGTTAAATAAAGGCGGTTAAAAGAGCAATTTGTCAGACCCTGTTGATGAATTGAGTTTAATAATGATTGGGATATGCAGCATAAAGACAGTAAGTAACTTGTGAGTTGGATCACTCTGGGGGTATGATAGTAACAATCGATTGCTTGTGATCTTGGAGTGGAGTATAAGATCATCAAGTCTACGGACACTTTGTAGGATGTGTTATCTCAATATGCAGATGCATGCCCCCAGAGTAAACAAACAGCGCTGTATCTGCTGTGGCTCCTGGTGGCTTTGTGCTCCTCCTGTTTACCCCTGAAGTAGAAAGAGCGGCTGTCATGGAGAGCCGATGAGTAAGGGAGCGCGAACCAATGGAAAGCAACGAGGGCACTGCTTATGCTTATGTAGTGCCTGTGATGGGCAATGCCAGAGCGGGCAGTTTCTGAACGGCGACCAGTACACAGCACAGGAAAATGGTGGCTCAGCAGAGAGGACTTGTTGGCTTCCATGGGCTCATTACCACAGTGATGAGAAGAAACACATTCGGAACTGGTGCAGCTACAAATTATACCTATATCGGGTGTGTTAGGATCTTATTACTTACACTATATTATACTATATTATATATTTTATGCTTTTTATTAAATTAAATAAAATTATATTAAATTAAACTGAGAGGATAATCAATTCTAAAGGGAATGATAAATTATAGATAAAACTGATGTTAGACAACAGATTTAAGCATAGTTTAATCTGAAAATATCGTTTAAAACGAAGTAAGAACCGTTTTCTGGGATGAGGTGGAAAACTTGGGAGTAACGTTGGGAGTTTTGTTCTTCATCAACTAATAATTCACCAGTAACCATAACTAAAACATCACCGTTTTCAGAAGCTGGCTGAGCATCTAAAGTTGAGATTCTGTGAGCAACTTTGGTAAATGGTAAGGAAACTAATTTTTCAATGATATCTCTGGCACCTTGGAGTTGGGAAGATTCAAAGGTTAACATAGAGTGGTCTCTCTAAATAAATTTCATAATATTTAAACATATGCACAAAACACGGTTATGAAGGTTAGTAACATTTCTGACAAAGTGATCTTGTTTATTTTCCAATATTGTTAATACTGTCTTTTAGAGTATTAATAGTTTCTTGAAATTTCATACATACGTAAAGGTTACCTAATTGTGATCTATCCTTATCGAATTGATCGTAGTAAAAAGTACAGAATTGTTGAGATAAAGCGTTGAAATCGACAGACATTTTTATATGATTTTATGTTATGGTCTATTTTTGATCTACTGACAAATAGAAAGAATATAATTTATTTCGTATGTTTAAAAACCTCCTAGAATAACGAGTCTTTTATTTTAAATAAACTCGATAATGGCAAGCGCCGGATGCACGAAGAATCTTGTCTATCAAGTGATGGATAACAACAATCGGGATACTCAAATCATTGTCACACAGAGACACACGCACACTGGCCTCTTCTGAAAACAGGCACAAAATTCTTCTCGGTTGTAGATAGTTTATATTCCTCCTTTCCTTTTCCTTGCTCGCTTACTATGTTTCAGAATACATCACGTCGCCGACGCGACTGTATGTTAGTGGTCTAAATCTTAGTTTGTCGGGTAACCTTTACCTACGTCTTTAAGTCTACATAATATATATATACCTATTATGTTACAGGAGTATATTACAGTTGTATATATCATATCTATATCCATATATATCTAAACATATCACGGTGAATATCCATTTAGTCAACAACTTTTGTGGATCAAACTGCTGAAGAACAAAGCAGAATTTTCAAGTTCTTGAATCACAGAAGCAGTTACTAGTTTGGATTTAATCACTTTTGTACAGCTCTAAGCCGTTTCACCTAATATATGAATCCGTTTGGCTTCTCCTTCGTTTAATATCCTATATGCTTCGCTTAGGGTCTCGATGTAGAAATTCAACTCATTTTCCGATCTCAAATTATTTTTAAGTCTTACTTCTGAAAGCGGTGGTATAATGTATCTATCCGGTATAATGATATTGTCATGAATAATGCAGCTATCATAAATTATTGAGTATGCTCCTAATCTGCAATTCGATCCAATCTTACATCGTGAGCCAACATTCATACTATAAATTTTGGAGTTCTCGCCAATTGTTGTGTATGAACCTATGTTTATGGAGTATGTCTTCTCCTTTAAGTCTTTATTGACTATTGTCTCTATAACAACATTTTTAGATATGTATGTATATTTTCCAATTGAAATAAATTCTGTTTGATTCTTTTGATTATCAACTATTAGGTTACAATTTTCGTTAAGTGTTGAATTCCCGCTGATTACGATAAATTCAGGGTGTTTAATAATACACGATTTGTGAATCCTGTTACCTGATGATGTTTCCAACCAGTCACTAGAGCTCATATTCTTCAGATATAATATTTGCAAATTTATATTATTCTCTTAGTTATTTTCTGCTGCGTGCTGGTGGTTATAGAATCGATGTGGTTCAATTTATAAACAGATTATTTCTAATGATGGCCTGGCGGAGATCCTACTTCTCTCAAATGAGCCAATTCAGTGGCATTTGAATGCCGATTTGCACATCAGTGCACCTCTTTGTAAAATTCCCAGACAGTCCAATTTACACATTTATTCTTTTTCTACTTATTTTTAGCCATCTACAATGATATTCAGGAAAAAAGAACTTTAAAACAAAAGATAATAAACAATGAAATTTTAAGGCTAAGAAATGAAATTCTAAGGCTAAGAAATGAAATTCTAAGGCTAAGAAATGAAATAAAATTATAGAACTGAAAATAACGATAACAGAATTGGTACGGATAATGAGCAATTCTATAAAGAGCTTGTAACCATATTTTTATATGGCGAAGTCCAACCCTTGTGATAATCCCAGTCAGTGCTCATCCAGTGAGCAAATGGGTAAGTTGGAGGTGTACGCAAGTTGGTAAGAGAATCAGATTCAATTAAACCATTTGCAATTTGATTATCAATCATCCTTTGTAGACGAGGTCTAAGATGTTCACGAACAAGTTCAAAATGTTTTTGCTTCATTATTTCTTCCGGACATTCATACATCATATTCATAACAAATGAAGGCATGTAAGGTTCGTACTCTAACTCGGTTAATTTAATAAATTTTGGGTGGTTAGCAAAAATAATAGCTTTAGTCTTTGGTAGCTTGGTAAGTGATTGACATTCCATTCTAACTCTGAATTCTTCAAATGGTATTGTCATGACATATTTTTCAGCTTCTTCATGAGTCATTTCCCTACTAACTGGATACAATTCACTACAATTTAAATTTTCTTCCCAAACAATATGCCATGAAACTCTTTCAACACCATCAACAAATTTACCAAACCATTTTTCCATTGATGGTTTAAGTTTGTCTTCATAATATGGAACCGTTTTATGGATAAAATCTAATGGCTTATCCATTAGTTGTAAGATACCAAATCCTCCACCTGGGAAAGCAACCGTGGCACCAATACAATAATTCAAACCGTCGGCCTTTTTCTGGACAATATAAAAATCTTCCATAGCCATTTTACTGATAATGATTAAAGGAGGTTCTTTCTCTATATCATAAACTTCATTCATAAGATTGTTATAAACTAGTTTTCCTTTCCTTTTGAATAGCAATGGATATCTGGCAGTTAATTGTTCAATAACAACATCTCTTAGCTCGTTATATTCATCATCAAAGCCTTCTACTGTTCTTAAAAATGTATTAGTTTTTAACTTTTCTGGATCATAATTTTCAAAAATTTCAGTTTTTCCTTTCTGAAATTTCCAATAGTGAAGAGTGATATCTAACCAGTGATTCATATCCATCTTAACGAGAGCCATTGTTTGTTTGTGTGGCCATCTGAAAGGTCTCCAAGGTCTATCATTATAAGTCTTTACATCTTCTGGAGTTATATACAACGGAGTAACTTTACCATAATCTTTCTGGTCTCTTGTTGGTTTTGTAAGTTTCTCTGATATATATGGTACAAGATATTTATATGCAGTTATTAGAACTGGCACTGCTAAAGAAACACTCAGTACAACTTTAACCTCGAGCTCTCTTGACATTGCTGATGGGAGATCTCTGGTTTTCCAATTTTATGTTAATTCTCTATATCTTTTATCCAGATATGCTGGCCCAGTACTAATATCCAAAACAATGGAGGAAAATGGGTTCAATAAATATTGAAACCCAATTTTAAGGATACTCTACTGAGCAATGGGATGTTTATGATACTTATATATATCCTTTTCAGGATAATGTCTCTTTGTGGAGTTTACTCATACTTTTTACCTATTCTGTAAGAAAATCCTTATCAGCCAGTACTTGCAGAAATAACTTGTCGCGCAAGATTTTTTCTTATCAGTAGAAAAACCCAGATTAGACCGAACATTGGACTTTTTACAAGATATGAACATAGTGGAACATAACTTACAACATAAAATACTTTCCACACCACAACAAGAAAAATATAGACCAAACAAATATTCTTGGTCTCATTTTCTTGATAATTATTTACCTGAAGATTTGGAAAAGAAATTCTAGGGCATCAAACGGAGAGTCTAAAGAGTTATACTAGTGTATCCGACAGCAAAAATCGACTCTCGGAACTTTACTGCGCGATAAGCCTATGTATCAAAGATATTTCCTAATTAGTTAACAGTTTCCTGGCGGGAGATCGCAATCCAACTATGTGAGGACAGCGGGTGTCGCAATTCAAAGCGGCGGTTAGTTGACTAGTCCTATTATAGTTGTGTTTAAGTTTTAATATAGTACTTTACTTACTTACGTATTTACTTACTTACTTACTTATTCACTGCAAAAGTTCAACTTGTTACAATGATCGATAAGAGGATTGAAATTGCAAAATCTGCAAACTGACTTTAACTGTAATAAGATTAAAGGGATTGCTCATTAAACTATATGAAGTAAATAGATTCATTATAATAAAGAAATTATTATGAAGTAGCCGCTAAACAACTCAACCTCTCAAAATTTCATAATTTCCCTTTTTGCGCTGACCTTTTTGACATTGCTCTTAAATATTTATCCATTATACTACTTATGTCAAGTTTTTCTGCATTTATCTTGGCCACACTATCAAGACCCCCGTTAACATCGGATTTTAGCTCACTCATTTCGGAAAGACATTGTTTGGTACCTTCAACACACCATGCTTCATTCTTTGATATATCTTTTGCAATTTTCAGGCACTTGTTCATTCCTTTTTCCTTATCATCCACAATGTCTCCTTCATCTATCAGACCAAGTCTAACTGCTTCGCTAGCGCCAAACATATTACCACTGAGACATAATCTGTTAAGTAATGAATGATTTCCCGAAAGCTGTGGAGCTCTTTGAAGAAACCCCATATCTGCAACAAGGCCAACCTGTACCTCTTTGATACTTAATTTTATATCCTTGGTGAATACCCTCATAGTCAATGTAGCAGCTATATCCAAAGCTAGACCCAAATTAGTACCATGATAAAGCCCTATTGTTGGTTTGCTTATACAGGATGCAGCAGAAATGCAATCTTGAAAATCTTTTATATACTTGAAGAATTTTACTTTATCCTTTTGTAATTCAAGTGCTTCGATTCCGAATTCTTTTAAATCTATTCCTGCAGAAAAATTTTTACCTTTTCCAGATAATATGATGACTCTAACGTAGTCGTTCTGATCTAATTTGTACAATAGATCTTTATACTCATTCCAAGTTCTGTTATATATAGTGGGTCAGTAATCATATCGCACTGAGTCATTGTCAAAACATTGTGTATACATACTCTTTATTGAAGGAATTCAAACTTTTAGGCCTGTTTACCTCTAACTGAATAGTTCCCTCTCCATGATCTATGAGGTTAAAATTTTTTGGACTGATATCATCAATAGCCGATTTCATAATGAATAAGGATGGTTACAGTATAAAGCTTTCGCTTAATTTGAAACATGTAGTGTTGCAATTGTAATTTAGATATATTTTTATATATATATATCTTAAATCAAGATATTATGAGTCTTTCTGGTAAGCAATTTACCTCTCAAATGAAATGCCATATGATTTTTCAAAAGTTCGTATAATATTTGAGAACTCGCTTTGCAACAGGATTGCGGGGTAAATTCTTACTTGAGCGAAATCCTCATTTCGGCCCTTTTAATTAAAAGACTCCAGCCGTAGTCATGGAGACTTCTGACGGACTTATTTTTAGGCATGGTAAACAATACGGGGTAGATAAAAATATGAACTGAGCAAAAAAATTAAAGACTGAGGCCAACAGGAATCGAACCTGCAACCCTTCGATTGCTTGTTAAACGCCTAACTGGAGTCGAAAGCTCTACCATTGAGCCATAGCCCCATCTTCAAGCTAAAAATTTTCATGGTTTTTTAACCGAGGTAACTGGCTTATGTAAGATTTTTTTAATGGTGTATGGGTTTATGGTTTGGGGTTCTATTTTCCTTGGGAGACCCTTATCATGTAAGATGAAAAGACATTATTAAACGATCCAAGATTTCTTTTTGATTTTGCAATGATATATGAGAAACCAAAAATAAAACAGTATCGTATACTCTGTTTTGGCCCGTTTCTTGTTTTAACAATTCGGGTTTACTTCATTAAATACTCACCACCATTGAGAACATTTGACCAAAGCAACTTTTGAAATAATCAAATAGGTACTTTGAAAGAAGATATTGGTAACGATACAATTACCTTAAACTCCTTGAATAATTTCTATTCACAACACATGCACTTTTTCTTTCATCCGAGACTATAAAAATTTGGGTGTACTCTGATTTAGAATAGATTTATTGGTTCAAATAACTAATTTAGATATATAAAATGTATATATATTAAATTTGTATATAAAATGGATAATTATAAAAGTTCATAAAAGATAAAATATAAGACTATAAAATTACAGAAAAGTGGATTTATATATATAATTCTTCAACTTTCAGAATTAACTATTATTTCTTAATTATTAGATTATTAAATTTCTAGATCTTTTAACTTGTAGTTTTGATTATTAATTTAATTACTAATTAGATTTTCTATTTTAACAATTCATATTTTCATCGCTTAGCTTATTATATTTTATTATTTTATTATTTTATTTCAACTTTATTTTATTTTATTTTTAACTGACTCTTTTTATTTTATTGTTTCTTCTTCAATTACTAATTCTTAATAATTATTACTAAGGTCTAGTTATTAATAATTTGTTTTAATAATTGACTTAATTCGCTCAACTTGATTGTATTTTATTTATTTTTTAATTTAATTTAATTCACTCATTCTTAAATTATATTTCATTTATATTTTACAATAATTAATTCATTCAACTTTAATTAAATATAAAATTTCTTATTTTGTTTCAATTGTTATTTAATGTTTTTATAATTTGATGTAGTAATTAAAATTTCCTATTGGGTTTTAATTGTTATTTTAATATTTTATAATTTGATGTAGTAATTAAAATTTCACAGAGACTACTTTCTTACTTTTTACTCGCTTTATTCTAATTTCTCTATTTGTGTGGTCATATGAAAAAATACGTAGCTTTTTTTTTTGAATTCGACGATGCTGGATTTGTATTTTAAATTTTTTCAATATAAATTTTAATGGGTAATATCGTAAAACAAGGGCATTTTTTGTTTTAGGGACAAAATACTTTTTAAGGAAATTTTGTTAATAAATCGGGTAAAGATTAATAATAATATCATTTAGAAATTTCTACTCTATAACTGCTATAGCCAATATTATATTGTTAATTCAAGCATGATATTAGTAATTCTAAGATATATTTTTATTATTTTTGATTAAAATCTATGAAAATTCGGTTGTACTCTAATTAAGATAGATTATTGGTTCAATTCGCTTAATTTAGATATATAAAATGTATATATTAAATTCTATATATTAAATTGATTAATTATATAAAACTATAAATTAATACTTACAATTATAGAAAATTATAGAAAATGGGATTCATATATATATAAATCTTCAGATTTTCATAATTAGCTATTATTTCCACAAAATTACTATTAGCTTAATTCTTAATTCATATATTAATTTTGTTGGTTTTAATTCTTCTTTCTGCTTATCAATTGTTAATTTATATTTCTCATTGTAAACTCTTTTTATAATTATATAAATGAGATCTTATTTTATTTTCTCTTGTTTTGGCTGGCGACACTTGAAATGTTTTAACGAGCAATGCAAAAAAAGAAAAAAATCAAAGCCCTACGGGGGGGTCAAACCCCCAACCTTGTGATTAAGAGTCACACGCTCTACCGATTGAGCTAGCAAGGCAAAGAAAATAGCAGCCCTACGGGGGGGTCGAACCCCCAACCTTGTGATTAAGAGTCACACGCTCTACCGATTGAGCTAGCAAGGCTGTTTTTGTGTCGAAAAATATGTGGGTTTTTAAGCCAAACAATCAGCTTACATAAGAAAATTTAATTATGCAGAAAGATGCATGAAAGCACATATAGAGCACCTAAAAGCTGTATAAAACTGCAGAAAGATGCAATTAACGCATAAAGTGCGGCGCGGTGTATGGATGAAATTACATATTTTTTATAATGATGTACAAAAAAATTTTTTTCATGCATATTCTGTTTTGGGACAAATTTGGGCCAATCTATAATATAATAGAAGTATTTAAACATCATATTCATTAGTCTATGGATCGATAAATTTTCTAAAGGTTTCAGTAAATTCTCTGCGGTTAGAAGCAATAATAAATATAATGGACTCCAGAGGTTACTTACAGTCGTATGGATGGAAAGAAGGGGAGGCATTCAAATCAGGGGGTCTCAGAAAACCAATTCTTTTGAAGCATAAGAAAGATACGAAAGGCCTGGGCCATGATGCTGATCAAGCTGAAGCATGGTGGGAACGTGTTTTTGATGGCCAGCTAAAATCCTTGGATGTTTCTTTGAATGGATCGAATGAAGTTAATTTTAAACAAAATGAGATAAAAGTCACAGGTATTTCAAAAAGCGCTTCTCCTCTATATAGAATGTTCGTGCAAGGAGAAGGATTACAGGGAACCATAGGATCCAAAAGTTCTACTTTCCAAAAGTCAATTAAACCGGAGATACTTATTGCTAATACCGAAGAGTCAAAGGGCCCAGATGGAATTAATTTTGTGGATGATAACTTAATGATATTCAAATTATCAGATGATGAATCCGACTCCGATACAAAGAGGATAAAAAAGACAAAGAGGTCTAAATCTAAGAATGGAACAAAAGGCAAAAAGGATAAGAACGATAAAATCAAGAAGGAAAAAAATAAGAAAAAGTATCACAAAACTGAGTCGATAAGAATTATAGACAGCAACGACAAAAGTATAACAAAGGACAAGATAAATAAGGAAAACAAGACGGATAAGAAGGATAAAAAAGATAAAAAAGATAAAAAAGATAAAAAAGATAAGAAAGATAAGAAAGATAAGAAAGATAAGAAAGATAAGAAAGAGAAAATACAAAATTCCGATAAACCAGACAAGATAGTGTATGAAAATAAGGAATCCAAAAAAGAAAAGAAAGAAAAGAAAGAAGCAAAAAAAAAAAGAAAACAGGATACTGATGATACTTCATCCAAAAAGAAGAGAAAGCTCTAGAATATCTTCACTTCTAAACAATGTTTAATATATTTACACTTTTTATTCTTTTGTATAATTATAGAACCGCATTTTTAAATAAACTTCGCATATTTTATGTTTAGATACCTTATAAAAGTTGTAATGTTAACGTGTAGATTATAATTTCTTTTAACAATCGCCAACCCCTATCACAGTATGCAAAATCCAAACCTCCGAAAAAATAAAAATGTACGGATGTGGTTTACCCCGAAAATAATTGTGCGCAGTATAAAAAAGGTCCCGATAGTAGTCATAAAAATGATAATTTCTTCTTGATAGCAAGCTGATCTTTGAAAGGTAGAGATCTAACAACCAGTTAACTGCAGATACCAATGAAAATGGTTACAGAATCTATAATTAATATTGATATAGAGCAATTAGAGCTATTTTTAAAAAATACTGATGATAAAAGTATTTACAAAACACAATTTGAAAAAGAATTGTACAAGTTCCCCGGTTGCGTAGAGTTGTGGGAAAAGTATCTGAAGTACCTAAACCTACTTTTCCCCGATGCTTATTTTGAGACATTAAATAGGGCGGTAAAGGAAACACAGTTTGATCTTAGCAGAAGCTTTGTCATTTGGGATCTTTTCTACGAATATCTACTGTCTGATTTGGGTGATGCTTCAAAGCTGGAGCTTTTGAATTCAAGTTTTCAACTCAGACTCACTATTCCTCATATAACCATTGATAGTACGATTGAAAAATATTCCAAGTTCATAAACCTTACATCTCCGGACTTATATGTGCAGAAAATGAAACTAGTTTCACAACAAAGAAGAAACATGAACAAACTTGTGGGTGATATAGAGTCATGGGAGATAAGACTCTCGCAACAGAAATCCAATCCCTTTAATTGGATGGAATATATATCTTGGTTAAAAAGAAACAAGAGCATTAAACAGACAATAAAAATGGCAATAATTAAGAGCACATTTGAAAGAGCAATAGAACATTCGAAATGCGATAATGAATGGTACAATTTCTGGAAATGGTATGACGAACAGAATCATGTATTTAATTTGAATGAATTCTATCTCCGGATGATAACCATTTATCCTACATCAGGAGTTGCTTGGAAGAATTACTTAACGTCATCATCCAATTCATTTTCTTCCCTCTCTGCTGCCCGAGCTTTTCTACTAGATTCAAGGGTGATTGAGCGTACTGCAGAATTGGAAGATTTTAAAAGAATATGTTTTAGTCTTTTCGTTTTAGAGATAAACCTTTTAAATAAGGGTACTGAAGAAGTAATTGAATTTTTGTTATTGGATATAGATTTGATTTTCCCATTATCATTAAAATACCATGATGTCTTTCATGATGTAGAGAAAGCTTGCATAGAAATTTATGAGAAATTACAACTTATAGAGGATGCTTCAAAATGCGTTGAAAGTCTTATTTTGGACAACTTTAGTAATACACAAGCGGAAACATATCTGTATGCAATTGATTTCTATAAAAAATATAATAATGGTGACTCAATTGAGAGAGTTTTCGAGAAATTTGATCAAAAGGTTGCTGAAGTTGATTGGCCAGAAAGAATAATCCAAGAACAGAAAAGGTATGCTTTAGTGAACCTGTCCTTTGAGCAATATAATAAGATGGAAAGTAAATGTTCTGATTTAATATCGACTATACAAGATTTGAAAGCTGAATATAATGAAAAGACAGAAGAACCAGAAACCATGTCAATGGAGAAACAGGATAATTATCTGGCAATCGACATTGAAAGCAAAAAGAGACACCAGGAAAACTGTGAGGAAAAAGAAGAAACTGAGAGTGAAAATATCACCGAACAGAATGCTAAAAGAAGAAAACGAGAACCTGAAAGACCTCCAAGGGACCGGGAACATCTAAGTCTTTTGGTAAACCCAATTCCGGAAGGAACCACAGAGGGTGATATACTGGGATTTTTTAAAGGCTATGCTGAACCAAGAAACGTATACCTATCAGGACAAAATGCAATTGTAGAATTTAATTCAGAAGCAGATGTGTTAACCGCTATGACCAAAAATCACAAAAGTTTGAAAAATCAGCCAATGCGAGTGGTTGAGTTAAAGGACAATATACTATGGGTCACTAATTTTCCACCACAATTCTTTAAGAAAGATATTGAAAATTTATTTTTACCTGTTGTCAAACACATATTGAATATCAGATTTCCCACTTTAAGATCTGGAGTTAACAGAAGATTCTGTTATATTGATCTACTATCAGACGAGCACGCAAAACTTGCTGTTGAAAAGCTTGATAACAAAGAACTTGAAGATGATAATGGAAAGTCATATAAACTAGTGGTCAAGATTTCAAATCCCGAACAGAAAAACTCAAGATCGGGTCCCAAAGAGGAAAATAGGCAGCTGTACATTACAAATTTGGATTTCTATAAAGCAAATTCTGATGTCTTGCGTCAACTCTTTTCGCCGTTTGGGTCTATTGAAAAAATAACGCTTCCTATGTCAAACAAGTACAACAGCCCGAAGAAAATGAACGACGGATACGGGTTCATAGATTTTTCTAATTCCGAATCTGCTTCTAAAGCACTGTCATTGAATGGTAATAAATTAGGCAAGAGAAATATGCTCGTTGAATTATCAAAATCAACAACGAAAAGGATTTCAGTGATAGATAAATCAGAGAGCTCCGAACATATTAAATCAAGAGAAGAAATAAACCTAAAAACGATTTCTATTATGAATCTTGACGACAAAGTTACAAGTGAGCAATTGCTCTCGATTGTAGAGGAAGTTGGTGCTATAAGAAAATTAATTTTGCGTCCTGATATGGCCGGAGCTTATGTCGAATTCGAAAATGCGTGCGATTCTGGCAAAGCAGCAATGCTTTTAAATGGCAAAAAAATTGGAGATCGGGCCATATCAATTGGAGAAAGGAATGATCTTTCTAAGCTTGCTAATAAAACTACCAAACCGCCGGTCAATATGAAGGCTTCTAATCTCTTTGTCCCGGTGTCTGTTTTGAGAAAGAAGCAACAGAAGTTTGTTGAGACCACCGAAAAGTTAAATGGGGAAGGTTCAGAGAAAGATATTTCAACAAGGAAAGACACTCAGTCGGCAACGGTACCTGATAACAAAAACGGTAAGACAAACGATGATTTTCGTAAAATGTTCCTAAAGTAGTTTTCAAAAGTTCACTTACTTTTTCTACAAAGCTACATTACGATATATATATGTATATGTATCTATATATCATCAAATTTTAATTAATTTTATAAATTTATATATATTATACAGTGTAGTGCTTTTCAGATGAAAAGTTAAGGATGCATCTCGTATATTTCAACAAAAAAAACAAACAAACAAAAGGCAGAAAGTTAATGTGAAAGGCAAACAACCCTCAATCTAGTAATAATTGCTTTAATTGTTTAATTTCTTCTAGCAAGCTATCAGTGAAGTTGGATTTTTGATCCGATTCCAAGAGGTTTTGTTGCTCAATGCTAATAGGAATAACCCTCATAGATAAGTACCTTGGATGAGATATCAAATAATTTAATGCCTGTAAAAATGCTAATCTCTCTCCTTTTGTATCCAAACCGGGAATCAAAGTAATAGATTCTACAGATGGATTTGTCCTTAACATGTAGTCGTAACCTCCCATCGAGTGTAATGTCTTCGCAAGCAAAATAATTTGGCCAGTTTCTTGGATTGAAGCGGTACTGATAGGAGTATTAGATTCTAGCCAATAGTGAATAGTAGTTAAGAATTGTCGTTGAAAGCTAGTGACAAATAAGCAAACTTCCGGTAATATCTTTTCACCAAACTTACCAATCAATGTTAAAACAATGGAAAGTAATCCATTTGACCATAAATTATGTAGCTTCAAATTTGAAGGAATAGGAACAATACCACCCTTTCTTATAAGAATAGAAGTAGGACTCTCAATTAAAGCTGGGAACAAACCACTTATTATTAATTCTTCAGCAATAGCCTTAATAGAGACAAATTCATAAATAAATAACAGCGACAACTCTGCAAAGATTTTTTCATTGTTATATTTAATCAAATGCGAACAAGTATAAATATTGATGATAACTTTCAAAGTTCCGTTGTTGGATAACGAGTTGGAAATCATTTTACCAATGTCATTTGGAGATTTCAAGCGTAAAAATTCTTTTGAGATTGTTAAAATTAAGGATATATCATCAATCTGTTTTGCTATCAAAGACGAGGAATCAAATTCTTGATTAGGATTAGAAATAACTTCATTATGGATAGAAGAAAATATGATTCTGATTGGGATTGATATAACATAATCGAACAAGTCTACGAAAGTAGCAGAATATTCAACCAACAACAGACTGTCTTCCTTAATGGCTTTCAAACATAGAAGGACAATACGCAACAATGGTCTGTAATACGTTGTTTCATCTCTTACAAGCAATTTCGAGGTGAATGAAATAGAAGTGGAACTCAATAATTGTGATACAGAGGAAAATAAAGAAAATAGCAATTTATCGTTAATCTTACTTTTGGAGGTCTTAGAAAATGAAAAACAAATCAAAAATGCCAATTCAATACGCTCATGAAAAATATCTTCAAATATTGACTCCTGAATACCTTCCTCGTCATTTATTGTCAATAATTCGGCACTTAGTTGGATGTATTTTGTGTCAATTGGTTCCTCTGAGGTTTTGCAGTAAGATGTAATTAGAGCACCTAATGATTTAGCAGTTGATATTTGTGCAGAAACAAATTGTAGATTAACGCTTGCTAGGACAACTTCTTCTCTTATAGAAGACCAGTCATCCATACACGAGTCAAATAAAGTATCCATCAATGGTAATCTATAAGTTGCATTTGTTCCATAACGATTCTTTCTGAAATAAGGAGCACGTTTAAAATTGGATAAAGACAGTGACTCGAATCTTTCATTAAATTTTGTCTCTAAATTTCTGTGCAAGCTATGATTATAACCAAATATTCTAAACTTAGCGGTGAGAGATTCAACGAATTCTTTAGATCTTAAAACATTGTAAATCTTTTCAGTACATTTCTTATTCTGTGAAACAAATAAATAAAATGATAAAATTTCGGCAATTTTTGATATTAAATTTAGCTCATAACAGTAATCAATATATTTGTAAACATCTATATTATCATCGTAATTTGGACTTGAATCCGGTAAAACAGGAAAGTTGAGCATCTGGTTAACTAATTTTTCAATAAACTCTTGATCATTATCCTCTTCCTTTGCTGTTGTCCATGAGTTGAAAGCCAAAGCAATTGCATCCACTAAATGTAAATTAACAGAATTTGGGTAATATGAAATTAGGGAGATATTTTGTTTCAGTATCTTTAATAATGAAAATCTATTGATTTCAGTTGATTTCTGTTCTGCAGTAGGTTTCAATAATTTAGTAGATGTATTTTTCAATTTATCTTCGAGAATCCACTCCTTTATATCTTTTCCGGTAATAAATCTAATTGATAGACCTTCTTGATTTTTTTGCATAGTAGAAGCAAAAAAGTCATATAAAGCAATCTTAACATCATACGACACCAAATAATTAGATAAATCAGTTGACATCGAAGATAACAACATGTCTGTATGATACCTACCTAAATGTGTTAATAAAGACGGTGGCTCACTTTCCCAAGAACCGTTGATCAAACATGTCAATAATCTCAATATAGGTCTTGACATATTAAAATTATTACTATATATTTGAACCAAATTTGGTGTCATTGAAAATAATTTCATTTCAAATACAGATGGAATAGTATCTTGATAATGTGGACGAATTGAAATTAAAGTTGAAGCAAATTCAAAGGCAACTGAACACCATTTTTCATACCAATATCCAGTAAGATCATTCGTGTAGAAACCGCACTGATTGATAACATTAATTGCAGGAGATGATAATTTTTCAATTAGGTAAATTATTGGTTTAGTTGATCTACAATCATTAACATCTGGAATTAAAAAATTAGTTGTGATTCTATCAACAGATGCTTTGAACACTTTGGTGACTTTATTTTCTGGTAAATTAGAACTGTCAATACCGTAGATGTATATCAGTAATTTGTTAAAAATATTAACAGAATAAGAGCCTATCTGATATCTTTCATAATCGTTAACGAATCTCCAATGTAAGAAATTTTCAAAGATATGAATTATTTGAGAAGTCAATTTATCCATTACTTCTGACATCAATTTTGAAGATACAGTTTCTTCCAATGTCAATGAATTATTTATCAAATTATCAGTCAATTTTAACAGTGAAATTGTGAAATCAAATTTTCCATCAACTATTTCCACAGACCCTAAAATAGTATTTACTGATGTTGAAGAGTCAACTTTGAAACCTATTAAAGAAGATTGATAAAAGTAGGACCAAACTCTGAAAGATAATTTTGTGCTTGATAAACTAGATAAGAAATCTAAACATTCTTTTATCATAACTGTTGATCTTGCATGTGTGGATTGTTCTAAAATGCGGAAAATAACTTCCAAAACATCAGTATAATCTTCGATATAAATGCTCATAACTTTAAATATTTCAGAGACAGTTTCAATATCAATGTTTGATACAATTGTATTTAAAAGTTTAATTGTCTCAACAGCTAATTCCATTTTATCGTTATCCTTAGAATCAAAAGATTTAGAAAGATTCTTTAGAATTCTACCTAAAAGAGCCCAACCATTATATTTATATAAGAAAACAACAATTAATTGAGAATCTGATAAATCTTTAGATTTGGTTCGATCAATTTTATTTTCATTTGTGGTCCCTTTTTTAAGACTAGCAAAATTATTTCCTAATAAGTCATTTGATTTTTTAATTGAGGATAAAGATGAAGCCGACATAGTTTTATTCAATTGTGATTGAGGTGTACTAAAATTAACTGTATTATTTCTCACGTTACTAATATCCATATTTGTTTCATCAGCTTTATTTGTAACATTTTTGGTGGTATTGATTATGGTTTCATTTTCATCAGAGATACTAGTTGATTCAATTATTTGACCTTTTGTTCCCTTTTTCAAAAGTAATGATAATTCATTATTTGATTCATAAGGTGGAGATATATCCAAATCTTCAACTAGTTTGATCAATTCAGGTATTTCATCATCAATTTTATACTTGAAATAAAACTCATCTTCTTTTAAGATTTCCATATAGGATTGAAATTCTTTAAATTCTTCAACAGCCAAATTTGAATTAATTGAAACTAATCTAATAAAAGTTTTTAAGGAAATCGGTAATTTAGCTCTAGCAATAGTTAAAATATCATCTGTTGCAGGATTTTCAAAAAATCTTTTAAGGATTGAAGTTGGACAATCAGTTAAAATTTTATTTAAAGCTTTGGCCATATTATCATTCATTACAACATATGGAATAAAATTAATCACAAATGAACCTAAGATAGCAGTATATATTTCATCATACGACAAGACACGATGACATATCTTCAAAGAAGGCACGATACCAAAATTTGAAGCTGTAAGAGCGCATACTTCATAAAAGTTTTTCAAATCATTTAAATCACCATTAAAATCCTGTACAAATTTTGTGCATACTGGGTCACTTGCATCTAAATCCGATAGTAAAACATGTTTTCTGTGTAGTAATATACTCCATGCATAAAATACCATTGAACTGGTTACAGATAAATTTGTGGAATTAGAATTATTCAAGGATAACAAATCTTCAGTAATTAATCTTATTGTTTTACCATCATTCGTCAATGACTTTGAATTCAAAATTGTAGTATCATAGTCACTGAAATCCAGTAAATTATCATCCAAATTTAACAGTAAGATTGAAATCAATGAAGTTAAAGATTCTATAGTATGTAATTTTGTTTTTGAATCGGGGAAGAATCTTGAAAGTTTTGAGCAAAAATTCAAGCTTACCATTAAATCAAACCAGTCAGAGATCAATGATGTATCTAAATGATTTGGATTTTTCAGAATTAAATATGATAACAAATGAAGAATATCCATGAGAAATGTTGAATACTCTGAAATAATTAAGTTTAATATTATATTTGGGAGTGGAGTATCTTTAGATGAATTTGAAGTGGTTGTAAGGGACAGTGATGTGGATGAAGCAGATGAAGTCAAAGGGACCAACAAGGAATTTTCAAAATTTGAATTAATATCATTTTGTAATCTTTCCATAAATTCTATACATGATTTTAAACTTTTTATTAATGAGCTTACAATTTCGTTCGCATTTGAGATAATATTGTTTGATAACTTACTTATTGATGATAATTTATCATTATCATTAATCTTAGAGTTAATGGAACCATTATTAATTGAATCAGAAGTTCTCATGATCTTTAATAATAAAATTAATATCATTCTTCTTTCTTTCAAAATTGAAGATGTAAATAAAGATAATTTTGTAAATTTACTATCTGAAGAATCATTTAGAATTGTATTATCATTATCATCGTCATTTAAGGCAAATGGAATTCTATTAGACACACCAATAATTATTCTATAAACTTCATTTAAATCAAAATTTAACAAATTTGACAACTTTAAACATAATTTTTTATCTGAATCATTTAAATTACTAATTGAATAATTTAAATTTCTCAATTTAAAGTTATTATCTTTTATATTATTAGTTGTATCTTTTGAAGATGTAAATGGTAAATCACCATCTTTAAAATTAGTAAGAATATCTTTATTTGAATCAATGAATTTATTTAAACATTCTAGTAAATATTTATGATTTATATTATTTGAGTCCTTAGGATCATTATTAAATCCATCAGTTAAAAAATATTGACTAAAAGCTGGATCATTTAATAAAAGGTGACATTGTTCAAATGACCAATCATTTGATACTTTCAATTGATCAATTTTTGATTCTTCTCTATCTGATAATGAAATTACCATATTGTTATAAATTTGATAAAAGAATTTTTTTTTTAATGCAAAGGTATTAAAATTGGAAAGAATAGAAATATTTTTTTAAAAAACAAAGTGATTATGAATTGAGTACAGACAGATAATTGAAATAGTAATACCGGTGATAGTGTGAACAAAATTAAAAGAAATATAATTGAGATGAGACAAAAGGAAAAAAAATTCAATGTATAATGTTAATAATGAAAAACAAAAAATTGATAAAATTGAGATATTTTAAGATTGATATACAAGGAACCGAACCCAATCACAGTGAACGAATGAAGTATTATAATATAGTGGAATGGCAAATTATTTGCTATATGTTAGTGATCTTTAATCAAATCAATTGATTAAAGCAGCAAACTAAATTCCGAATATTCAATAAAAAATATTTACTCTTTCAAGTATTGTTGATGATTTGTAAGTTAAAGTCTTATAGTGGTTTGGTTTTGCTCAGTTTAGCATTTTTACAGATTTGTTTGATCTTATGCCTTCTAATGCGTTTAATGTTTATGTTTTACTCTCATAGTTAATATGCGAAAGTTCAAAAACACTACTTAAAATTTTTATTTTTTTGGTTAAAGGTAGCGAGAAATTAATATCGGTCTATGAGTGTATTAAAAGTCGGTGCACGGATTATAAATACAAAAGTAAATCACGTGTATATACTATTCTAAAAGGGATTGAATAAAATGGGAGAAGCACGTGAACATAAATGTATCAAGTTTGGGGAACTTTTTCTTTTCAGATCTAATGAATTAGTGCATATATAACTGTGCAATATATTTCTATATCCAGCAATAAAAGACAAGACAAATTCAAAGTAGCAAACAGTTGAAAGATTAAGGCACCAGAGAGTAATGGTGGTCTAGGCGATGGGATCAAGAAAAATTTCACAAGATTGAAGAGATATTGAAGAAGCAATAAGGGTTACCTACCGAAAAGAGACACTTAGCCGGAATTTATTGTAATTAGTACTGTCCACCTTAGCTAGCGTATAGCTTAGCTTTCAATAAGCCAGGCATGGGCAGCATATGGCATTGGCCGGGCTTCATGGGCGCTGGTGTGATAGGTGGCTGGCCAAGTTGTAATTGGGTATTGGAATTGGAGCAGCAACATAGGGTGAGCCACAAGACGATGATGTTGTCGATGCCCAGTGGGAGTTTAGCCAGGTGCTCTTTGGGTGAAGATTCTGGTTCAAGATTCGGAGACAGGAGAGGCATGGAGTCAATCGGCTTTCACCATCTCTGGAGGTTTATCCGGAGCGTGTATTTCGCTAGAGGAAAGAGACTTGCGGGCTGCCAAACGGCTGACATGCAATGAGAGGTACACTAGTTCCCGAAGTGACTAAGTAAGCCATCCAGCCACCCAGCCATCCAGACAGCCAAATAATGGGTGGTTTCCGACATTGATGATACGGACACCGGAAAACACGCATATTACGTATATTATGTACGTTATATACGCTGTATATGTTACTATGTTACCGCTCACGAAATGTGCTTAATGAATGCACCACCACTGTCCGCTGACCGTTAGCCATGGGCTGAGAACCCGAGTCTCCCCCACAACAAGAGCTTCAAGGAACAGCGGAGTATGATATGCGGCGGAAAACCAAATGAGAACTTTTAAGAAAAATAAACAAACAAACAATTGCGAAATGTGCGAGAAACCAAATTTTCACACATAATACTTTACTGTTATATATATATTATATGGAGGACAGTGATCCATCCATACAAAGAGACAGCTTTAAATAAGCAAACAAGCAAACAAAGAAACAAGTTAATTTAATTTACTCAACAAATAAAGAACTCCAAATTTTCTGACAGTACCAGAGAAGAGAGAAGAATAGAATATGCTTCTCATGTTGTTGAAGCCATCAAGCTTCATCAAATCTCTTAGAATATATTTATAACTACATTGCAAAGCTTAAAATGTAAAGAAAAATTAAATAAAACCAGGATAACAAAAGACAAAACAGGAATAATTGCAAATGTTACAGAAAATTGCTACAGCAATGATTTAAATCTACGAGTGCTGCACAACATCAAACGACAACAGCAATCTTAATAAGACACAGATGAATTCACAACAGCCATATGAAGCCATGTGAGGTTAAATTAATTAACAAGTTTAACAAAATACAAACCATTACGTAATTGAACGGAAGACCACCAACTCCGATAAGTATCTATCTATCTAACTATCTTACTAACTAACTAACCAACTATCTATCTATATAGCCATCTCTATTAGTAACCGTCTAGAGCTAGCGCTAGTTTAGAAATAGTGTACATGTTACGGCAGTGTAACCTGATGGTTATCCACATTTAACTTGCTGTTGTTGTGTTAGCCAAAAAAGGCGGAATCCCCAAAATATAGCGTTTGCATAGTAGAACACACACACAATGCATCCCAGATCTGAAACAAACTGCAACAACGGACCATTCCGCATCAGCAGCCAAACATCGGCAGCAGGCAGCCAATATGATCTGACAGCGCAGCCGATTTTGAATAGCATGGGAAAAAAGAAGCAGCCATAGCCATAGCCATAGCCATTGCCATAGTTCCAACCCAGTAACAACAAACGGAGAAAATAAACTGCAATGCTGGTTAAACAACCAAAAGCCTAAATTCGAATTACTACACTCTTACTAATTTGACAACGAATCAAAATAAAAACTTGTTTCCGCCGTTTGCTGCACCACGGAGAAGACTCTTCCTTACTCTGATCGTCGCCAGATAATGGCTGCGGTTGCGGTTGCGGCTGCGGCAAATGGACAAGAAAGACCCTGGCGGTGTGTTATTACTTCCATTTTCTCTTTAGTTATGCCTGGATGCTTAGTACTTCCATTTCAAGAGGAGTTACCAAGCTCAGAGTAGCTTGCGAGCGGACGGGATGGTCTGCCAATCTTCCAGATAGCGGCCTGTAGCAGGAGCCAAGTCACAGAATTCCTCAGTGCTCTATTTAGGAACGTGGTAAAGAACAACCAACCGGAAAACCCAAACCCATCGAACCCACCAAACCTGCTTCTCCGCACTTGCCGGAATCGAGAGAGGAGGAGTGCTTTGTAACAGAAGGTAGCAACACCTCTGTGTGGGCGGTACAACCGGAAGTCGGGCTTTTGCCACCGCATTGGACACACACCGACGGCCGACCACTCCTGAACGATGCAGACCACCGCATGCAGAAAGTAACCGGTCATGAGTCAGCACAGGAAAGCACAGCACAGTAAAGCAGCGCAACGCAGGGGATCAGAAGTGAAGCAAGTGAGTCTATTTAGCGGAAAAAGTAATGCTTATTATTAATTGAGTAAGCACCAAGGCAATTAGACAATTAGACAATCAAAGAATTAAACAATTTAGTAATAATTACAAACAATAACTAAAAAACCACTAGTTGCAATTATAATCTGTGAATGTGCGAAATTATGAGTGATTGAGTGAGTTACTCTCAGATTGAGGGATTGAATCGAAAATATGCATTTGTTTCCAACTCCATCTAAAATTTCTTATAATCCCCAATTTCTTCCTTCAATAACTCTTACTTATCCTGTTTACAATTCTAATAATCACACTTTCATCTGTTAACTATACCATTATCCTTCCATTCCATTCCCAATTGCTTTGTAGGAATTGAGATCACCATGATCATGTTAATATAAATAAATAATCAAATCCTAACTAATTTGCTATTTCCACCAAACACATCCCTTGCTGTTTTTTCTATTTGACTTGTTAATTAAGTAATTAATAGATCAATTCTTTAATATCTCACATAAATTCACATAATGTCTTCCAACTCTTTAGAACAATTAAAAGCCACCGGTACCGTTGTTGTTACCGATACTGGTGAATTCGAATGTATGTATATCTTTAAAGAAATTAAATATTTAAAATCAATTAATTCGATCAGAGTTTGAAAAAGCAATTGACAACTTGGTAATTGATTAATTAATTATCAATTGCGAATTGCCAATTGTCAATTGTCAATTGTCAACTACAAATAGTAGTTTAACTTTGATTTAAAATTCTTAATACCAATTGAATATTTTACTGACAATTATTTTCCTACTTCTTTTTTTTTTCCTTTTAATACTCATTTCAGCTATTGCTAAATATACCCCACAAGATGCTACCACTAACCCATCATTAATTCTTGCTGCTGCTAAAAAGCCAGAATACGCTAAATTAATCGATGTTGCTGTTGAATACGCTAAGACTCAAGGTTCCACAACAGAAGAAAAAGCCGCTGCTGCTTTAGATAGATTATTAGTTGAATTCGGTAAAGAAATTTTAAAGATTGTCCCAGGTAGAGTTTCCACCGAAGTTGATGCTAGATTATCCTTTGACAAAGAAGCTACCATTAAGAAGGCTTTACACATTATTGACTTATATAAATCTGTTGGTATTGATAAGGAAAGAATTTTAATTAAAATTGCTTCCACTTGGGAAGGTATCCAAGCTGCTAGAGAATTAGAATCCAAATACGGTATCCACTGTAACTTAACTTTATTATTCTCTTTCGTTCAAGCCGTTGCTTGTGCTGAAGCTAAAGTTACTTTAATCTCTCCATTCGTTGGTAGAATCTTAGATTGGTACAAGAAGGCCACTGGTGAAGAATACACTTCTGAAACTGATCCAGGTGTTATCTCTGTCAAGAGAATCTTTGATTACTACAAGAAATACGGTTACAACACAATTGTTATGGGTGCTTCTTTCAGAAACGTTGGTGAATTAAAGGCCTTAGCTGGTTGTGATTTCTTAACCATTGCTCCAAAATTATTACAAGAATTAATGGATTCCACTGAAGAAGTCCCAAAGAAATTAGATGCTGTTGCCGCTTTACAATCTGAAGATGAAAAAGTTTCTTACATTGATGATGAAGCTACTTTCAGATTCTTATTAAATGAAGATGCCATGTCTACTGAAAAATTATCTGAAGGTATCAGAAAATTCTCTGCTGATTGTGTTACTTTATTAAAACAATTAGAAGAAAAATTAGCTTAAATCTCTTCTCAACAATTTATTTAATTTTATCTATAACTTAATTTAAGTCCAATTCGAAAAAAGAAAATAAAAAAAAAAATTGTTTGTTGAATCAAAAAATTTGAAAAAATTTTTATATCTAAATAATATTTTTCAATATTTTGTATTTTATTATATTTATGTTATGTTATTTCTTTTGGTTTAATTAACCAATATTTGAAATATTTGTAATATTTGTAATATTTTTAATTGTAAATTATTCGAATATCAATAATTATTTGTCAAGGTGCTTTATTTGATAGAGCTCATATTCTCTGGGGAATGAAAGGTGCACAGGTGTATAAATAACTCCTTACCTTTGAAGAGATAACTACTACAGTTACTGATTAAAGTATTGTTTATCTAGGTTCTCTTAGATTTTTATAAGCGCCCAACAAAATTTAAAAAAGGAAGAATAAATTAGTTAATTAACTTGAATAGTTTATATAATAAAATAAAAGAAGATAAGAAAAAATAAAATAAGATAAAATTGTTTAAAAACTATCATTGTGAAATACACAGAAAACGTTTTTTTTATAGTGAATTCACCAAATAAAAATATTTGAAAACTATTTAATTATTAACTTCAATAAAAAAGCCATAAAACTGTAGAATGGTGTGATATATATATATATATTGCAAATCTATGCAATTTGTAAAATGTATGATGTATTTGATATGATAATTTCCATTGGAAAAAATTGAAATTATTGTAGAGATAGGTGTGAAAGCCTAATGTTTAGATAATTAAATTAATAAGATAACGATACTGAATGTTTTTATCTAATTCTGTTGTTGTTGCTGTTGTTGCTGTTGTTGCATCTGTTTAGCTTGAGATTTTTCTCTCCACATTAAAAATGGAACTGCATTTGAAGCAAAGACTTTTAATACAGGTGATGATGCTAATAAACCAGTTAAAGCAGCCAAAGCTGGACTAGAGGCATATTTTGAAGAAACCCAACTTTGTTGTTCCATTTCAATACTTGAATCATAAGCTTGAACCATTGTAATTGTTTAATTTATTTTAAATATATTGGTGTTTTTTGGTAACTATGTTTTTGTTTTTTTAATTATCGATTTTGAAAAACTCAACTCTTATAACCGTCAATAAAAGACAAGTCAAGTATGTATATAATTATATATACATATAGATATACATATCAATGACAAGTAACAAGATATAAAGAAAAAACAATTAGTTTAATTCCCTACAATATAACACAGCGGTTAACATAATTCGATATAATATATAAAATGGATGTTTCGGAATCAACGTAAGTATTTATTAAATTTTAAGTGTAGAGTGATTAAGGGAATGTAAATAAAGTAAAATATAAAAAGAAAATAAAAGAAATAAATATGTAATAATAAAAAGAAAAGACAATAAAAGAAAAGACAAAAAAAAGAAAAGGCTAAAAAAATGCAAAACAACAGTATAATTTACTTATTGTAGCCAATCAATTACTGTCTTCATGTCTAGTCTTTTGTTTTGTTTTGTTTTGGGCTATAACTCAGCTTGAAAGTTATTGTCTTTAAATCATAATTTTGAAGTTAATTCAGGCACAACTTCAAATAAGTCACCAACCAAACTAACATCGGCAATACTGAAAATTGGAGATTCTTCGTCTTTGTTAATGGCAACAATAACTTTAGAGTCTTTCATACCAGCTAAATGTTGAATAGCACCTGAAATACCAACTGCAATATAAAGATCTGGAGCAACAACTTTACCTGTTTGACCAACTTGTAAAGAATTGTCACAGAATCCAGAATCAACAGCAGCTCTTGAAGCACCAATAGCGGCATTTAATTTTTCAGATAATGGGAATAATAATTTTTCAAATTCTTCTTTGTTTTTTAGACCTCTACCACCAGAGACAACAATTTTAGCAGAACCTAAATCTGGTCTTTCAGATTTAATTAATTCATTACCAACAAAAGTAGATTTAACTGTTGGTTCAACATACTCAATTTCTTCAATCTTGGAATCAACAGCACTACCTGATTCATCAATGACAGCTTGTGGGAAAGATGAACTTCTAACAGAGGTTAAAACAATTTCATCTTTTGATTTAACAGTAGACCAAGCATTACCGGCATAAACTGGTCTAATAAAAGTCTTTGGATCAATAACTTTAATGATATCAGAAACTGGCTGAACATCTAATAAAGCACCTAATCTTGGTAAAAAATTCTTACCAACAGATGAAGCTGGAACAATTAAATTCTTGAAATCATTTTTATCATCTTTTAAGATTTTTTCAAAAATTGGAGTAACTTGTTCTGGTAAATAATTGTCTAAATTTTCATTTTTACAAATTAAAATTTTGTTAACTAGATCAGTCTTTGATAAGTTTTTTGCTAAACTTTCAGAATTTGATCCTAATAAAATAGCCGTTATTGGATTGCCAATTTGCTTTGAAGCTTCTAAAGCTGATAAAGAGGCAGATGTAATTTTATCAGATTCAGCTTCAATGAAAGTTAAAGTTGAATTGAATCTTCTTGAGATTGAAAATCTTGGAATCGAAGAACGAGCAATATTTCTAATTGAATACATCGTAGTTTATTTTGTGGTTGCCTGTCTTTCTAATTTTAAAATAAAATTAAACTCAATAGTATTAAAAGAGCAAAATCACAAAAATATATATCAAATAAGAATTTTAGGTATATATAAAATGAAATCGCCCTTGTTTATAGGGAGAAATTATTTCAACCTGAAGTAAATAAATCTGAGTCGGTGGTATGTACATACGTTTTCCGCTAATATTAAATGAGAATCTAAATGTGTCACCTGAACACTTTACTTAGAATCCTCAAGTTGTAGTACACTGAAAAATATTTAACTAAGATTCACTTCACTTCTGCATTGAGGAATATGCGTTTTACATAATAACTCTGTATGGGAGATATCGAACGGATGCAATGTGGATGGAGTAACAGTGCGATGGGCCTTCTCTGCAATAACCGCGCTGGCGCGAAAGACAGCTCTCCACGAGCGGAAGTCGTGGCTTTTCTGGGCAGAGCAGCCAAATCCCATCCAACAGCCCAAAACTCTGGTGGGCTACAACGGAGCCATTCTAATCATCCCGGAATACTCCACTCTGTGGGGGAGGGAAGAGTCAGAGGGAAAGACAAAACGAGCAACTCTCCGTTTCTCGTATTGTCTGTTCCTTAACTGGTATTGGCCGATAGCCACCCATCCACTTATCCCACATACAGCGGGAGATACTCAGCAATGTTCAAAAGGCAGGAAGAACACTAAGAACACTAACACCCAATGCATGACACTGGTTTTCAAAAATAGGTGATCATTGTTAAAATCTCTCTACTTTGCCTTATATGATGTTCATTAGGACTAGCAAAATTGCTTCTATTATGAAGGCAGATAGGTAGACAGAAAATTGAAAAATACGTACGTGTGTACATAATCATACTGTGAAGCCACCATACGCTTGAAAAAGAAAACAAGTCATTCTCTCTCTATTACTATGTGATTTCCATTTCTTGACTTGATCCATCACACCATCTCACTGTTATGCACGTGATCAAAAATGTTACATCAAATTACTAACTAAAAATTACGTCAGCAGTATAGGTCATAGTTGGATGGGTCCAATTCTAGTGTTCAGATATCTTGGAACAAATGTGTTGTAAAGTCAGAATATAACAACTAGGTTACTATCATAATTGATTTTAACTGACAGAAGTTTCTACAATTGTTCTACAAGCATATCTACTTACTATCCAACGAACAAACTTCCCCTCCAATGATCGTAATTTGGTTTAATTTATTTCTCCCATGGAAATTAATGCTCCATATTCTGCAAGACCGCCTCTGAGTTATTTGTAAATTTGAAACAGAAGGTAAATTCAATTTTTGTAAACTTGAAACAGGAAAAGCATCCTAATTGTAAAACTCCATAAATAATTTATTTTATGAGATCTTCAGGAGTAGTATGTCTATTAAAAATAAATATAGATAAATATCATTGTAAATCATAACTAATGTTCCAACCCAGTAGATGATATCATGGTACGGAGATCTAAATATTTCCACCTTTCGTCATTTACATAATTAAACCAAAGACTAACATTAGGATTCAAAAAGGTATCGTGTCTTGTGAGCTATGACTTCCGCATTAAAATATTATCAAATAATTCAAAAATATTTAAATAATAAAGCTTTTATTTTATCTTAGCTTCCTAGTATTCCAGTCTAAAAATATTCTCCAATATAAAATTGTGAATCTCAAATTAAACAAAACAATATAAGAGGAATTATTTTGGAAAAAAAAATTTATTAACGCAATATATGATATGGGGAACAGCAAGGCAAATAGCGAATCAGTAAAAACAACAATAAAAAATATAAATAGAATTCAAAGAGTCTTTTTTGAGGCTGATTTAAGTGTAATCCATTGAATAATTTATTTCTAATCCTACAGTGCGTAAAAAAGTGGATCGACAGTAGACATATTATAAACATAACATAAAACAAAGGTGCAACTCTGTACCTTACATATTTATTATTAAAATTTCTAGTTGATATAGAAATATTTCTCCCGGAAAAAATAAAGAAGACAATGCTACTCAAAAATTTGTTACTAAACGAAAGGAGAAAGTAAAATACTAAGCAATGATCAGCAACATGATCAATCGACTTGTTATATACAAAGTTTGGTGATGGGATATCAAAATGCAAAATGTCTTAAATGATACATACTTTTAACATCCTATAATTGTTTCACATATTGGCTTCCCATAAAAACCAATATTAAGTCGAGGAATCGTTTTAATTTTTTTTTTTTCAAGAACAATTAATATATATAAAATCCAACGTGTATCGCCTTTATGGTACCTGAGTTAACGGACAATTGAAGAAGAAAGAAAAATAGATAGGGGGAGTGTACCAATAACTTTCAATTTGGCAATACTAAAACCTTTATTCAGATTTACGTTGAATAGCATAGGTTTTAGATGTTAGTTACGAATCAATTTGACTCATTTCAACAGATCAGTGTTGCTGTTGCAGAAGGTTTCTATAAACTAAGGAAAGTAGTACTCTTTCCGTTCAAGAATCCAGAGAGGAAGCTTAAATTTTAAACTTTCTTTGCTGATCAGCCCACTTCAATAAATTGTAAGGGTAAATCTTTTATTGAACATGATGTTTTAAGAATACCCTAGCGAGCATGACAATAAGGATGGATAGAAATCCACAATTTGTGATGCTGTTGAAAAAGGTAAGTTTCACATTAAAACTTTCCAGAAGGGGTAGTCTTGTTTCAAATGTTACATTAATAGCCTCTCATCTTCTCCTTTTTTCTTGAGAGGGGATTAATATCTAGATCCCAACAGCTTCAATCAATATTTAATACTCTGTTCAAGGCGCTTAACCCACCTTACAAAATTGAGTACTACAATATCTTCATGCCTTTAAAATCACACTAATCCAAACTATTTTCTCAATACCTCATAAGAATATGCAGAAGAGTGGTTGGTGAGTACCTTTTGGACCATGTAAAGGGAATTAAAAATTCAAGTTAGTCCTCTTCTTGTTCACGACGTTGTCTCTCTGGAAACCTCCAAACTTTGTACTATGTGCTATGGTTCCAGAACAGAATCACCGATGCATAAATTCTGGTTAAGTGGGCATAGACAGACAGATAGATACTGAGACTGTTGGGTTAGGCTGCGCGATGTTTCTGGAATAAAGGGTGCTGAGCTGGCGGGATTCCGAGGGACGAAAAGGCGTCCCTAAATGCTAATGGGCAACAAGGACCAGTTTTGTACCGCTTAAATTTCGATGTGCCTTGATGCAGAAAGGATCTCAGAATAGGAGAAGTAGCAGGAAAAGGCATATGCCAGGGCTGCCGCGCGCGCCACGCTCAAACGTCTAATAGACACGACTTCACCAATTTTCTCCTTCTAAATTACTTTTTTTCTTCCAAAGATGGGTTTGAATTCCTAAAGGAGAGAGTGAAATACTTTCATAAGGCAACTTAGCACTGTTTATAAGGAGTAGTTTAATCCAAATCCATGCATCTTCAGATTTTCAAATTATTTCTGGGAGGTAAACAAATCTTCAGAATGTGCCTCAGCCGGCTGGGGTTTAGGGTCTGGAGTCTGGAGTCTGGATTCTGGTTCTGCAGTCTGGAGTTTAGAGCCTGGAGCCGCCTGGCCTCTGCCCGACGAGTCCAGTTATTTAGCAGCTATGCATAGGTCAGCAAGCTTAGAGGTTTATTATGCGCCTTACATAATTGTTTCTGAAATCTTTACATATAGTCTCTTATAAAGGAATATATTTTACCTATACAGAAAGACATATTAATCAGCAGGTGGAATTATGCTGTTTTGTTGCAAAATGCATGCACACTCTCTAATCAACCAGGCCAGCAATGGATCTGCAAAGTTCATAAGCCGCATACTTTAGATGTGCTTTTGTTTTATCGTTTTACCGGAATGGGGCAAATCCGGTAATCCAATCACCTACAGAAAGATTAGACTGTTTTCTCTGTTGAAAGAGCAATCACAGAAATGATTTACACGGAAGAGATCATGCTGGGGAAAGCATACATGCAAACAAGCAAATTTAAATAACGGCCACGAAAACCACCAACAGCAATCAACCAAGAAAGTATATGGAATGGAAGACAGCTGCAGCTAATGGCAGACTAACATTCCACTGTTTTGTGGGAAATTATGGATTTTGAAATAGAAGCATTGTGTGGTAAAATTAAGTTGATTGCGTCGCCCGATTCTTGATCGAGTCACCACAAAATCATTTCCAAGGTAATAAAAGTATAAAAGACTAGGAACTCTATATTCACGTATTCATTGCGTGTCAGATTCACATATTAATATGTTAAAACAGCTAATTAAATATTAGCTCATTTGTTGTTTGTAAGGCAGAAGAGAATAAGTCTGGAGATTTTAAATTACTTTCATTATAAAAGATAGCTATTCACCAATAGGCTTTAATCATTTGTAAACCGTATGTGATGTTAGAATGGGGAAAGTAGATGTGCGTGCCAGTAAGCTCACCTGTCTTTGAAAATCTATCTATAAACATCGTGTGTCTGTTCATCCAATGTCCGTGTTTACGTCTTTATGACTTTCTCAGACTTCTAAAGTGCGGCCTGGCATGTGTCTTATATCCATGCCCTGCACCCCAGGGCATTTCCTCCTCAAGTATAATGTTAATGCACAAGACAAAAGATACACAAATTTCTCAACGAGCCGCAACCAAAATAGGCAGGTATTCAGCGAGAGCTAGTTAATCTGATTTCCCAACATGATATAACTAGCACAAATAACATTTGCTGAATAGAAACCACCAGATTACCCCCTAACAACTTTATGAAAGTCTTCAAAATGATTAAGCCATCAGGTAATTATCATGTGCTACGTTATTTGTGTTTTGTTTTGAAATACATCAAGATCAATAAGTAAGTAAAAGGTAGAAGATTCTCTACCGAGTAGTAGTATTAATGATATAATATAACGGTGTGTAGATGACGTCAGGCTGGTCATGGAAGCTTACGAAAATCCCACTCATTCCTTCTACAGTCTATATGAATACCGTGTTGGCTAATCGTGGGCTTGTTTAGAGTGAAACTCACAAGGCGCTGGTGGACGCCAGACGTAAACTTTATCCAGCCCTACAACCCACGGGTCCGAGGGATCCGTGGGCTGTTAATATTACTGCGATCTAAACTTTCAGCCCGTCAGTTCTTTCTTAGCCGAGAGAGTCGCATTTGAGCTTGTGGGGTTCTCTTGTATGTTCCTTCTGCGTTGTGGGGATCGTGGGGTAAGTGAAGCACATGTACTGTGAGTGATGCCACAATCTAGCAAACCTCAGCAACAAGCAAAATTCTAAACTTTGCGGCTCATGCAGGTAAACTATATTTCCATATATTAGTCACAAATATAACCGGTTTGTTCTGAGATAGGCACTATAACCGACTCTATTTATCAGTTTCAAATCTCATAGAAGATAACATACACCTCCAGTTAGAGAGTGCTGGTCTACCAGTGTTTGGATAAACTTGACACAACATCCTGATAACCACAACACTTAACCCTATCGATAAGGAGAGTAGTTAATGAAAAATGTAAATATTATTATTTTTGTTGTTTCAGAATAAAAGATTAGCTTTCGAATTTTGATACCTTTTATTTTCAAGTGTTTTACGTTCCAGTCAAGAGAATAAATACTACCCACTACACTCGAAAGTTTGAGATTTCTAAGTTTTGCAGAGAATGTGACGATAGCCTGCTAATTGAGATATTCTCCCTAAACACAGCCGCCGCATTACGGACCCTCAGGCTGTCTTTATCCCGTATGCAGAAATCTAGGCAACCTTAACGCCACTGGTGGAAACCGGATGCAATACAGAACCAGAGAAATCTCAGCCTTTGGTGGAAGTGGAAATTCCCACCAGATTAGGATACCAGAGAGCCATGGACGACATGGCTCCATGGTTCTTTAGTTTAAGCAAAGTTCCCATCAAGCAACAGCCACCAGAAAGACATCCACCAACCACCATACTCTTAGCATATTCAAAATGTTTTAATGGCAAAGAATTAACTATAACCCATGTACCCTCCAAAATAATTGATGAACGCAAAACACAGGCCCGTTTGGTTTATTTAAACTTAGTCCTAAATAGATATATAATTCACCAATAGTTGCGCAGCTACAAAAAAAAAAGTACAAATATCAGTCAAAAGCATGTGGGCGTTCACAACACGGATCGTCACTACTACTGGTTTTTATACTGTAGGCCTATCTATATATACGGGCTTCTGGTTTTATGACCAGAAGTTTCCAAATGTGATAGAAACTATTGCCAATAATCCTATGAAAACTAAAAGTTACTCTTTTATAATAACTTCCACTACTACGAAGTTAGCTTAAGATTTCCATTTGTAGATGTATCATACCGTAATTGGAGTCTGTTTATCTGTTTATATATATATATATGTACATATCTACGCGTAAAAGTATCTACATAACCTTGATCAAGAAACAAAAATGTTCCAATAAAGTTGGAATGTACATACACCACATCACGAGCGGTTGCCTCTGTGCGCTCAATTCTTATTCTTACCCTTCTGGTATAGATATATAAATTTCATAAATATCTCTTCTATGAACAGGTTCAAGAGTTTTAATTATTTAAAAAGCCCCGAAGACTGTGTGGATCAAGCACATGGAAACCAAGAATACATCTAGTTGAGCTTTATGTTGTTAGCCACTTGTCTTTGGTAATAATAACTTCTACCAGAGTAATACAGCGGGTAAATTTGTGAAAAGCGCATCCGGGTGATCCAAAGGAAAGCAGCTGTGGTCTGGACCAGGGGTGAAATGTGCTTGAGCCGCTGCTAATAATATATTATCTGGATTCCAGACTCGGCTGTAGACAATTTCTTTTTGGATGTAGACATGTAGATATGGACCGGATTTCTTAATTTGTATAATTTAAAATATCTATCCTGTCAAAGTTGCGGCCGCGTTTTCTTGGGGCACCCAACTTCTTTCTGCCTGAAAATTATGGAAATCGTGTACCTACGTGGCTGCTGAATGTCTGAGAATGCAAAGGCACTGTGCCATACATAATCTCCAGGTGTGGAGATGGTACCTTAAGGGCTATCAGCAGCCCGAAGAGTTAGTCTCAATTGGAGGCATACCTAAAACAAAGAAAAGTTTAAGGAGCATAAGCTCGTCGGTTCTTATTACACTATGAGGCATCAGAGAAATTAGTTTATTAACATCTTGTGCCTGGAGCGAGGTACACTGTAAACAGAATACCATTTTGTACTGTTATTGCAGCTTTCTTAAATGAAATAGTATAGGCTGTCTCCGCTATATTGCGTTTGCCGTGTTCCGGTAATTGTCCACAGTTTTATTCCATCTATTGGCGGCCGTTAGAGGTGATTCTAATTTGGTATATATGAGTCATCTCATGGCTTATTCATTCCTAGTTTTCTTTACAAAGTAATTTTAAGTATTTCTTTTTTACAATCAACTTATTTCAATATTATATTGAGAAGATGATTTTATATAATACACCAATATATTAATGAATACAGTGATGAATACATTTAAACCTAATAGTTTTCCATTGCTGCTGAAAATTTTTACTTTTTCCGTTTCTGATTTGCACGTATTCAAAGTTGATGGGTGAGTGAGGTCCACTATGCTAAAAAATCTTTTTTAACTTATCTCACTCTCAATACAGTACTTAAACTGGGCAGTGAAAAAAAAATAACATGGAAAGGAGACCCGCAGACTGGCGGATACTGTGTTAATGTACAGAAATTTATTTTCTACACTCTGGGAGTTTTTGGACCGTGAGATTACGCGCAAGTGATATAAGATTTTCACACTCCACGCCATGCCACGCGACTCAACGCTAGGTGATAGGTTGTGCAATTATGGCGCAGTAGGGAGTGAAGAGCCGGCCGAATATTTCAGCTCTTTTGTCTGTCTTTCGGAAGTGGGCAGGCCATTAGTAAATTTTAGAGTGTTGCCACCGGCTCCCCAAAGCCGAGATCCACACGCATAGCAGAGCATGCAGTCAACAGACCAGCATGTAACACATTAGCTATTTATATAGCGGGTAAAATCCCAGACACAGCCAGCCACACTGCTCAGCCTCTGGTAATCGGTGAAGTAGTAAGGTAGTTAGTTATCTATTTGGATGGCAAAAGTGTTTCGGGAGGACATACGCCGATGCAGGCCGGCGCACCCTCAAATCCAACAACACTGGCTGGAGGAGAAGATTCATCTTGTTACGCGCTTCAAACCACATTTCGCGGCTGGGTTCTTGGTTTAAGTTTCAAAGAGTTAGGTAAGTTACTTCTGGTATCCGGACACTGTCACCCAAACAAACAGTTGAAAATCGGTTTACACCAGCTTATCGGAAAACACTGTATCGTGCTCGCAAACGCCCTTCAATGCACAATATGCATAAAAGATACACAGACACACATAAAAATACATATCACAACTCGACGGATGCTACTTTTGCGCTAAGTTGCACGGGCCCAAAGTGGGAACAATATAGTGAAACAGTAGCAAAACTATAAACATCAATTTTTTGTTTCTTTTTTTTATTATTTTTTAATTAAATTGGTTTGAGATTAAAATTTGTTAAAGAAAAACAAACAATAAAAGGATTTAGAGTTTATTATTGTTTTTAACAAAAGATATTGATCAAATATATTGTTTTAGTAAATTATTTACGTACTTGATTAGGACTTATTACTATGGACAGAGTATTTCCAATTAATTTCTTATTTTCCTAGTACCAACTTACACCTTTTTTAACTCTCTCTTTATTTGATATTATACATTATCTCAATATCTTTAAGAACTAAATAACTAAATAACTTATCTTTTAACTAATTCGTTTATATTATAGAAATATAGTAAATTTATTACATACATAATACCAAATATAAATATAATTGCTTATCGCCATAGTTTTCATTTTTATATCATATAAATTTTCTTTTAGATTACTCAGTACACAAATATATTCTTCTCTTATTATTTCAAATAGCTCTATTACTTATTCAATCTGATACTCTTGTGACACACTCATTATCGTTAGTTTTTGAAAAACACAAGTTGTATTGTATTCTGATACCTAGCATTACTATACTTATATCAAAGAAAAGAAAAAAGAAGCAAACAAAAAAACAAACAAACAAAAAATAAAAGACTTGCAAAGACAGATAAAGAGATTCGCACACATTCTTTCAACTGAGTGGCAATCTGATCGTGACATTCTACTTAATACTTGTCTACTAGTTTACTATAACAAAAAGAAAACAGAAATTCGCACCCCCCCTGTCTCTATATTTTATGAAATAATTATATAAAAGGTGAAGTTTCTTCAAACGCTAAACTATAGAAAATATATACAGAACTTTAATTACATAAGAAAACGGTCAATATGGAGCCAAGTTGTGATCAACTTTATAACAGAGCTATTGAGCTTTTAGAAAATACTGACCAATATAGAATAATAATACTGTTAATTGGTGCACCAGGTACAGGTAAGACAACAGTTGCTAACAAATTGGTCAACAAATTAAACAAAGAGTTCAATAGACCTCAACAAAATAAACAACAAAGAGAAAATAAATTAATTAATTCTAAAGATACCACTAATCAAAATGTTAATATCGAAGAATATTTTAAAGATACTTTAAAAGATTTACCTGTTTATGAAAAGGATAATTTCAATCCTTCTCCTGAAGATGATTCTTTTAAACCTAGAAAGTTTAAATATAACGATAATAAATACTCTGTTATTGGTAGAGGTGGTCTTAAATATTCTCAAATTGAATTATCTAACGACACTGCAACCCATTCAATTGATAGTAACAACATCAATAACGAAAATGTTGAATTTGCTAAAAGAATTAGTATGGATGGTTTCCATCTTCCAAGAGATTTATTAAGTAGTTTCAAAGATCCACAAGAAGCCTTTGATAAAAGAGGTTCTCCAAAGACATTTGATCCATATATGGTTTCAACTTTATCAACATTACTAAAGGATACTTGTAAAACTAAAGTTCCATCAGAAATTTTGAAAAAAAAAGAAAATAAACATGACGTTTTTTTCACTTTAGATTCGAATGTCACTGGAATTCCAACGATTAGAGCTCCTGATTTTAACCATGAATTAAAAGATCCAACTTTGAACGGTATCACAATAGATTCGCGTCCAAGAGTATTGGTCTTTGAAGGATTATATTTATTATTAAATAAACCAATTTGGAGTAATATCTATTCATCATTTCAAAACAGATTAACTCTCTCTACATTAGAAAATTGTAAAAAATCTTTAACAAAATCTAAATCAACAACACCAACAGCTAGAAAATTAACTTCTTCTTCTCATATAACTAACTTCAGAGTTCCAAATCATAATACAAGAAAGAGATTACAATTTTATATCAGCGTGCAAGATGATAGCATGAAAGTTACAACCATTAATCCTGGTCACATCTACTACAAGGACAACAACACCATCGTTAACGAACCTGCAGAAGTTGACAATGTTACATCCGAATCTCCTGAAATAACCACTGCAAATGAGAGAAATTATTCTTCTTTAATTACATCAAAGAATGGTGTTGTATCTGAATTTTGGAAGATTGAAATTCCAGATGGTAAAATCACATCCAAAAGAGTTGCCAATAGACATTTAGATTCTAAAATTGTTGAAACTTTGGACGAAGGTTATAAAAGATATTTTAATAACGACAAGATCAATGGTGATCTTGTCGATAATTCTAGCTTTGAACCAGATTTGTTAATTGATAATTCAAAATGATGATAAAATATCAACCATAATAATTTTCAATACTGTTTCAATGGAGCAAATACGCACATCATATTATATTTACTTACATACTTTTTTTTTCAAATTTTCTTTACTACTTCTTCACGATATTTCAACTACTCAATATTATCCCCGCCTGTATCACTAATTTATTACGTTTATCTTAATTTTTTTTATTGCTTTTTTTCCAATTTTAATTTTTTTTTTTTCGGTTGCCTTGGTTGCTTTGCTATCCTCACAAAATAGCCCCTTTTTCACATGTATCTATTTATTGTGTTACATCATATTATTTCACTTCTTTGGATGTTTATCCCAACTTCTTTTTATTTGTTACTTTGTTAAAGTATCACAATTATTATTAACTTTCACAATTTATTATTACTGTTCTTTTCTTACTTTTTACCACTAATTTGCTGACTACTTTTTATCTGCCTTGGGGCGGTGAAGTACAGCGGTGCGTTTTATTTGTATTAATTATCACCACTCCTGTCGCCTAATATTTTGATGATTACTATACTGTACAATAAAGTAAACCACCGTAACGTTTTAAGTAGAAACTGTGAAACCGCAGCACCAGTAGAATCATTTTTTTTTTTCAATAGACATACATATAGATATGACGCAATTAAGACCGCTGTTGTTTAAAGAAACCAACCAGCTAGCTGGCTTTTCTAATAAAGCAGACGCCTGAATGACAATGTTAGCTGTGCAGATGAGCAGCCTGACAACGAGACAGACATATGACGTAATTAGAGAAGTTAGACTTAACAGACACTTGTCGGCTGTGAGCGAGCCCAGGCTCCACGTCAGCGTACAGCCTTTCGCCTTCGCGTGATGCGCTGAGTGGCCGGTGGAAGGTAGCATTAGTGGATGGCAGAGCGCTGTAGTTTCCCACACGCGATAGAAAATAGGCTACGCGCCGGTCTTGTACCAGTTTCTGGGGGTGAACAAACCGTAAATTCCGCAAACAGGGACATAATAGCGGCTGACGTACTGTACCTGAATTGTACATATTCAGTTTCCTAATCTATCTTGAGACAGTACTAAATTTACCACTTTATGCTTAAGACTGTTATTACATACGGTTACATACACTTAAATTCAAAGCATTTCAAAGCAGGTTACACTAGTGGTGCTAACAACTATACAACTATAATTATAGATACTGTTGGGAATGCTTACCATAAACTCACGTCTGGCCATATAGGACAAAAAAGTTAAAGAATGTAATGTATTTGGAAAAGTTTGGAGTTATTTTTATGGGAAGAGTTACTAATAAAACGATAAGTTAAAGTAAATATATGTAAATTAGGTAAATTATGAAGCTATAGAAAATAATAAAAAAATTTTATGAAAAGAATAAACCAATGTAATATGAAGTGAAAAATATGACCTAAAAATAAAAATGGAAAAGAAAAATTGAAAATATAAATGTGAAGTGAAAAGTTATAAATTAACTGTATATATTTTATATTATAAAAATGTAGAATTAAAAAAAAAAAAGGAAAAAAGAAAAAAAGCATCTATCGACAATTAACGTAAAAGTGAGTTTAATTTTCTATTTATTTTCAGTGAAGTTATTAATATCAACTGTATTTGGTGTTTCTTTAATACCACAACCAACAGATCCGATCTGTTTTCTTCTTAGTAACATCTTTGATGTATCCATTTTTAAATCAAAAGCATCGTTTCTTCTATTCATCTTATCAAGAAAATCTTCACTTGATTGATTAGGATTACCCGAATCTTGATTGTTCATGATTTCATCATCGTAAATAGTACTCGATACTGATTGAGTGCTTGGTCTTATCTTTGAAGATGACAGGGTAGTTGAATTACTATCAGATCTTTTATTATCATCATCCAGATTATTATTGTTATCGGATGGAGAAACTAAGATATCAGATGAAGAAGAATTGATGTTTTCATGATGGCTAATTTTCTTATTTTGTGCTTTAACTGGAAATGGAGTCTTTGGAATTGATGATTCAGATGAAATGGAAT
The DNA here is from genome assembly GCA_001599335.1 of [Candida] boidinii. NCBI lineage: Eukaryota > Fungi > Ascomycota > Pichiomycetes > Pichiales > Pichiaceae > Ogataea > [Candida] boidinii. The sequence continues at coordinate 2,785,739 of BCGP01000001.1, read as the reverse complement.
TGTTTTTAGCTTTAACATATTCTCTTAATTCAATCTTTGGATGGTTTCCCAAGATAGAGTCATCAGAATCGAGATCACTATCATCGTCTTCATCAACATCATCATCTTCGTCATCGTCATCTTCATCAGATTCCTCTAAATCATCAAACGATTCATCTTGTTTTTGGCAATTACAAGCATGTTCATGATTTTTATTACAGTTCATCAATTCCAATTTTTTACAAACTGAATCAATAGGTGTCTTTGGAAGTAAACTATGATTTTGGAAAGTTCCTGAAACACCTAATAAATTATTATTTGTACTATTACTATTATGTTGTGAATGACGAGTATGTAATGGATGTTCTTCATGATGTTCTCTTGCAATTTTAACAGTTCTATTATTTTTATTAGCATTATTTTCTCCTGTGATACAATTAGTATCATCATTTATGCTTCCATTTTTACCTTCAGTTATCGAAGTTGTGGATGATATAGATTCAGATATATTATTACGCGATTCAGTATAACTATTTGATAAAGCGTTATTTAATTCTGAATTATTTGAAGTAACGCTACTGTTTCTATGGCTTCTATTGTTCTGTTGATGAATCTTTGGTATAATTGTAAATGATACCGAAGATGATTTACGACGTCTTCCTGAATATTCATCGCCTTCTATTGTTTTCGCTATTTCATCTTCTTTAATTGATTCAACACTACCAGGTGCAAATTGAGTTTTATTGTTTGTTGTACCTTTTGAAATCTTTAATTCACCAAATCTACTCTTAACTTTACCGATGGAAGCATTATTGTTATTGTTGTTATCTGACATACTATTACCACTATGGTACTCTTGTTCTTCTTCTTCTTCCAATGCAGCGTCTATATTAGATGGTGAAATACTTTTTTGTCTAATATTTCCATTGATACTAAATTCTTCATCTTCTAAAATTTTATATTTTTCAGCAGCGTTATTATTATTATTAATATTATTATTATTAACAGGTGATAATAGCGGAGATGATATTCTTTGAATAACGTTACCTGTATCGAAGACCATTTTAATAGCCTCACCCCTTGGTGTTGCTATTAAACCTAATTTTTGAATCATTGTTGGTGAAGTAGGTAAATCTGTTGGGTTATTAGTATTATTATTTGAATTTGAATTTGAATTTGCAAGAATACCACTTATGCTATTACGATGTGGTGTAGTATTAATAATTGTATTATCAGAATGAGAAATATTTGAAGTATTATTATTTGTACTATTATTACTATTATTATTACTATTTGAATTATTTGATTTTGTAGAAGTTGAAGCACCATTAAATTGATTATTTAATTGATTAGTTAAATTTTGGTGATATATTGTCAATTCATCATTTGATAAGTTGTTGAATTGTTTGAATAAATCATGATCAACAGTGATCGAAGGTGGAGCATCATCTGCTTTTTTACCGATTAAATTGAAAGGATCAATTTCGTTAATTAAGTTTAGATTACCTGTAGTAACAGTAGTGGTTGTGGTAGTGGTGGCTGTGGTGTTTAATTTATTTTCATTTTGGGATAAATTTTGTGCAATTATTGATTCTGAATTAGATATTGATCTTTCTCTAATTGAGTTATTAGTATCTGTATCAGTTGCATTTAAAGATGGAGATGATGTTGGTGGGAGAGGGAAAGATGAAGAAGATGGGGAACCAATTGAATTATTATAATAATTATTATTAGTATTACTACTATATTTTGAGTTATTTGTCTTTTTAATATAATTTTTAATATAATTAAATTCATCAATTGAGTAACCTTTAGTCATCCAAGGATCCATTAATAATTGATCAATATTATATCTTTTTGAAGGATCTAAAGTTAATAAATTTGAGACTAAATCTTTTGCCTGTTGAGATATTTCATCCCACCAGGGACTTAAGAAACAGTAATCACCTCTACTAACTTTTTTAGCCAATATTTTTGGATCAGTATCATAAAAAGGTGGGAATCCACATAATAAAGTATATAATACGCAACCTATTGCCCATACATCGACTTTTTTAGAATAATATTCATCTTTTACAATTTCTGGAGCTGTATAACCTACAGTACCACAAGGAGTATTTGTATTTTGATCCCATAAAATTTTTGATAAACCAAAATCTGCTAATTTAACAACACCTATTGTAGCACCACCTTTACCATGAATGAAATTACCTTCATCTATTTTATTTGAATCATCTGATTTTCTTTTACAAGAATTTTGTAAAGAAGTTGATCTTTTACTAAATTCTATTTGTTCAAATAATAAATTTTCAGGTTTTATATCTCTATGAACAACACCAACTTCATCATGTAAATATTTAATTGATAAACAAACTTGTAAAATGATATGTCTTGATAAATCTTCACTAAAATAAGTATATTCAATAATTTTATTAAAAATTTCACCACCATTACAATATTCTAAAAATAAGAAACAAAATTTAGAAGTTGAATTATTTTTATAACTTAATAATTTAACAATATTTTTATGATTTAATTTTGACATTATTGTAATTTCTTTTAAAATTGAATTTATTTGTTGTATATTCATATTTGATTTATCTATTATTTTAATTGCAATTATTTGATTATTATTTAAATCAATAGCCTTATAAACTTTTGAAAAAGCACCTTCACCTAATTGATTTAATAATTTATAATTTTTTGGTAATTCTTCATAATAATTTGAATATTTATTTATATAATCAGAAGATTCATTTATAATTTTCTCATTTAAATAAATATTACCATTGGTATTATTGTTATTGTCTTTTGTTGTTGTTGTTGTTATATCATTGTTATTAGGTGATGTATTTGAAGTTACAATTCCGCTAATTTTTGATTCATCTGCGTGACTTAATTCTAAAGAACCTAAAGTTTCATTTGAATCAGAAGAATCTAAAGAATTTAAAGAATCATTATCGATATCGTTATCATCATTATTATTATTATTTTTATTATTATTATTTGTAAGTTTAAAATTCAGTACATTAAATTTTTCTTCATTTTCTTGATCTTCTAATTGTGATGAATCTTGTTGTTTATTTATTTTTCTTCTTATTAAATTTTTAATATTTTCTAACATTATAGTATATTATGTGATAAATTATATTGTAAGTTTATTATATCTATTTTAATTTTAATAGCTCTGTATTATGATGAATGGGAAAGAATCTTATAAATGTATATTTAAAATTATAAATTGTTATTGAAATAAGTACTTCATAATAGATACAGGTATAAATTTAAATTTTGAATTTATGAATAATTTTAAAGTAAATATGAATTAATGTAGATTATTTTAGAAATTGAAAAAAAAAAACGTAAAATGGGAAAGAAAAAGAATATGAATAATATGATGAAATTAACAGGGGTTGGTTTTAAGTGATGTGAAATGAAATATGAAATTGAATGAATGATTTTGTTTTGTTTTGTTTGCAAAAGAAAAAAATTTGAATATTCTATTTAATTCTGTTTAATTTTTATTTCTTTTAAAGTGTAAGTGGTATAAAATGGATGTTGAATATTTTAAGATAAGAGGAGTAAGCAGCATAAACAATCTCGGAGTGTGGCAAAGGAGGCTAGATTTGGTGTAGTTGTGTATCTTATCAGATAGGTTTCGAGGACACAAAAAGGACTTGTTGGAGAACTACCTAGAGTATACTATTAGACATTTGAGAGTAATTGTAAACCAAAGAATGTATTAGAGAAAGATAATTAGAAGTTTGACCAAAAAGAATCGAACAGGTATCAACACAACTAACTGAACAGAAAATGATAAGAAGGTTGTTGAAGCAGTACAAATCAAATCAGCGTCACATTACACTTTACAAACAAACAATCACACCAGAAATGTAAGTACGAAGGCATGCAGCTCTCACTGTGTGTCTTGACTGTCCGTGCTTACCGTGCGTGCTGGCCCAGTCTTAACTGCGCCGCACGCTCTGTGTTCTTGTTTTGTTTTTGTTTGTCTTGTTTAGTTTAGTCAAGTTTAGTAAGTTTAGTAGGTTTAGTAAGTTTAATGAGGTATCCGAGTACTAAATACGTGGTTTTCTTGTGATTGAGCTGCGGTTGTGGAGCAGAGCCGTGTCTGATCTCTCAGCAAGAGAGTCCAAGAGTGTGTGGCAGCAGACCACCCGTGCTGTCTTGCGTGGCGAGATTCCAGCGAAGCTGAGCGTGCGTTAGCTCGTTCTATGATGTCATGGCTCTGTATCGGCTTTTCAGTTTCTCGGTTTCTCGGTTCCTCGGTCTGGTTTTGCCTGGTTTTGCCTGGTTTTGTCTGGTTTTGCCTGGATCATGCGGTGAAGATGGGGCTGATTTGCTTCTGATTTGCTTAGCACGCCCGACCGCTGCCTTGGATGAGCAAGGGGAGGTGGAGGTTTGAGTGTAAGTGTAAGTGTAAGTGGAGGGGCTGGGCAAGGTCTTCCAAAGGTGCCTCAGCGTGACTTCTACTGTCTTCTGTGGTTTTCAGCCTTACGATGACTTATCTCCGACCGCGGCACTACGTCGTATTTCGTACACAGAATACAAAATCAATTGCCACATATCAAATCAATCTCCTGAATAAACTGTTTATTCTTAAGTGATGAAATACAAATAAATAGCTATTTGTGTATGTATTAATTGTATTTTGTGATTACATTTATGGAATCAAGATTAAGTTTAAGTAAATTACCGTAATATAAAACAGTGAAACAAATAGGTAATAATAAAATATTAGTGATACGTTTCAGAATTGAAATGTCAGTATGTGCCAAAAAATGTCAGGGGAAAGTATACTGTGCAAACTTATCGTATATAACTTTCTGTGCTACAATGATATCATACATTATCCTCATATAATATCCTCATATAATATCCTCATATAATATCCTCATATAATATTCTCATATAATATCCTCATATTTATCAACCCCGTGTTTATCTGTTTATCTGTTTATGCCATTTTATGCAGGATCTCTTTACCGCCGTGGTGCATGACGTCATCATATAAGCTGTTAACATCTTGTCACATCACTGCCGGATTTGTTCCTTGTGGAGAAAGAGAGAAAGACAGGGATTGATGTTTATCTGGGCTGCCAGTGTGGAGTTTGTAGTTGCGTGGTATCGATTCTGTGCATTATTACTATATTCAAAAAGCATATATAACTGACTGATGTGTCACTTTGATAGATTGATAATCAGTGATTCAGTCAATAGAGTTATTAAAATCACTATATGATGATGTGATGTTACATTGTAATGATCTATGTTATCTATATATTATCTGTTTTAGTAAATGCGTATAATTATGTGAATCTATAAATTTTTATTAAAAAGTCTGACTTTTTTGAATTTTATATTTCTTTGTATGACGTATTGTTATTATTATTATTATTATTATTATTATTCTTGATATTTAAACCAGGATACTTGTCAATTCAGAGTATACAATAAATAGTAATTATTAATTAATTAATTGCAGTGCAGTGCAATATCAATTTTAAAATACAAGAACTAAAAGTGCGACTATTACAGATTCAGTAAGGGGTTTGCATATATTACACTATATATATTACACTATATATATATTACACTATATTATTTAAACTATTAATTAATTCATTCATTTTGCATTATTTATTCTTTAAATATGTGGTCTATTAATATCATTCAGTAATCACAAATCACAAATCACAAATAGCAAATAACAGCAGTACAAGAAATAAAACAAATTCTTAATAAATCTAAGCCTCGATTACTTAATAAATTATTAAATAGATTATGTATGATATTACATGAACTTATATTTAATTTTCTAGAAATTGTGTTACCGTGGGTGGACTGACGATACTCCTTGGGAAACTACAAAAACTGGGGCTCCTCACTATACGAAAATACTCTGTACCTCATACCTTATGCCCTGTGATTTACCCTGTCCCATGTACCCTGTACCCCATAGTACCCATGCTAGCTGGCAGTCTATCTGATGTGATTCAGGCAAAGAGCGTGTATGGATATTCTATTTTTTCGGCTGGAAACTGTAAAATTCCGGTATTTATCTCGAGACTCGATTTAATTCAGTTCAGTTTAATAATTTCTTATACTCGATTGATATCCTTTCAGTGAGTGAGATTTTCGCTGAGATCTTCACTGAGATCTACAGTAATTGTGATTCCAGTTCGTGTAATGACTAACAGTTTTACTATATTTACACCCATTTACTAATTAAAAATGTTACTTTAATTTGGTTATATAGTATAGATTTTTCTAGTATCAAAAAGATTTCAATCATTCATTAATTTGATTTAATTGAAATGAATAAATAAAAAAAAAAAATATAACGTTTTTAAATAGTAATTAAAGAATAGTTATTATTAGAAATAAATTATTAATTATCATTTTAATCACTCATTTATAATTTATATGAAATTTTAATAATAATAATTAATAAACGAATCTTATATATTATATTTAGTGTTTTATAATTGTATTCAAATTGTGTAGTTACGATAAGTAAATAAATAAGTAAATAATGGTGCACAGCACATTTACGCACAAACTTGCAGAAAATACAGTAGAAATAAATTAATAAATTAATAAATTAATAAATTAAATAAATAAAATTCTACACATTATTTTTGATCTTTAATAATATTTTCTATTAAAATTATATTATTTGAATATTATATATCTTAATTATATAATATTGTGATTTAATAAACATAAACTACACAAAAGAAAAATAGATATAAGCTATAAAGATACATATAATATATATATATGCGGTCTGCGGATACTCGGATATTTACTGCGGCGGCATGGCGAGCGATTTCCATGCATGGACTCCGCTGAAGATGAAATGAGACAACAGCCGACTGTTAGGTTCTGCGCCGAGTCCTAAACAAACCTGACGCGAAATCAGCTTGGGCCATTTTACAGCTACCGTTGGCCGGGATGGTGCAGGCCTAGACTGGCCTAGACTGGCCTGGAATGCTTTATTGCCTGGATTTCAGAATGCCTTTTAGGGCCTGCCCATAGTAAAATAGTAACATCTACTATTATTTCCTTTGGGAACACACAGCTCACGGTACATTTATATTTAGATAGCTCGTAGAGGGATAAACTTGTTAATACATTGAATATTAAATAAATTCTTAATAAGTCAAATAACACGGAAAACTATAGACAACACGATTTCAATATGGAGTTGGTATTAATTTTAAAAATTTTAACAGAATTATTAAAATTACTAAGTGCATTAGTATTACTAATATAATTTTGCATAAAATGATGATGTTCAGAAAATAAATATTTTGTGATGGTTAAGACAGTAACAATGTATTATATAATAGATATAGTATTATACAATACAAAATTCATTATAGACAATACTTAACGTTCTATGCAATAAATCACATCACATTAATTACAATATTACTAATAATAGAGATTAATTGTTATAGATAGTATTTTTGTTTAAGAGGCAGAGACACATTCATTCCAGTGTTTGCGGAAAATTTACGGGGAAATGAAACAGCCCGATGAGATATTATTTACTGTACAGTATTCAACGAACTCACGCACATTCTACTCCACGCCATTCCTTCCTTCCGCCATTCCTTCTGCCAACAGAATCCTCACCTTCCGAACTGACGCCGCCTGCCCTGGCGCGAAGATTGGCGCATTCCTTAGCGCCTTCATGCCTTTCTGCCCAGATCCCTGTGCCTCTGTTTCGTGCCTGCAGCCACCACTAAAATGAAGACCAACGGACGCGGTACACGCCGTGCTTCACCCGCTCTTCCCGTAAAGCGAGAACCGCGACGGACCTGTATCCACGCAAAAAAAACCGCAGCAGCTGGAAAGGGGAGGCAGACAGCACTGTCAGGCTTGCTCTGTCCGCGTCTTGGCTCACTTTCCTCAACGTAAACAAAACAATGTTGGCTCGATGACGGAGCAGTTAAAACTTAAGTAAATAAATGCTATTTATAACAATAAATTTTAATTAAAAATGGTTAATTAACTGCTTTCGTTTACATTGTTATTAATAAATTGCTTGTATATCTGATCTGCTAGATCATTTGTCCCACAAACTTTTATTACAACCCCAATGACCAAATCACAGCCTATAACATGCCTGTGTTTTTTTTTTTGTTATAACTGCTTTAAACTCAAAGAACTCAAAAAAAATATACGGGCTCTTAAGATTTAAGTGAAATTAAAATCATATCAATTAATAAGTGTAACTAACTAACCATAGAAAGAAGAGTAAATAAATGTAACAATTAAAATCAGTTTTCAATTACGTAATTTTAAATCGTTTCTCATTCTCAAACAGTAAAATTTTTATTTTTTTTATTTATTTATTTATTTTTTTTTTTTTATTTATTTATTTACATTTTTTTATTTTTATTTTTTATTTATTTACTTTTCTCAGCGTTGAAATAAAAAAAACAGTTTTTTTCTTTCTTTTTTTTTGCTCTGTTTTATAAACTGTTTTAACTTTTTGTTAAAATAAATTTTGTTTACAGTTAATTTACAGTTAATTTACAATTTATAATAGTGTAAAAATTGTGTTTCAGCAACCTGTAAATTGTGATTTGTGATCTGTGATTTGTGATCTTTAGACTGTAAGATATAGGCTGTATGGTATATCTGGCAGGCTCGTGGAGATCAATTTCCCCCTCTTTTCTCCGCCCCCTGCTGCGTTTCCCACCGTGGCACATGCTTTCTCCACGCCACCGCACCTTTGCCAGCACAGACGCCCGCCTTCAGCCGCCGCCGCAAGCCGTTGGCCTCCCTCTATTCCACCCGAAAACTGCCTGATCTCTGCAATACTCGATCCAACAAATCTGCAGATTCACCTAATTCCGCCTGTATCATATTTTCATAGTTTCATAGTTTCATACTTTGCATAGTTCGATGCCTCTTGTTCTTGCACTCTTTACGCACCTACGTGCTTACGTCCTTGTCTGTAAATTATGTAGTGTATACTGCTGGAGAAAAGTACTGCCTGCCAGTCACCTTCATTCATTCACTCATTCACATTCCTAAAGGTTCATTCATCCATTTGACACGGCACAAGAATTAAAACTATTTCCTCTTGTTCATCCTAATTTCACTTCAACTGCTTTCTATCTATAACCAACTTTTGCTCCTTCTATCTTAATTTTAATTTCTTTAAACTCCACTCATACACTGGTCACTCCCATATGACTAACCGTTAAACTGACTAGTTGTCCCCTCCATTCAATTCTAATAGAACGTACATAGAGATAGAGATACCCATAAGTCTACTTGATTCTTAAGTATTTTTAAAATACTACTGTTCACTAATATCTAATCACGTTATCATATCATTCGTTACTATCCTTTCACCCAAATTTCTTTCGTTATATCCTGTACAAATACAATTTTTTTATTCATAAATATAGCATTTTGTTATATGCTTGAATATTGAATTATTATAATAATAATAAAAAAAAAATCAATATACATAATATAAAATAGAAATAATTTAATAAAACAGCATTAATTATCAATAGTTATTTAAATATATTTTGCATCTTTTTTTTTTCTCTTTTTATCAAATTCAAATTTTACTTATATTAAAACTAAAAGTATATGAAATTCAATAATTCTTTATTTATCTGATATTATCATACTTATTCATACACTCCCATCATAATATATAAGCTAATTTAATAACCAATAACAATTCAAATCAAAAAAAAAATAGAATTAAATAAAATAAAATACACTTATAAATAATAATAATAATATACCCCAAAAATTAAAACATATACCCATAATAAATAATAATTAATGATGACTTCAAACGAAAAATTAAATAAAATAGTGATTAAAAAGAAAAATTCTTTCCGTATATTGTATATTACAACAATTACTTTATTAATACTGATATGTACAACTACTTTTATGTTAAATGATTGTCAATTAACTCATAATAATCCTTCATTTTTCAATGGAAATAGAAAATCAGATGATTCTTTAAATGATAAAAATTGTAATGATAAACAAAACTCAGATAACAATAATAATAATAATAATGATATTGATAATTTATTAAATATTGAAGAAGGAGTTGAAAAAAATTCAAATCAAGATGATGATTTGTTTAATGAAAGAGCAAATTCAATTATTAATTATATAGATAAAATTTCAAATGGTGTTATCACCCCAAGATTTAATAAAAGAACAGAAGATTCAAATGGTGAATTGTCACAACAAGATATACAAGATTTAATTAAACGTGAAGATAACTCAACTTCAAGTATCTTCAATGGTGTATCAAGTTTTGATGATGATGCAAGTTCATCTACAATCTCTTTCAATACTTTCCCTACCGATGCTTTAACAAGTTCTTCTTCATCTAGTTCATCTCCATTCCCACAAACATCAAGTTCTTCAAGTTCTTTCTCAATAATATTTTCTTCAAGTTCTTCATCATCATTATCCTCTTCATCTCAATTCTCATCCTCTATACCATCATCTTCTTCACAATTTTCATCCTCTTCATTTGTTCCTTCATCTTCATCAATCCCATCAAGCTCCTCTGAATTCATTCCATCTTCCACTTTCGTTGAACCAACAACTTCATCAACTTTTGTGCCACCAACATCTTCCACTTTTGTGCCACCAACTACTTCAGAAACTCCAACTACTTCAGAAGAATCAAGTTCATCATTAATCCCATCGTCTACAATTTTAACCTCTTCTTCTTCCTCATCTTCTTCTTTATCTTCACCAACAACTACACCTCCTCCATCAACAACTGTCTCTACTTCCTCTGTCGATCCAAAAGTTGAAACAAAGACTCAAACAGTTACCGCTTCAGCTTCAAGTAGCGGTGATTCCACTGGTAAAGGTGCAAACTCTTCATCAAAGACTAAAGACAGAAATATAGGTCTTGGTGTAGGTTTAGGTGTTGGTATCCCAGTAGTAATTGCCTTAATTCTATTATTATGGTGGTGGAGAAGAAGAAATTCAGAACCTGAACATTACGTTGATTCAAATGGTAAGAGTGTTGGTATTATTGAAAATAATAGTCTCTTCAGTAAATTAGCATTCTGGAAAAATAAAGACAAAGGTGATTTCTTTGGTGGTATTGACGATGATTTAGATGATAACGTTGATGATATGGATGATACAACTGCTGTTGCTGGTACTGCCGCTGCTGCTGGTAGTAAATCAAGAAATTCACCTTTATCAGATGAAGACGAAATACAGATAAATAATGGATCAAATAGATCAAACGATGCTTCAAATAATTCTTTGGATGATTATTTATTACATAACAATAATACTGGATCTTCAAATGGTAATGGTAATGGTAATAATGCTCCTAATAGTAAAAATGGTTCAAAGAAAGAAAAAGGTTTCATTGTTAATAGATCAAATACTTTAAGACATGCTAATCATGCTACTAATTTTTAATAGATTTTAAAATTAAAGATTAAAAATTATTTCCTTTATTCATCTTCATTTCTTGCTTTCTTTTTTTCTTTCTTTCTTTCTCCTTAAAACTTACTTTTCTTATTTTCTCATTTTCTCATTTTCTCATTTTCTCATTTTTCTAATTTTTATTTTTATCTTTCTTTTCTTTGCAAATAATGTCATCATCATTTTTAATTTTCTCATCAAATTCATTATATAATTATACCTTCCTTTAAAAAGTACTTACGCTTTTATGTCATCTTCTTAATTAGATTCTTTCCTTACTATCTTTACTTTTTTTTAACCCATATTGGCTCAATCTGTTTTTTTTACCCTCACACTCTCTTTGCCAACTTTAGTAGTACTTGTACTTTTTATGCATATAATTTTTGTCAACATGCTCAAATTAATATTTTATTTTTTTCAATAGTCATTATATTTTAATTTTTTTCCCCTTAAAATACACTTACTAAGAGTTACCCATTATATGATCACTTCACTCAAAGACATATTTTTCATATCAGTTCCATGTTAATGCATATTTCCTTCTTTCTCTTTGTGTTTTTTTTTTTTGATCCATGCATTACGTATTCCCTCTTTTTATTATGGCAAAATCATATAGCCGAAATTTTTTATTGTGTATAACCTTACGTGTTTTACTTACTTAAATATATCTGTTTATATATATTTAGTTACTTCTATTTTTGTATACAAAAATTTAATAAAAATTTTTTTAGAGACATATTCTTTTAGTAAAGGGAATAAGTTATATAATGGTATAATATATAATAATTAAAAGTACACAAATAAAAAAAAATTGAAAAACAGAAGAAAACATAGAAATAAAAAGGTGAGATTAAAAAATTAGATAAAGAATAAAATTGATAGTAAAGAAAACAATATGTGATTGATATTACTCAATTCCTTATTAGAATTACCGAAATTTGAAACTGTAGTTACAGTGAAATCATCTTGACCAAAAGTTTTGGTCAATTCCAAAGGAGTACTTCTACTTGAGATACTTGTCATACTTGTCATACTTGTCATAATTGTTGAGACACTTTCAGTTGGGTATTCAGGCTGTGTTGTTGCTTCACTGGCACTTTCACGTTCACTTGTCGTAAGTTCGCTTACAGTGACTTCACTGCAAGTTTCTTCCTCTCCGGTGGTTGTTACAGTCTGCTGTGTTGTCAGTAACGTTGTAGAAGTGGTATCAGCTGGAGGAGTAATTGCTTCACTGAAATCAGGAAAACTTGTAGTAATAGCTTTTGTACTACTGGTTGAATCAGCAACTTCTTTATTATTTGGTGTGGTTAAACTGACGTAGCTATGTTGACAATTGGAATTTGAGCAAGTCTCAATAACAGTTTCAGGTGATTGTGTGGCGTCTGTTTCAATGGTTTCTGTGTTTGAAGTTATAGTTAATGGGTATGAAGAAATAATACTCAATGATGGTGTGTCAATATGTGAGCTACAATCACCGGTATTGTCTGCAGAGTCGCAATCTGTGGCTTCTGTTGAAGAGCTTACTGGAGCAGTCAAAACACTATCTTCTGGTATTGGTGAAGTCAATGAACTGTAGTATGAGGAAATTTCAGAAGATTTAAAAGATGAGACTGAAGATGAAAATGAAGGTGACGATGATGATGACAATGATGATCTGGTATCAATTGAAATACTTGAAGAAATAACTGAAAAAGAAACCTTTGTTGAGCTCACATATGACGATTTATCTAGTGATGGAATAAGTGACGAAGAGAAAATCAATGCAGATGAATATGGGGTGACAGAAGTGGCAGATATGTCAGATAAACTGGATTCGGTGCATTTGTTACAAACAGTCTCTGTTTCGGTCACAATACTAAAGCTATCATAAGTTGAGTTGACAGGCTCAGCAAATGAACTTGTAGTTATAAATGTACTCGATAATGTTGAGCTTTCAGATTCGATATCAATTGAAAAAGTAAATTCAGGTGGAATCAGTGTGGAACTTACTTCAGAGAAAACTTTAGAAGATGATGAATCTGAAGGTGATAAGGTTGTACTTGCAACTGGTATACTATATGAGCTGGATTCGCTGCATGTGTCACAAACAGTCTCTGATTCAATGTTGGTTTCAGTAGATGGTATATAAGAACTAGCAGAACTTGATACTGTATGTGTAATACCTGTACAAGTCCCTTTATCGCATGTAGTCTCTGTAACTGTCTTTGTGTGATTTGTAATTTCGCTATCTTCAGATGATGAGCTAGACGATGAAGATGGGTATAGAAAAGAAGAAGAAACGGAAGAAACAATTGTCAGCTTTGATGATGATGATGATGATGATGAAGATGATGATGATGAAAAGCCAGGTAAAAAGTTTGATGTAAATGAAAATTCTGGCAAAGAAATCTCTTCTGAGGAAGAAGCAAAACTTGATGAGGACAGCGAGAAAGATGGAAATTCTGTTGTGCCAGAAACGGTTATCTCAGATTTGATAGAGGATAAATCAGAAGTTCCAAACGAAACGTCAACCGAAGAACTGGAACTGTTAACATATGGTGCTTGTGAACTGATCAATGGACCTTTAGAAGAAATAAAACCACTCATGGTTGAAGAAATCGAAATTGATGGGAAATCAGAGAGGCCAGATGAAGAGACTGCAACCGATGAGGACACCAAATCAGATGAAGAGATCAATGAAGATGATGAGATCAAAGAAGATGATGAGACCAAAGAAGATGATGAGACTGCAACCGATGAGGACACCAAATCAGATGAAGAAATCAA